>CAWUFW010011942.1:0-577973 GCA_963921515.1 Calotriton arnoldi
TGTGTTATTGCACCCTGTTTGATGTCTGTATTTCTATATTGTCTTGCCACACTTCCACCTCGCTACCTTCCTTCACTGTCAATTGCTGGCGCAATGTTCTTCAATGCCATAAGCCCTCATATTTGATGTTCACATGCGGTTAATATGACCACTGTTTCCGTATTACTTGGAATATACGCAGTCCTCAATGATTATAGAAAATCGCATTGAGTCCATGCGTACCTACATAGGCATAAAACAGACATTTGGTTGTTTTTTTTTTTACAAAAACACATCTACCGGGACCATCATCCCAGGTCAGCGTGCCCGCTAGTGGGGTGGACCTATACTCTTCCACATATTCCAATTATGTGCAGTGTGTTGCTGTTCTTTTGCTTAAGGATTTACCATTGCAGGTGTCCAACTCATTCACAGACCCCGAGGGGCGATATATTGTGCTTGCGGGAGCCCTGCATGGGCGACCGGTCATGCTGGCGGCGGTGTATGGACTCAATAGTGATGATCC
Organism: Calotriton arnoldi; assembly: GCA_963921515.1. Classification (NCBI taxonomy): domain Eukaryota; kingdom Metazoa; phylum Chordata; class Amphibia; order Caudata; family Salamandridae; genus Calotriton; species Calotriton arnoldi. The sequence goes on from CAWUFW010011942.1 coordinate 506, forward strand.
TGACAGCGCTATGAGCAAACATTTCCAGTCTAGGCCAGCGTGCTCTTATATGGGGTGGGAACTTTAACGCTATAATGGACTATCAATTGGATCGTTTTGGGGTATCAAAAAGCTTACACCCTTGTGGCAAGGTGACGCCCAACAAGATAGTGCAAGATAGCCGGCTATTAGAAGTGTGGAGACAGGCGCATCCCCTCCAACGCAAGGGTACCTACATCTCGTCCTCCCATAATGCCTGGTACAGACTCAACTTTTGGCTAGTGTGTAGAGATATCCAAACAAGGACCTCCTCGATATGTCACATGCCTCGCACCTTCCAGACCGCACAACAGTTATGCTACAGCTCGAATTCCTTTGGCACCACCTCCCGCCTTTACCAGCAGTACCAACGGAGCTTGACTTGATGTGGCATTCCGTGAGGAAATACGTAATGCTACATTAGGAAATTTTACACTCAACACTGGCTCAGTTCACTCCCCATCCACACTCTGGGAGGCATCATTTAAGGTGGTAATATGGGGGCCTGCATAGCCAAACAATCTGGGGTCCTGAAGGCTATACGCAACACTCTCTAACCAGACTCGAGGGTGACATTCGAGATTTAGAACAGCAATATTTTCAGTCTAACGACAGTGCTGTTCTAGCACACATCCAGGGTAAACTTTCAGAATTCCAAGGGATGCCAGCCGCGAAACTCAATTTCTACACGTCATGCCCAAGCCCAGAAGTTATGGTGAAGGTGATCGCCCGAGCAGGACACTCGGTATTCTATGCACTCTCGAACCTCCACCTATGTCACTGAGCTCCCTCAATACTGCGGACCAATCTGCATCTTCTGCAACTGAATTATTTGAGGTCATGACCTCATTTTACACCAGATTATACTCCGCGACCCCTACCTTAGGCCCAGCTGCACTATCCTATTATTCTGACTCCATTCAGTTGCTTTGGCTCGATCATGCACATAGAGCTTATCTAGACCCTCCGGTTACAATTAAGGAAATTGAACAAGTAATCAGGAGCCTTCCAGGCACCTGGCCTTAACTGGCTCACTACTTCCTTTTATAAAGAATATGCCTCAAAGCTAGCTCCACACTTATTAGCCGTGTTTGAGGACTCGTTGAAGACTGGTACATTACCACCCTCCTGAGAGGCGATGATTATCTCACTTCTTAAACCCGGAAAGCCTGCTAACCTTTGTGATTCTTATCAACCCCTATCTCTAATAAATGTAGACAACAAAATCTTTGCCAAGCTTCTCGCCAACAGGCTCCAGCTGCTTTTGCCATTGATTGTTTAACCGGATCAATCCGGCTTTATCCCAGCTGCTCGACTGCTCACAACCGCGCGCACGATCTTCATTGTAAAGCATCATTTGATTCTCGGGTTCCAGCGGTGGCCGCTCTGCTTGCCGCAACAAAGGCATTCGACTTGTTAGAATGGTCATTACTTTTTCCTCTTTTTTTCTCAGCTTGGGATTAGCCCAGGCTTCATTAAACTAGTGCAACTTCTGTACACTCTCAGACGGCGCATGTGTGCTTAAATGGACAGATATCAGACCCCATTCCTATTACCCGTGACATGGCGGCGTGGTTACGTCAACATCACGCAAACAGAGGACTTCGATTACCATCCAGGGGTCTTGTGGTCTCCATTTACATGGACGATCTTACTCTCTATGATTGCGACCCTGGAGAAAACCTGGCTCCCTTGACGCAAGAGGTGATCCACTTGAGGCTACTCGCATACTAATTAATTGGGCCAAATCCGTACTATTTCCTCTAACAGATCGCACAGTATATTTCCTGACCGAATATCACTTTACAAATGGGCCACTGATCCAGTCCGCTACTTGTGTATTTGGCTCAGCCGCGATCACGGACGAGATATGGAGATCCAACTACGGTCGTGCCATGTGTTCGTTGGAAGACAGAATACCTATATGGTCCAAATTGGCCTTGTCCCTGACAGGTCGCATTGCAATGGCAAAGCTGATAATTCTTATCAAGTTTTTGCGTCTCTTCACTAATATGCCTCTCCTACTCACGGCTAAATTCTTCTCTCGCTTAAAATCCCATTTGATTACATTAGTATGGGTGGGTAGGCAACCAAGAGTATCATGGGATCTACTGACATTACTGCTTGCACAGGGCGGTCTGGGAGCACCAGACATAACACTGTATGCTTTCTGCGCCCAAGCCCAACATTTACACAACTGGCTGTAACCTACTCCTTTCCAACCACATGTAGCTATCGAAGCAGATCGAGCAGCCCCCTACCACGTAACAACGGCCCATTACAGTCCCTACAATGCTCCCAGAAAAAAATTAACACTGTTGAATGTGTCCGTTGGGCATGGGAGGGACTCCACAAACAGGCCAAACTGCTGTTTCTCTATGCCCCTTCTATACCGCTGATTAATAATCCCCAGTTGCCCCCACTTATGGACAAAGGGGTGGCCCTATGTGCACACAAATACAAACTTTGCACATTTTCTGACCTTTTGCCCAGACAATAATTTTTCCACACCTTTCATGTCTGACATATCACCACCCCCAACACCCCTTGACACTCTCCTATACTATCAACTGAAGGCCACATGCCGCACATTGCATGATACCTTTCCCGCCCCACCCCTATCCCTCCCCTAGCGCTGGAACATATACTCACATCCTCCTCTCCTTGTAAACTCATAACATGCCTTTACAACAACATGCAAAGCTTTTCACCAATCATTACTCCCGGAGCCACGTTGCTGTGGGTATCTTACACGAACCTGCCCATCATCGAAGCACAATGGGCCTATTGCTGTGGACAACTGACATTTCTCTCCTCAAACTATGGATTGCATTTAATCCACTTCAAGTTCTTGCATCGTATCTACGGAACCCCTCAACAATTGTGAAGAATTGGTCTGGTCTCTGATTCACGTTGCTTGTAATGTAACATACCATAAGCTTCTTTTCTGCACCTTGCATGGCAATGCACTGCTGTGGCTTCCTTTTGGGGAGCGGTGATAGCCCATATCCAATTGATTACAGGTTACAAAATCCCTCATTCTCCACTGCTGGGATTGTTGGGTTAAGTCAAATATGTACCTGCTACAAACAGACATCGCATTGCCATGCTGCTCATGCTGGCCAAACACACAGTACCGATTCATTGGGCAGGAAACCCGCCCCTGCTATCAAAGTATAGATACAGGATATCACTATTGGGGCCTTAGGCCTCCTTAATCCCATCCCAAAGACATCTGGGAACCTTTCACTACCTGGTTCTGGCAGAAAGTCTCGAATCCACCCCACACCGGCTTCAATAGCTTGACTACCCGCTCTAAGTACGGGACTGTACACCCCTCACCCCCATAACCAGTGTGGCGTGGACGTGACAGCTGGCCGCCTTGTATGTTGCAGTTAGTGTATACTGGTTGTATTGTCCGTTCCTATCAACACTTAAGATCCTTTTATTTTTGGCACGAAACCTTGGAGGGCAAGTGAAATTGCTCCGAGTTCCAGGCAGTTTATGTGCATCTTTGATTGAGCCAGGGTACATTTCCCATTTATTTGTAGATCCTGCAAACGGGACTCCCCCAACCTTCGTAGAGAAGCATCCGTTGTAATGACATATTCGGGAATCTGGGACAACGTGAGCTCTGAAGCGAGATTGTTGGAGTTTATCCACAAAGTAAGAGTTGTTCGCATGAATGGCATGAGTTTGATGACATTGTCGAATGAACCGTTTGCGTGCACCTATTGTGCATCTGAGGCCCTCGGTCTATAGGCGGGCACAAGGTACTAGTAAAATTGTCGATGACATCATGGCGAGACGTGATTTGAAAGGCGAACAGAAACAGACTTTCTTTTTGATAAATTCTGGGCCAACGTCATGAGTTGCTTTTATCTTTTCTTGTGACAAGAATGCCTTGTCTTGCAATGTATCCAGGATCGCTCCTAGGAAATTTACCCTCCTCGAGGGACGAAAGAGAGACTTTTGGTAATTGATTGTTAGGCCCAAAGATTCGAACGTCTGCAGACAGGTTATTGTAGCATTTGACGCTTGACGAGCAGATGGCGCTTTTATGAGCCAGTCGTCAAGATACGGGAAAACCTGAAGGCCTTTTTGTCTTAAGTAGGCTGCCACTGGGGTGAGACACTTAGGAAAAATCCTGGGAGCGGATCTGAGGCCAATTGGGAGTACCTTTGAATTAGTACTGTGCGCCGGCTACCGTGAATCTGAGAAATCTTTGATGCTTTGGATGGATAGGGATATGGAAATAGGGCATCTTGCAAATCTAGGCTTGTCATAAAATCTCCCGGATTGAGGAGGTGTAGGATTTCTTGAAGAATGATCATGCGAAAGATTCTTTTTTCAGGTACTTGTTCAATTTCCTGAGGTCCAGAATGGGCGCCATTCTCCTGATTTCTTCATGACCAGGAACAAAATGAGGATAGAAGCCCATTCCTTTTTGAGAGCGTGGGAACCTTTCTATGGCACCCTTGCTTAGCATAGAGAGTGCTTCCTTCCGGAGAAGATGAAGATGAGATGGAGGCATCATTTTAGTGGAGTGGTAGGCAGCATTTGGGTGAATTCAAAGTATGGACATATGTGATGAGGTCCAGGACCCATGTGTCCGTTGTAATCTTCCGCCATTGCTGGGAATATTTCGACATTCTTGCTCCCACAGGATGGTGTGCTGTAGGTGCGTAACTGGCACTATATTATCATCACTGCTTCCTGCCACGTCTCTTGCTGGTGCTGTCTGCTTCCATCTTGGTGGTTGCTTGGAGTAAGCTGTCACTGGAGGTGCCCAATATGGTAGGTGCTGCTGGTAGGCACACCGAAAAGGCTGCTGAAAAGGTTGGTATGACTGATACCTCTGGTATCCTCCTCGATATGAATAAGTACCTCTTCCGCAGGCCCCTCTAAAAGGTGTTTAGCGGAACTGCAAGGTGCCCATAGATGTCAGTGTCAGCCTTGATTGCGTGCAAGGTGTCATCAGCTATAAGATGTGCTTGTCAAACAAAGTGTCGTCATCATATGGCATATCTAAAATCATAGTTTGTACCACAGGACGGAAGTGTTGTGGCCTTTAACCAACCTTGGCGTCTGAGGACCGCTGATCCTGCGAGCTGATGGAATCCTATTGAAGCTATGTCCATAGCACAACCTATGATTTCCAACGCAGATCTTTCTACCGCGTGAAAAATCTTTGCTTCTGCTTTCTTGTCTCCCGGCAGGAAATCATAAAATGTGGCAATGCCTGACCACATCTGGAGGTCATATCTGGCAAAGAATGCAAGCAAATTCACCCGACTTACCTTCGTGCTCGACATAGTTGAGGAACCAGCTTGCCAATGTTGTCAAGTTGTCTGCCTTCCTAGTCAGGTGGCGTCGAAATTGGCGTGGAAGGGTACTTTAAGCAGCGCAAGGCAGCCTGTGTAATGACAGAGTCCGGTATCAGACATCCAACAAGACATGCCAGAGAGTCTTTAGGAGCTTTGTACTTCTTATCGATTCTTTGTAGAACCGCTGTGACTGTGGCAGGAGTTTTCATAATTTCTAATTCCTTCCTCCCATATATAATCTACTGATAGGGATTGATCAAACAGTTTTCCTGGATTGTTCTTTAAAATCATAGAGTCTACAATCTGATTGTTTTACTGTGATTAGAAGCTGTAAACGCCTGACTGCTCTCTCCATAAGGGTATGGAAACCACTGATATCATCTGGTGGGGAATCCACCAGTTCTGGTGCTGCGGGGGAAAGTATTGGGATGAGGTAATTGTCCCATTCATTGGCCAGAGATTGAGTATCATGAATTTCACCCTCCTCTCTATCATCATCTGAGGAAGATGGGTCCTCTCGAGGAGGCATGGTAATATTTGATACAAGGGTTATTCTCAGAGTGGCAGGTGGTGGCATAGGTTCGGGCGACAGGTGACAATGTTGGCCCTGCAGGCGAAACCGTTTATAAGAGTCCTGCAACATGCCCTGTAGATCTTGTACCAGGGCTATGGGAACCCTAAATCATGGCCTCAAGCGGTGGTGGAGGAACGAAATTGTGAAATTGCTCCACATATTGCCTTGACTTCTCTATATTGGTATCTTTTATATACTTGTTCATAATAGCCCCCTTCATCCTCTTCGTCCTGGTACTTGACATTAAGCTCTGAGGCACAATGAGCTGTACCAAAATGTCCATCATCTTAAGTTAGACTCCTCTACATCAATAAATGGTTTGGTGGCAAGGGGGACAACTTTCTAGTTGAGGTATGTTCTGGGTGAAAAATGTCCTGTGTTGGTTTTTCCGTCATTGACGGTGTCATCGACGGTATCGTCGATGAGGTCGTCGTCAGTTCTGGTGTGAAGCATAACATGGGTGGTTTCTTCATCGGAGGGTTTCGTTGTCGTTGATGATGGTCTCGCCGTCGACGGTCTCACCGACGAAGTCTTCGTCGGTGGTGTTGGCAAGGTGGTCGTCGACGTGGCTGAGTTAGTCGACGTTGTTGCTGACGTCATTGTCACTGTCGTCGATTATGTTTTTGACAGCAGTACCTTCTTCAATGTGATTTACACTGACAGATTTGATTTTGTCATGACTGGCTCTGAAGAGGATTTGCCAGGGTGTAACGCCAAGGCTGTAGAAAGAGTCGAGGCTTCGATCTAGTGACCTCTGAGGACATTTTTTCCTTTTTTCCATGAGAGGTGCCTTTTGAAGATTGATGGAGTGTCTTTTTTAAGGCTTTTTTGTGCACCTTGGTGACCCTTGGCGTGACCTCTCCTTCTCCTTGACTTCTCTTGTAAAATAACAGAATCCTCACTGTCCTCTCTCTCAGAAACAACAGTTGTTTTAGCCTTACATTTCTGGAGCGATAATATCAGCCTTCCCTCTCTATCTTTAAGAGTATTAGAAGAAAATATTCTACAGATCTTACAGTACTTTACCTAGTGGACCAGGATGAAGGCAGCCTCTTCTTTCCCACAAGGTCTAAAGAGTCCTTTCTTCAAGGATTGTGACATGGGATTGCCGGTGCAGAAAAGTGAAACAGTAGAAGTAAACTGGAAAAACCAAATCTGGACATAAGCTGAATAACTGAGCAGAGCTCAGAGAGCTCCCTTTTGTAGGAAACTGGGTTTTTGTTGCAGTAGTCCTCCCACTTTTTGCCTAGTATTTGATGCAACTTTGACTGAAGTGCACTGGGTTCCTACTAACCAGGTCCTCAGTCCCAGTGTTCCTTCCCCAAAACAAGACAACTGGTCACTTAGTTCCCAAGTGACCAGGCCTTTAGCACCTCTGTAAGTCCCTAGTAAGTGGTACCTCTTGTACCTAGGGTATGGGTACTAAAGAAGGTCTCTAAGAGCTGGAGGTGGCAGAAATCCATCTTGCAATGGTTGCTTTTGTGACTGCTGTACCTTGATGAAAAAGTCTGTAAGAGACCAACAGCTGATCAGTTTTCGGAGTTGTTTAGTACGATAGAGATAGAATTTAAGACACTAAAGAGGGCCCTAAAAGCTGCAGCATATCTTGCGTCACTCTAAGGACCCAACACCAAACTCATACAGACTGTCACTGCAGGCTGCATGAGAGAGGTGCTCTAAAAGTGAAAACATGACAGGTCACACACTTGTGTGCCATGTTCCCTAACACTGCATGTAATATTTGTAAGTAAGTCACCCCTACAGCAGGCCTTTCAGCCTTAAGGCAGGGTGCATTGTATTACATGTGTAGACATATCTGCATGAGCAGACATGACCCTGTGATGGCCAGTTCAATTACTGCCAGTACAAGTGAACAGGGAAGCCATTTTAAATACACATGATGGACACTGGTAAAAAACGAGGTTTCCAACTATATGATGGCTTTACTAAAAATAGGAATGTTTGGTATCAAACATTTCATATTAATATACCCACACTGATGCCAGTGATGGATTTATTAATACATGCACCCAGAGGGCATCTTAGAGGTGCCCCCTGAAACCCTACCAGCTACTGGTGTGCTGAGTGACAGGTTTTCACCAGTCTGCCACCAGAGACAAGTTTCTGACCCCAAGGGTAAGGGCCTTTGCTCTCAGAAGGCCAGAAACAAAGCCTGCTCGGGCAGAGGGTGTTTACACCCTCTTCCATAGGATGACCTGCCGATTAGCATTCCCAGGCAGGGAGCTTCAAAGAGCCCCACTGCCTTTGGTATGCAAATCAGCTTCCCTCACAGGAGAGAAAGCCAACCCCTTTTCTCCAGAGCCCTTTGGCACCTCAACAGATGGAAAAATTAGTTAGTCAGGTAGGCGTGTCCATCCACAGGATAGTGCCACCCTAAGGTGGGCTACCTGAAGTAGATACGACTTTTCAGAGTTGGCCATCTTGGTGGATATCAAACTTAGGAACTCTGGGACAGGGTTAGTGCACCTCCCACAGGAAGTGGTCATATAGGGGGCGTAGTGACCCTAGAAGTAGGCAGCCCATTGGCTACCGTAGGAAAGTAGGATCTGCCATTATGGTTACCCTGACTTTTTGCCTGGTGCCTCTGCTGTTTCTGACTAGTCTGACTGGGATCCTGCTAATCAGGACCCCAGTCTCTGTGCTTTCTCCCCTAAATTGGTTATGGTAAGAACTTCGGTACATCCCAGATTGGATACTGGTGTGACCTTATCAGTCCCTACTATATGGTACTAAGGTACCCAGGGCATAGGTACACCAGGGGTCCCCCATTGGCTGAAGCATGTATTATGCCACCCATGGGAGACCACTCAAACTGTAACTACAGGCCTGCCATGGCAGCATGTAAGCTGGTGCTAGCACCACTTACAAAAAATATAGTTTCCCTATATCTAAGGTCACTGCACTTAACTCTTTAAGTCAAACCTAATGCAAGCCTTTCAATCCTGAAGGCAGGGTGCTCGATTCTAAGTGTGAGGGTGCCCCTGCATGAGCAGGACACCCCTACAACCTTCGGAGTCCATTCTCCTGGGTTGTAAGAGCATCAGCCATTACGATACATAGAGTGGCCATGCCTCATTACGCGATGACATCTATAAACTGGCTGTAACGAACCCTGCCATGTTTGGTATCAAACATATTGGAATCTTACCCCCACACCGTAAATGATAAGATTCCATGCACTGTAAGCTCCTCCGGGAGGCCCTCAGTGCTCCCAGTACCAGTGTTCCAGACCTGGACAGCACAACATGAATGCTGCTGACCAGAGACATGATTCTGCCCTCCTGCTGCTGAGCCAGGCTCAGCAGGGGAAGACAGAACAATAGGTATCCTGTCACAGGGAGAAGTGATCACCTCCCAGACAGGATTTAGTGTATTGGGACAGGGTGGGGTCGCTGGCCAGCACCACTCAGTCTCCTTTAGGGCACATTTGGTGCCCTCTTTTATAGTCCAGTTCAAACCAGCTCAGGGCCGTTGGCTCCCGCTCTGGTGCGAAACTGGATAAAGGACATGGGAGTATCCTCCCCACTGTCCGACCCCTCCCCTGGGAGGGAACCTCTGAATCATCCCAACCCTTTCCTTAGGGTACTTAAGGGCATACGTGTAGGCGGGCCCTAGATTTGTTGTGGGACAAGATTAATTTCAAGACACCACTTCATCTTCGACCGTCTGGGCATTCTGGACTTCGCTGGACATCAAGACTGCAACTGGGACGACTCCTGCTGCTCCTGCTCGTCTGCTGCAACGTCCATGCCTGTGCTCCATACAGGAACCTTGCAAGGCCTGTGGACATCCAAGACACCTGAAGGAATCTCCCTTGAAGTGAAGGAGTCACTTCCCTGCATCTGCAGGCACTGCAACTACGCTGACTGGTCTGCTGATCCTGGGCTCCCACAGACTCTGAAAGGCTCATCAACACAGGTGGTGGTTCTTCACATCCCTTGAGGCCTGCCATGTCCTCTCACCAAGTTTGTGGCCAGTATCCCTCGTGGTGAACAGACATAATATCGAGTTGGAAATATCGAGTAGCAGTAATTACGAGTCCAAAATCTCGGACTACAAAAATATCGACAGTCAGAATATCGTTGTCAAGAATATCGAGTTGAAGGTAAGTAATATCGTTTTTCAAAATATCGAAGTAATTAATATCGTTAGCAATAATATCGTTGTCAAAAATATCGTTGTTTTATTTAGTGTTATGTATTTTAGTGTGTATTTTATATGTATGTGTTCTATTTTTTTGTGTAAGTATTGCATTTGTTTTTTAATATAAGTGTTAAATTTTTAGAAGTTAATCTTTTTTTTTAAAGTAAATTTTGCGTTTTAGTTCCGTAGCGGGTTGTGGGTTTATAAGGGAATAGGGTGGGAAGTAATTTAATTATAATAATTTTTATAAGTTATTAATTTATTTTAATTAATTTTTGCATTTTTGTTCCGTAGCGGGTTGTGGGTTTATAGGGGAATAGGGTGGGAAGTAATTTAATTATAATTAATTAATAAATACATTTGATTAATTAATATTTATGTATTTAATATGTTATATTGTTAATTGTGGTAATTGATTAATTATTAATGAGTTATTAATTGGTTGTTAATTATTAATAATTATTTGGTAAATATCTTAATTGTGTAATTTTTTTAGGAGCGGGTTGTGGGTTTATAGGGGAATAGGGTGGGAAGTAATTTAATTATAATTAATTAATTAATATTTTTAATTAATTAATATCTATGTATTTAATATTTTATATTGTTAATTGTGGTAATAATTTATTATTAGATTAGGTTGTTAATTATTAATAATGAATTGGTAAATATCTTAATTGCGTTATTTGTTTAGGAGTGGGTTGTGGGTTTATAGGGAGTAGGGTGGGAAGTAATGTAATAATTATTAATTAATTTATATTTTTAATTATTTGATATTTATGTATTTACAATTTTATACTGTTAATTGTGAAAAATAATTTATTGTTAATTATTTATTAATTGGTTATTAATAATTATTAATTAATTATTAATAATGTTATTTGCGTCATTTTTTTAGAGTGGGTTGTGGGTTGATAGGGGAGTAGCCTGGGAAGTAATTTAATTATAATATATTTTATTAAATTTTTTAGCATAATATTTATTTTAAGTTGTTTTATAGTGTTAATAGTGTAACTTAATTTATTATTGATTGCTTTTAAATAGCTTGTTAATTTTAATTAATTATTAATTAATTATGTTAATAGTGTTATGTTTTACAATATTGGTGGTGTCATTTATAGAGGAATATGGTGGGAGTTAAATTTAATTAATTAATTGTTTGATAATTAATTTTAATTATTTTGCTTGAGTGGGAATAGTAAATTATTCACCTATGCAATCCAACACTTTCCTACTGTTGCATTTGCTGGAGTGGGAATAGTAAATTATTCCTCTCCGCTATCCAACACTTTCCCTACTGTTGCTATTGCTGGAGTGGGAATAGTAATTTTTACCCCTATGCTATCCAACACTTTCCGTACTGTTGCACTTGCTGGAGTGGGAATAGTAATTTTATCCCCTCCGCTATCCAACACTTTTACTACTGTTGTACTCGGTGGAGTGGGAATAGTAAATTATTCCCCTTCGATATCCAAAACTTTCCCTAATGTTGCACTCGCTGGAGTGGGAATAGTAATTGTTACCCTTCCGCTATCCAACACTTTCTCTACTGTTGTACTCCTTGGAGTGGGAATAGTAAATTATTCCCCTCCGCTATCCTACACTTTCCTTACTGTTGCACTCCCTGGAGTGGGAATAGTAAATTATTCCCCTTTGCTATCCAACATTTTCCCTACTGTAGTATGTTCTGGAGTGGGAATAGTAATTTTATCCACTCTGCTATCCAACACTTTCTCTACTGTTGCACTCTCTGGAGTGGGAATAGTAATTTTACCCCTCTGCTATCCAACACTTTCCCTACTGTTGCACTCTCTGGAGTGGGAATAGTACATTTTATACCCTCTGCTATCCAACACTTTCCCTACTGTTGCACTATCTGGAGTGGGAATAGTAAATTATTCCCCTCCGCTATCCAAAACTTTCCCTACTGTTGCACTCGCTGGAGTGGGCATAGTAATTGTTACCCCTCCGCTATCCAACACTTTCCCTACTGTTGCACTCTTTGGAGTGGGAATAGTACATTATTCCAGTCCGCTATCCAACACTTTCCCTACAGTTCTACCTGCTGGAGTGGGAATAGTAATGTGTTCCCCTCCGCTATCCAACACGTTCCCTACTGTTGTACTTGCTGGAGTGGGAATAGTAAATTATTCCCCTCTGCTATCCAACACTTTCCCTACTGTTGCACTCGCTGGAGTGGGAATACTAATTTTATCCACTTCGCTATCCAACACTTTCCCTACTATTGCACTCTCTGGAGTGGGAATAGTAATTTTTACCCCTATGCTATCCAACACTTTCCCTACTGTTGTACTTGCTGGAGTGGGAATAGTAAATTATTCCCCTCCGCTATCCAACACTTTTCTTACTGTTGCACTCCCTGGAGTGGGAATAGTAAATTATTCCCCTCCGCTATCCAACACTTTCCCTACTGTTGCACTCGCTGGAGTGGGAATACTAATTTTATCCACTCCGCTATCCAACACTTTCCCTACTGTTACACTCTCTGGAGTGGGAATAGTAATTTTTTCCCCTATGCTATCCAACACTTTCCCTACTGTTGTACTTGCTGGAGTGGGAATAGTAAATTATTCCCCTCCGCTATCCAACACTTTTCTTACTGTTGCACTCCCTGGAGTGGGAATAGTAAATTATTCCCCTCCGCTATCCAACACTTTCCCTACTGTTGCACTCCCTGGAGTGGGAATAGTAATTGTATCCCCTTCGCTATCCAACATTTTCCCTACTGTTGCTGTTAATGTAGTGTCAAATGCAATTGTAAAAGATTATAATATTTTAATATATTAAGGGGCACATTACGATACCCGGCGTAAATAAATCCGCCAGGCATGGAAGCGGCAAAAATCCGCCCGCACACACCGCCTGAACACCGACCACGCCATTATGATTACACAAACCGAAAACCGCCATCGGCGGAAAAATCACACAAAATACCGCCCGCCATCGTCCGAGTCGGAGTCAAACCGCCCGCCACGGACGGAAACACGCACGACAACACAAAACCGCCCGCCCTCACGGCCGACACACCGCACGTGAAATTACGATCGCACCGCCATGAGCGCGGAAAACCACAAATATACCGCCCGCCAGCGCAAACAACGCCGATGAGAATCGACACGGCAGAAGCCATGGCGCCAACGTACCTGCACAGAAACCATCCGCACACAAAACCAATAGCACACAACATGGCCAACAAGTCCACACAGCAAGGCACGCACAAATACACAAGCACAGTACACATCCCGAAAACACCCCCCGGACAAACAAAAAATACAAAGGCCAGAACCCCAGACACAACACACCTGAAAACAACAGACCATGAGGACACACCCACATAGGTGAGTACAAAAGCAGCACTCCCACAGACTACAACCCCTTGCTACATTGCAAACCAGAGAGGAGAGGAGAGGACACAGTGACACAGCAAGGACAGCAGCACACCACAGAAACGCACACATCACTACCACCACCACCACCACCACCACCACCAAACACCACCACCACCACCACCACCACCACCACACCCCGGCACCACAAACCCCCTGCACATTACACAACACACACCGCACCAGCACCACAAACACCATGGCACCACAAAGGATGCCCAAGTTCACGCCCATGGAGCTGACGGTCATGGTCGACGAGATCATCAAGGTGTACCCACAAATCTATGGGAACATGGTCCAGCACACACCACTAGCCACCAGAAACAGAATGTGGAACCGGATCGTAGACCAGGTCAATGCAGTCGGGACCCTGCCCAGAAACAGAGTCGAGATTAACAAACGTTGGAATGACGTAAAGAGCCTGGTCAAGAAGAAGGAGGGCAAAAACAGAGAGCTGGCTGCCGTCACTGGCGGAGGGAATCCCGCGCTCTTTAAGACCTTCAAAGCGTGGGAGGAGAAGGTGCGAGTCGTAATCCATCCGGAGATCCTCGCCGGAATAGCAGGGGGAGTGGAGGCTGGTAAGTACAAACTAATGTATACCAGCACACCGCTATGTACTCACATGCGCAACTACCATGCCACAGCTCCGAGGGACAAACACCCCCATGTCCAGCACACAATACACAACACATCACACACACATGCAACAGACACTACCACACACAGCCCAAACCGAACAACTGTAAGATGCGTGGGGACATGTGTACACTAAGCCAGCCACGTAACCACCAACAGGTCCCCAAATATGCCAGAAGCGCCACAACGAGCACCCACCACACCCATGTGTCCGCCACAGCTGCACTAACCGACAAGTAACAGGTAAGTGGCAGGAACACAAAGTGCAGTGGGTGGGACGGTGGACAGCCCAAGTACAACACACACCAGGCCCCAGTCCCACAGCACAGCAAGGAGGAGCATCCCCCACACCCCACAGCCACGTGTCAGCCACCGCAGTGCACAACGACAGCCGAAAGGCAGACATCACGGTCCACAGCAATCGGTGTCAGTGGGTGTACAGCCACCCCCACGACCCACAACACCCCCCCACCCCCACAGACCTGCAACATGGAGCACCCCCGCTTAGAGCCATGTGGCATCCAGTACAGTGCACGCACGAACAACTTGCAGGTGGGAAACTGGACAGGGCTGGATTACTGGAGGCATGAGGACCATAACACCACCAACACATGGGACATGTCACGTAGCAGACGAACACGCAGCACCGCCCACCGTCACGAACAAGTGAACAATGTGCACACGGACATGAACAACAGACTCACACCCCACATGACCCATCACAGACATAGCAACACCCAAGGAGCCACGTCTGCATGCACAAGCCACACTGAATATAGTCCCACACGGCAGCCACTGTGCAACTCATCACACACAACCGAAACACCATTGAAGTCCTGGCCATGTAGCCCCCACTGCCTGTCAACCCCACACCCCACAACTACGCCTATGTAAGACAAACAACACTAGACGCAACAGAGCGGAACAACATAAATGCACACGAACACCACTGAACCCATCAAACTCACAGACACACCATGCACATACAACATACCATCCATCCCATCCGTCAGCCCCAGTCTCATGAAAGGCATGTCATCCGCACAGCTGCCACACATACAGCAGTCACGCTAAGACACATGCCCATGACCAACCATGTGCCAGAAGTCAATTAAGCGCACGACACACTGTGAGCAACAACACACAACATGGGCCACACCCCCCCGAGCACTGCAGTGATGCACATGGCACAGGGCAGCATGCACACCAAGGAGATGGGACAACTGCAATACGTTGGCTGGCACACAACTATCACTCACTCATAACGATGCGTCCAATGCCATGTCCAGTAATCACAACAGACAGCAAATATGCAGGGCATGTCAGGCATGCACACACCTCAGACCATGCACTGTCATGCTGCCACAACACATGTCACGTTCGGCACCCATGGCTCACAGCATGTACCCCAGAAGCATATCCCCTCCCAAATGCGAATCTGGGGCATGGCCCCCATGTAGCCATATGCGTTCCTAAGCGTTCCATTTGAACCCCAAAAGCATATCCCCTCCCAAATGCGAATCTGGGGCATGGCCCCCATGTAGCCATATGCGTTCCTAAGCGTTCCATTTGAACCCCAAAAGCATATCCCCTCCCAAATGCGAATCTGGGGCATGGCCCCCATGTTGCCATATGCGTTCCTAAGCGTTCCATTTGAACCCCAAAAGCATATCCCCTCCCAAATGCGAATCTGGGGCATGGCCCCCATGTAGCCATATGCGTTCCTAAGCGTTCCATTTGAACCCCAAAAGCATATCCCCTCCCAAATGCGAATCTGGGGCATGGCCCCCATGTTGCCATATGCGTTCCTAAGCGTTCCATATGAACTCCAAAAGCAAAGTACAAACCAGACCCAGGATGGGCCAGGAGCCCGCATACACCAGAGTCACAATGAGTAGGGGCACAGCAACACACCCATCGGCATGGCCAATCCGTCCCATGCCACATGTGCACAGCACACAGTCCCATTGCCTAGCACACACAACTACAGATGCCACAGCCACACACTCGCCTCCGGGAAACCCATGTACGAGATTGCACGAACTGCCAATGTCAGACGACTAATACATACTTCGCCAGGTGCAACACAATAACAAATCTCATTCTCTCCACAGGTGACGAACTGCCGGATGCTGGGGATGGAGACAGCAGCCAGCACAGCCAGCCCACAAGCCCCCAACGAGGACACACGGATCTGGAGGATCTGTCCTCCTCTTCGGACACGGACCACCAAGCTGGCCCATCTGGCGTGGCAGGGCCCAGCCGCTCCCCAGGACCCCTCCTACCCACCAACCCATCATCCAGGGATGCTGAACAGTCCCAGTCCCCTGCTGCCACTGTCGTTGCGGCCACACCCACGGTCATTGCGGCCACTACCACTGCCGCAACCGCCACCATCGCCGCACCGACCACCACCGCCTCCACCACCACCACGTCTTCGCTGGCACCAGCCCCAGCGCAGGTGGTGGCCCGGCCGACTGGATCCACCCTGGGAGCCACAGCGAGGACCGTGGTGTGCAATGTGGCTAGTGGGCAGGCCGGTGGCAGCAGGACTGGTAGGAGGAGCAGGGTCAGGGAAACGCCAGCCTCCCCTGGGAGCCATGCCCTGCCTCAAATGGCCAGAGTCCTTGGGGCCTATGAAGAGGCCCAAGGACAATGGGCCAGGTCTGCTACTGACACGCGGGAGGTGCTGGGGGTGCTGAGGTCCATGGACGCCCATATGGGCCAATTCGTGTCCCGTATGGACCAACTCGTGGACCTCATGGGCCAGCTGGTGGTGGCGGTGGGGTCACAGGCAAGGCCAGCAACACCACCTCCGCCACCACCTGCTAGGGCGCAGGGTCGGGCAGCAGTGTCCACTTCCCCTGCGTCCACAGCCAGTGAGCACACCTCACCCACCACCAGCAGGTCGCCACCACACACCCCCTCCCAAACGTGGAAGGGGCCGTCCGAAGAGGAAACAGATCTCCCGGGAGGACTTCGCACGCTCCAGTCGCAAGTGAGGCAGCCAGCCAGCCTTCCGCCAGCCTTCCTTGACCAGCCACTGCATTGACTTGCTCTACGATCCCACTCCACACAGCCAGCTGGATGGCATGTGTGTGTTGGACTATGGACATAGAACCAGTGGGTACACCCTGATCATCACGCAGCCATGACCGACAGCTCATTGTCACTGCACGCACCACTTTTGTCATCACCTTACACACAATCACATGTCACAGTTTGTAATAAATGCACCTTTTTCACTAACTGCTGTTTGTGCCCTGTGTTTTATTTGTACGGAATACAACGGCCACCTTGGGCGGAAAGGCACCTGATGCGTGGCATGGCAATGGAATCCGGAGGGCCTGTAGGGACCTAGGGGTGGGAGACAGAACAGGAGCACATTCAATGAGTGTGTCACACACCCATCACACAGTACATGTCAACAACTACAAGCAATGTACACACATCGCACAGAGCAATAGGGCACAATGCCACAGTCACCAACAGTGGCATACTACCCTGGCCATGGAGCGTTGACACACTGCACGCAGTGAACATACGGCCACCCTGACACAGCACACACACACCTGCACAGATACAGACACATCATCCGTCGTACATGGACACTCACCGTCAAGTGAAGTAGCGGGCGATGAGCTGCTGGCGCACATTCCCAGCTTCCTCCTCTCCGCTGTCCACCTCACTCGAGCTGTCCTGGTCTGCGGGCTGGGGCCCTGGTTGATCTCCGTCATCCACA
The DNA here is from genome assembly GCA_963921515.1 of Calotriton arnoldi. Taxonomy (NCBI): domain Eukaryota; kingdom Metazoa; phylum Chordata; class Amphibia; order Caudata; family Salamandridae; genus Calotriton; species Calotriton arnoldi. The sequence continues at coordinate 18,371 of CAWUFW010011942.1, forward strand.
ATGAGGGGGATCTGCTTCCGAATGGCCAGATTGTGCAGCATGCAGCACGCCACCACTATCTGGCACACCTTCTGTGGGGAGTACGCCAGTGCACCTCGGTGCGGTCCAGGCACCTGAACCTGGACTTGAGGAGGCCAAAGGTACGCTCGACCACACGTCTGGTCCTCCCATGTGCCTCATTGTATCGATCGTCTGCTGGGGTGCGAGGATTCCTCAATGGACTGAGCAGCCATGCCCCATTCGGATACGCAGAGTCACCTGGGTGTGAGGGACACAGAGAACCGTTGCTATTCCAACTGGACAGGGGACAGCATCGCACAACCAGCACGCTACACCACTCCACATACTCACCGACAATACAGCCACGATCCTGTTGCAGATTGGCCATCAGTCGTGGCAAGATGCTGTTGCGCATTATGTGTGCGTCATGTGCCGAGCCTGGAAACTTGGCACACACGTGGGTGATCACCATGTCCGCAAGGCACACCACTTGCACATTCAGGGAGTGCGTGTGCTTCCTGTTGCGGTACAGGTGCTCAGTGGCCTGTGGTGGAACAAGGCCAACATGTGTGCAGTCAATGGCTCCCACGACGTGTGGGATTCTGCCAAGGGCATAGAATGCACCCTTCACTGCCGCCAATTCACGAGCCCTGGGGAATCTGATGTACCTGTTTCGGCACAGCATCATGGCTGCCAGTACATCCCTCAGCACCTTGCTGAACATGGGCTGGGACATCCCTCCTCCACTGCCCACTGTGTGCTGGAATGACCCAGTGGCGAAGAAATGCATGGCGGCCATCACCTTAGCCGTGGGGGTGACAGCAGTCGGATACACCCTGCGGGGACGGAGATGGGGCTCTAACATGGCACACAGTCGATGCAGAGTTGGCCTGTCCAGCCGAAACTTCCTGATTACCTCTGTATCGTCCATGTCCGCCAGCAATTGGTATGGGCGGTCAATGTTCGGTCTCCGCCTGGGTTAAATGGCAGAGGACACATGTCAGAGCAACACGGCACATAGCAATTTCGCATACACATCACTGACATGACTGAGCAAGCACATGAGCCACAGCCCAGCTGTCAAGCTGGGACGGCACGGCCACAATACACTTACACAGGTCTCCCAACAATGGCAATGGCAAGTGAGACATACCACTGCCATGTGCATGCACATGGGGATCTAGGCCCCAATGACTTGCGGGGCGTGCTGATGGGGACTGACTGCATATTCGTCAAGCGGCAACGCCACGGCAACATGAATGTCTGCTGAGCATGGAACTGCTTCCGAGGCTGGATGAGTATGGCACACGACGACGACGATGTGGGCACGGGCTGAGCGGCCAATACAAGTGGGACCTGTGGCACGAGGGGATATGAGACAGTAGTAGGTGTCAGCACTGCACCCTATGTACAGCACTGTACGGATCACAGCTCCCGAAACATTGACTGGTGTCCACATTGACAGCCCCATGCCAAGACGGCTGTGTGCTTGCAGTCACACGTCACAGGTGAGAGGTTACATTGCACGTGCCAGGTGGCAGACGTACATAGTGGGAGCTGGCATGTGTGTGCATGTGTCTCCTGTTCAGGATCCACCAGATGGGCGCTGACTCTGTACTGACCATTGGACACAGCATGTTCCGTGGAAGGCTTGTGTGTGTGGGATGGTGGCACTGGATGTGCCTCCGTTGGGTGGGGGGCCATGCACAGGGCGGGTACGTCGATGATTGCGCATTGTTGGTCACGGTGGGTGCACCAACTAAGATGTGTTGCCCTGTGTTCAATTCCTATGTCCGCATGATGATGGACTGTGGATGTGAGCAGACTACACATTGGTCGATGTGCTGTCTATATGCATGTGCCTTCACACCAGGCACAGCTGCCCCTGCACATGTGACCCCTGCTGGACTCGCTGCTGGGTCTGTGGAGCTGATGCACCTTCTGCGCGTGGGGCGGACAGCTCTCCTCACTTCCCTCATTGCGCATGTCATGTCTTTGCCGCAGGTGACATGGATCATGGAGGGCCCACATGTACGCGTGGGTAGGCTACACATGATTGTTCACTGGTCGCCACCCCCAGTCAGTGTTTCGAATGGGAAGGTTGTCGTGCTGGTGGTATGTTCGATGTGGCGGATGGGCGGGCCTAGGTGCGGGCTTACATTCCGGACATGGGGGGTAGTTGGATTGGCGACTAGTTGCAGTACACACGGGACACGTCTCTTCCTTTCCACATCTGGGTCATCCCTTGTACTAACTGACAGTGATACAGTCATCTTCGCCCCAGCCCTCATGTCCTCCCCTCGCCCCCCAATATGCATGCTCACCTGCGAGGCTAGCGCTTGCACAGGCAGCCCCAAGCTCGCACCAGAGAGGGCAAGGAGTGTATGTGTGGGTCCAGTTGCACGAGTGGGCTGTCTCAGGGTATGGTGTGTGGCGGGACGCCGTCCACCTGCGTGGTGCCCCAAATGGAGACCCGGCCTGCATGGACTATGCATCACAGTCTTCGCCTTCCGGATCCGCCACCTGCGACACCCAGTGGCTGTGGCTGCCCTTGCGGCCAGGCCGCGTCCGTCTGTGGCTGTTGGCCCACACATTCACTCTTTGGCCTCTCTGGGGAGGGCTCGGGGGTGGTGGCGCACGCGCTTGCACTTAGTCGCAATGGCATGTGTCGTGGTTGGTATGATGGGCAATGGATGGGATGGTGCGAGCCACCTCCCGTGACGTCAGTGCTGCTCGTGCTGTGGTGCGTCCCCCTACACTTCCATCTGACTTGTGCCATGCTAGACGTTGAGGTTCTATTGCCTGCGTGATATGACCAGGAGGAGCGCGAGGAGACCTCACACACACCATGCTCCACTGCCATCCCGTGCCCTGTATCGCCTGTGCGGATTGACTATGTTGGGGTTACACCTGGTCGACTGGGGCTGTGTGTGCCTTGTCAAGGGGCATGGCGGGCGCACAACAGGATCCAGCTTGTCCACAGAGGGTGGGCTGAGGTGCGCCTGGTACCGCTTTGTACGTGTGCCCGGCTGCTGTGCACACACGTGTTCACTCCCCCCGACAGGTGTCCTCTCACAATGCCCAGGGAAGCGGTGGTGTACTGTTCATGAGCCCTCCCAACACGGCGTGCTCCAACTTGGCATGTGCGCATCTACCCGTCGCACCCACCCACCTGAGCACTGCGTCCATACGACTTCACACGACACATGTGTGTCTTCCACAGTAGTGCTACTCATTTGCGTTGACATCCAATACCAGTGGACTACATGGTCATGTCACGACTGCCGTGTACTTCACATACTCTCATCCTCTCTCATTCGTACTTGTGAAATGAGTCAGCGGAGACAGTTTTGGTTTCAAACATTATATTGAGTCTTCTGTCCTCTGTGATGCAGTATAGTGGACACTACTGGCAGCGGGATACATGTTGAGGATATACTGAGCATGATTACAAATGGGATAGGGTGTAGGGTTACATGTGATTAGCTGTTGCATGTGGGATGTGGGCTTCCGAGTTACATCTGCTTGGCCAAGGCTGTGCTAATGTACATTTACGTATAGCTGCGGAGCTGCGGACTTTGACACAGACGGTATACATGTAGCCTACCAGACCGCTCGGCATCATGGGCACAGTCCATCTCAGTTCCATGTGACAGGTTTGCTGCGGTTGTTCCTCATGCACGCGTGCATGTGAGATGACATCAGGGCATGTGCTTGCGTGCATGCAGCGGCGTGCCACTTGTTGTTGCACTGTGGTGGTTACTGGACATGTCACAGTCACTGGGGTCGTGTTGTTGTTGTATGCACTTGTCGTCCATGCAAAGGTCCTGGTATGGGATTCCCGGGGCGGGGGTGGGAGGGATGCAGCACCCACAGACTCCAGGCGACCTATTCATGTCCACTGAGCGGTGTGTGTGTCCATGTGCGCTGGATCCATGTCGTGTCCTGGTTGTTCGTGCAGTTCCGTCCATGTGGGTGCGATACACAGAGCCCATGCCACTGCCTCCCACGATGCATGCGGTGTTCCTGGATGTGATGGGGAACAGTGTGCATGTCCCGGTCATATCTGATGTCATGGCGATGTCGTTGATGGTGTGGTTACAGTTGCCGGTCGTTTGGTATGGCTGTTGTGGTGGTGACTGGCCAGTCCGTGCGGAAGCTGAGCATGGGTGCGGGGTTGGACTTCATGGGTCACTCGGGGAACCTGCGTTGTGGTCCGACGTATTTACAGGTTGTCAGGTATGCGATGCCGTCCAGCAGGGCTTCCATGTCATTGGTGGTGTACATGTTTGCCAGCCAATGAAGCGGATGGTGGCTGTCAAGGTGTTGTTCGTAGGTTGTCCCTTGGAGGACCATGATGGGGCATGCTGGGTGACATTCGATGTAGCTGTTCTCGATGATCCGTCGTGTGGAGGCACAGTGGTTCCATTTCAGTGCGGGTGCGATGTTGGCCACATACGCCATGCCCCCATAGGCAGAGCAGGCCCTGTCGTGTGCGTCCAGAGGGAGGAGTAGTGGTAGCAGGTCCGCCTTCAGACATGCCGGGTTGGAGAGGCATATCTCGACGGGATGCTGGTAGGGACACCTCCGACAGTAGAAGACGGGCATGACGCAGCTGAACAATGTGATGCGGTAAGTCAGTCGGTAACTTACGTTCAGCAGGGACAGGAGATCGCATCCCAATGTATGTATCGTGTTGGTTTTGTACAGCTTGAGCTGTTCGGCGTAGTTGGGTAGGTGTGTTGCGGTTGCCATTTCGCAGCGGTTCGTTGAGATGGCGTGCTCCGGCTGTGTGTGCAGTCTGCAATGTGCACGCTCCGGGGTTGCTGTGAGCTCTGTGTAGTCGTAGGGAGACAGGACTTGTGTTCTGTTGGCTTGTTTGGAGGACACGGGCCCTCTTCCCACATGCTTCTCAGACAGTTCAAGGTCAGTGCTGTGTGACTCCTTCCAATTAACTTGCATGTGGCCGACATGGGGGAGTGTTTTCTTCTTTCTTCCCCGTCCGTTGTGTGCTTCTGTGATATGCGCTATCTGCCCTGTGGTCGGTCTCCTCGGCATGCCTGTGTTGGTCTATTCTTGGACAATGGCTGTATTCACCGGCTTCTGTCGTAGGGCTGTGGTTTCGGAGTTGGAATGGAAGGTCATTCAGTGCTGTCTGCTCTCCCTTGTGTGGGCGGCAGGCTGCCTTTCCGCTCTGCGTTGGGCCTTGTGTGTGGATGTTATTCTTGGGCCACCTGTTGTCGGTCCCCGGGCTCTTTGGTGTTCCGTTTCATATGTCTTGTTCATATGTGCAGGGTGGTATGGGTTTTTCAGTGTGGTACTGGCGTTCCTCTTCCCGAAGCGGCCCTGCTTCTCCTAGTTGGTGTTGCCGCCGCTGTGTGCTACGCCATGTTTGTTACACTGGGGTGTGTCCTGCAGTTGCGTGTCTTCACTGACATGTGTGCGTCGGTTGTGTGGCGTTGGGTGTTGTCCGTGAATTGGGCGTTGGGGACATGTCTGTGGCCGGCCTGTCACGTGTCATGTGCGTTCGGGGTGGGGCTGATGTGTGTGCTGCTTGGTTGTGTCCCTGTGTCTGTGTGCGACGCATGCATGGCGCTGCGGTTGGCCTCTGCGTTGTGCGCATGTGTGGCGGCGTCATCGGCGCTTTGGGGCCGTGACGGGGTGGTTGGTTCCTAGTCCCAGGTGGTGTGTACACATGTGTTCCGCGATGTTAGGATTTGGCCTGTGTGTCATATGTGGATGCAATGGTGGATGTGTAGTGTGCACGCGCTGGTGGGGGGTTGTCCGCTTTTTCCGCCCTTGCACTGTGTGCGCTGTTTGCGTGCACTTGTTGTGTGTGTGCCTACCTGCGTCTCCGCGGTACGTTGCGTCCTTGGTGGTGCATCAGCAGAAGCATGGGAAGGGCCTGCAGTGCTGGATTCATGCCCGGGGTGCCGCTTCTTCGTTGTCCGTGCTCTGCGTCCGTGTTTCCGCCTCTCTTTCACGTGCGGTGTCTCTTTGCCGTGGGAGCCATTTGTTTGCGGCATCGTAATTTATGCGCCGGGCGGGACGTGTTTCGTCGGACGGTGTGTGTCAGTTGTGCTGCGCCGCTACGTGTGCGTGCGCACTTTGATGGCGGACGGTGTTGCTGGCTTGCCGGCGGTGTTTGGCCTGCTTTTCGCATCGTAATTGGGCGGGCGTGTGGACTGCTGCGTGCCGGCGGTAACTGGTGGTTTTTGCATCCGCCAGCACGGCGGTTGTGCTTCCGCCCGCCATCGTAATGGGCCCCTAAATTATTATATATATATTTTATTTTTATTTTTATTTTACTGGTATATGTATATATATATGTATTTATAATTTTTTGTATGTTTCTAACATTTTTATAGTTTATTATAATAATTATTTATGAATATTATTAAGTAAATATATATATTATATTTTATATATATGTATGTTTATTTATTTTTAACATTATATTTATTATTTATTATTTTAAACATTTTCTAATAATTCTAACTATGTTTTTTTAATTATATGTATTATTTACTTTATTTTGCATTATTTTTTAAGCATTTAAAAAAAACGTTATTTTTTACAACGATATTTTTGAGAACGATATTTTTTTTGTTGATATTTTTGTACTTACCATGATGTAGAAAGGACTTTGATATTCTGGACAACAATATTTTTGTCTCGATATTTTTGTACCTCGACATTTTTGTTGTCGATATTCTGTCAGTGATCCGACCAACAGACGGCTATTTCCATTAGCTCTGAAAACAGTACTGGTCTCAGAGATGTAAGAAAATGGTTGGGACCATATCCATCCAATGCTCAGGCAGGCACAAATTTTGCATTGTGATAGCCAGGTATGCCACTTTATCTTAATTTCTTTCAGGTAGTCATCTCCTTTGAATATGCTGAACAGGTTATTCTAATGAGTAAAAAGAGTCAGCTGATTGTCATGAGCCTGAGCAATTAGAACTAACATTCCCAAACTTCCCCAATTAAATTTTACTTCTGTTCAATTCTGTTCTCCAGATTTTCCAGATGCTTTCTGGAAAGTCATTATCTTTTCAATGCCCCACAAAATGTGTTACTATGCTCCTTCATTCTACTGTGCTAAGCTCTCTCCTTCTTCTCACTTTTCCACCGGATTCAAGCTAGCCTGGCTGATGAGGGCTGTTAGCCCGAAACCGGTCCCAGGATGCTTGTTTCCAGTCCAGGGAAGACATGGCTTGGCAGTTCGGTCTGGACTGTTCCCATGAGGCAGAGAGTCAAGACTGTTTTGCATATAGCTGTGTCTGAACGGGGGTGGCGAAGTGAGCTAAAGAACAATGATGGATTCAACCCAGATCTGTGACTGGGGGTGAGTGTCTGAAAAGTTTCAGCGCTCCGTCCATCATCTCCTTGTGTTTGCTAATTAAAAATAGCCCTGAGGATCTCAAGGACTTAGTTAACCAGACGAAACATATGTTGGCTAGAATCAGCTGTGTAAAGAGCTTGGAGGAATTGTCTTAATAAAGAAGATTGACATAGACGAAACTGTGGATGGGACAATATTTCTATGCAAGTGCTCACAACCATTGAAATTGATTTTGGAAATTCCCTTTCCTAATTGGGGGCATTGGAGTGCCTGTCCACTCCAAAGTTGCTGAGCACTGCAATTGACATTAATTAACTGAACTAACCAAGCAAGCAGCAACAGGAGTCTGTGTGTGCCAGCTGTCATTTGGGAACTTAGGGGCCTATTACGATGGCGGTCGGAGGCACCACCGAGGTGCTGGCGGAAAATGCTTTTTTCCGCACGCCAGCAGCGGACCTCATGACCGCCATATTAGGATGGCCAAACGTAGCCCATTTCCCATCCGGCGCAGTGCGACGCTAACCGCCATCAAAGTGCGCCCGCCACCACGGCAGTGGGAGCCAATGGAGACTCACCGCCGTGCGGAATGACATCCCGACCGCCGTACAAATCAGGATGCCCCAAACAGCCAGTCGCACCGCAGCAGAGAAACCGCCCAACCAGAGACGGCGGAAGCATCACAGCGGAGCGCTAAACCTGATCCCAGGTCCCAACCGCCCGGTCCCGAGCGCAATGGACCCAGCTTTGCACGTCTTCCCGGCGCTGTACCTGATAACATCACCAGCAACTCATGGCCCGTCGTGGACGACGCCCCAGGTACGCAACAACCCAACTCCTCACACAACCACAACACACAACGCATGGGCTGATCTAGGGTTCCTGTCCACACCAGACACCCTGGTGGGGACAGGAACACATCCACAAGTGTACCCACACATGTCCTACTGTCACCAAATCACCCCACCGCATCCAGGTCACCCATCCACCGCGATCATGAAGTAATGTCCCGGCCACGTCACCGCAGCGGTGAAAACGCGGGAAAACATGCGCACAATGAAGAAGGCAGGTCCAGCGCCAGGCATGGGTAGTGCACAAAGACCACAGGGCCACACCTCTACCCCCACACACCAGGCCCCCCCATGAATGGACATGACATGTGCCCCTCCTGTGCTCCCCCATGCACAACAAGCCAGGTGAACCCACACCCTGCACCACACACCAAACAACTAGGGAGACAGCCACAGCAGGAGTGGCTGCAGAGGAACACACAGCACAGAAGCACAGGGCCAGGGCAACCCACACACCACAACAACACCACACACATGGCAAGAACAATGAGTCCAAGCAGAAAATGCACACACACACAGATAATGAACAATCACTCCACTGGACACACAGCCTGCCAAGTCACACAGACATACCCCACACTGACACACAGCCACATACACAGACCACATGCCAGCAGCAATGGAGTACAACATATAGGAAAGCTAAAGTGAGGTGCCCACAATTGGAAGGCCAAGGAGCCAACTACCAAGCATGTGTACATCACATGCAAGACAAGGAATATATAAGAACACCCTCAGCCCATCAAATCACACATGGCTGGCACAGTGAGTGAAGTCAAACCACAGTCACCTCAGTGCAACAACTCAGGGAGACAGCAAGGCAACCCATGGATAGGCACAGGGATGAAAGGAAGGCCCTGAAGTCAAACAGTGAACAGCCACACATATGAATCCAACTACTTGACAGGAGCATGTCAGCAGCACAACACACAGGGCCCATTGACACACTCCATGACTGTCAAACACAAGTAGGAATCCTCACACATACCCCCCCATCACACCTGCAGCACACAACACCAGTGCCAGACACACAGAAGGGTGTCAATAAAGTCCAGTCAATACACAGACAAACAATCACACTCCCTGGGGGCACCCACAAACATCACACACACACAGGGATGCCAGAACCAATGTCTGCACAAAAACAATAGCCAAACATATAACTCAACTAAAACACACACAGAAGCACGACAAGACCAGACATGAACTGTGCAGCCAAACTGTGGAAAGGCAATGGGATCACAGACAGAACAGGAGTGCAAAACCCCATCAGTCAGGAACAATGCACAGACAACATACCACAACAAAGACGAGAGGTGGCCCATCACAAAACAATCATGGACACAAACTGGGAGAAATGGGCCTACAATGACACACAGACAGACATACCACACCACCCATCAAGTCAACATGATGTCACAGTGTACCACATGGCTGCACATGCACAAGACTGACAAGAGACAGCTCAGATATGAGAGGAGAAAACAACAAGGACGCACCTAACACAAGCACAGGAACTAGAATAGACCTAAGTTCATGTGACAGACACACAAGTAAGGCACACCACACTGGCAACACACATCTGAATGAAACACACCACACCAACAAAACACACACTCTGACATGCAAATAGAACACCACACACAGAGCATCTGTCATCTGCAAGAGTCAACACAGCCCAAACACTGCACACAGCCACATCAAACACACAACAGAAGCACATGCCAATAAATCACATTGCAAACACACCAGGACATCAGGGGATGCACACCAGGAAAGGACAAGGCAACATACACCCACAGCACTGCATGCACACCAAGCAGTGTGTGCACACCAAACATACCAGTCCCACACAGACATGAGTGACACACCATGAACACCCACAACAACAATCAAAACAGCACACTGACAACATCACACTCAGGAAGTGAAGCAGTACCTCAGCAAACACACATACACCTAACACAACACCCACAGACGCACAAGTCTGGGACACCAAAGTGGAAACAACTTGACCAGAGGACTGTGCAGCACAAACAGTTGAACTACATATGAGCAACCATGACTGCTAAACAGTACAAGAAAATCACATATAACCAATAGGGAAAATGTCCTGAGTGGCACATTGGTCCTGTGCAAAGATCTGCACCACAAAGCACAGTGTGACAAATGAAGTGATGGGGAGGCACACACACAGGCAAACCAAGGGGACAGCTGACATGAAAGTGAAGTGGTGTGTACGTCAGTAGTGGACATGGCAGGAGTGTACCATACACAAATAGATGGAGTGCAGACTCACAATGGGTAGGCATCTGAAGCACAGATAGGGGATGGTATGACACCACACACCACATGCCATACTGGAGGCAATAAAGCCCCATGTGAGAGCAATGCATGAGAAAACACACCCACAATGTCAGTGTGGCTGAGCAGGGATGCACAGTGAGTACAAACAGCATCAAGCCACATGGATGATCAACAAAACACAACACTGACTTGCCAGTCACATACTCAGCATACTCACAATTGCCAAAAACAACAAGTAGGAGTCAGCCAGAACTGCAAGGACACACCAACACACTGCACAGTGCACAACATACAACACACACATGTGCACACAATCACAGGGCTGAACAATTACACAAACAGGCACCCTACTCCTGGGTGACACATGTGTGTAGTTGACATTGCAGGTGCACACACACATCAACACTCATGACAAAGTCACCCCCTCCACACTGCACACTTCCTGACCACCCAAGTGCACACATTGAAAGTAACCCATGTGACTAGGATGACTGACCATCACAAGATGACTATACACCTACACTGCTGGGCACACATAAAGTAAGATCACACATACATGATGACCCTGGCCAGCCTGCCTGCAATCCTGTGGCTAGTATCCCACTCTGTGATGGTAGTGCATCCTAACATGACATGTGTACAATTTAGCAAACCTGAACATAGAATCATTAGGATAACAGTAGATCATCACAAACAACCATCAGTGCACCCCCAAGCCTCAGAGTCAAGTAGAACCGAAGTGCCTCTCACCACAGCCAAACTCTGAAATAGTGTAACTAGCAACTGGCAATGTTAAAGTGGCATACAGAGCATGTGTCACATCAAACCATACCCACAAAGAAAACCCTTTATTTAGCAAGGAGACTGACAAAGCAGACAACAGGAGCAACTGTCGATATTACAAATGTCACAGATAGGCATAAAAAGTAGACAAGAGCAAGGCCAGTGGCCAGTCCAAACAGCAGAGTAGGTACATGAGAAGCTGCACAGGGAATGGGCAAACACAGCAATGTACAGCAAGGCCAGTGGCCAGTCCAAACAGCAGAGTAGGTACATGAGAAGCTGCATAGGGAATGGGCAAACACAGCAATGCACAGCAAGGCCAGTGGCCAGTCCAAACAGCAGAGTAGGTACATGAGAAGCTGCACAGGGAATGGGCAAGCACAGCAATGTACAGCAAGGCCAGTGGCCAGTCCAAACTGCAGAGTAGCTACATGAGAAGCTGCACAGGGAATGGGCAAACACAGCAATGTACAACAAGGCCAGTGGCCAGTCCAAACAGCAGAGTAGGTACATGAGAAGCTGCACAGGGAATGGGCAAACACATCAATATACAGCAAGGCCAGTGGCCAGTCCAAACAGCAGAGTAGGTACATGAGAAGCTGCACAGGGAATGTGTGAGACTGTACACAGTTATGGTCAGCAACACAGCTAGGGGGATAACAATGGGCAGTACAGGCACCGCTGTGGGAGAGACAGGTGTGTGAGGGGGATTTAGCCTCACACTTGTCTGTCAGTCTGACTGGGAGCTGGCTGAGTGTCAGGGCCAGTTGGTGGACTGGACCTGGGAGAGAGCAGACCAGCTGAGCTTGAGGCATCAGTGGCTTTGGGAGCCGGAGGGCTGCTTGGACCGGGTGCTGTTGTGGCCCGTGGAGGCGGAGATATGCTGCCATGAGACACAGTGTGGGAGGGAGAATATGGAGGGGTACCTTTCTACTTCTTGGGAATCGATATGGAAGTGTGGTCTTGGTAGGAGTGGGAGGTGGGGCGGCCACAACAGGCACACTCACAACCAAAGCTGCATCAGGTGCAGACGGTGGCCCTCCCTCTGGGGACATGCTGGATCCAGCTGTTCGCTTGGCCTGGCCTTGCCTTTGCCCCTCCATCCCCTGTTTACCAGGTTTTCCCCCTACAGTGCCCGCATTTATCTGCTTCACAGGGCTTTGGATGGGAGTTGAGGTTGTGGGTGAATCTGCCTTGGAGCTCTTCTTATGTGTACTTTTAGCAGGCACAACCTTCTCAGCGGGCACGGAAACTGTCTGCTTGTGCTTGCGAGACGCTTTTGGGACAGGAGAGTCCTTGGCTGGGGATGCCTCTGAGGCATGTGACCCTGAGGTCTGCTTCTTGGCTTTGTGGCCCTTGGTGTCGCCTGACGGGCTTATATCTTTGTGCTCTGGGGTGGCTTTAGTTTTCTGTGGGGATGGTGTCTGCGCCCTGGACCGCTTGGGCTGTTGCTGCTGTGTGCTGCGTGTGCTGTATCTTGACCTTGAGGTCTGTTGTGCATGGTCACTATCATCCGATGTGGCCACTGGCAGAGGGGTGGACAAAGGGACTGGAGCTGGACTCCAAGATTGTGCCAGTTGAAGGGCTGCCGTCACTGCGGAGGACAAAGACTGAACAGTCCGGTGTAGCCCACCCACGTCTGAATGTATACCCTCCATGAAAGCAACCACCTGTGCCAACTTTTTGTCGTGGTCTATGAAGGCATTGAGGAGAGCTGTCTGGCCCACACACAGCTGGTGCAAAAGGTCCACAGACTCAGCATTGATGGCAGCAGGGGGGACAGGGGCAGGGGCAGCGGTGCCTGGGGTGAAGGACACTCTTCCCTGCTTACTGGTGCGAACACGGGCAGCAACAGTGGAAGTTGCTGGGAGGGTGGGCACTGTACGCTGTGTGGTGGAAGAGGAGGCAGAGTCCCCATTCCCTGTGCCCGCCAACATGGATGCGTCACCGCTGGCGTCAGATGACGTTGAGCTTTGTGTCTCTGGCTGTGATTCCTCCAGCAGACTCCTGTCCCTCTCCGAGGCGCTGGTCACATCTGTGTCACTGTGCTCGTGTGCAGCTGTTGTGCTTGATGCCTCACCACTGGTGTTCGTCCCCTGTCCTTCTGTGCCCACGGGAGATGCTGCATGAGAGAGAGAGATGTAGGGTCAGTTCATTGGCATCAACAGAACAAACATATGCAAGCAAAGCATCACTGAAGATGAAGAAATCTACATGTTGCACACCACCCTGTGCTATGACATTGTGCACCCTCAATTTTGAACTCAAACAGTGCATGTAAACAAGAAAACCAGGCATAAGTGAGCCATGTGATGACCACCCAGCACAAAATCCTGCCGGTGGCTCCGTTCAACGAGACACACAAATAGCTCTGAGCACACATGGGGCCATGATGTGGGCAAGGATGAACCCCACAACATGTTGCCACTGTCATATCTGGATGGAGCAGAAGGGGACAACACAGATACAGACTCCAACATAACAGTCCACAATGGCCATGAGCTCATGCCATCCACCATTTTGTACTGTGGGGCACAAGTACTGTAGCACATTGGCGTCAGATGTCTAAGCCTCACAAATCTGAGGTTAGGCAATGCACGCATTGATGAGAGCACACTCAGATTAGGCACACTGCCGTTCCCTTCCATGTGATTTCCCAGGCTACCCCAATGCAGACGATAACTGAAGCCCACGACTCAGAATGCAATGTCAATGCTCAGTACTCAAATCACACTAGGAAGTACAGGTAGGGCAAATGCATTACAGCTGCACCCAGCACAGAGGCCACTTACAACCCACTGCATAACACTACCAACATCACATAGCCCAGCGCTGTCCCAGGCTGTGAACACATGCAGCCACTCACAGCCAAGTCACCCTTCCCAGAATACTCACCCCTAGCTTGCTGCTGATGCTCCTTCAAACGTGCATCCAGCTCAGGCTGTGTCACGGCCAAGATGCGGGCCATCAGTGGTGTCATGCTGCGCCGCGCCAACCTGCCAGTCCGAGGGAGCAGACCCAGTGTCATCTCCGCCACGTTCTTGCTCAGCCGGCAGATGTCATCCCACCTCTTGTGGCAGTGGGTGCGCCGTCGGTATGAGACACCCAGAGCCCGCATCTTGCATGCAATGGCCCCCCACACGGCCTTACGCTGGTGTACTTTGAACTCCAGGCACGGGAGACAAGAGGGGGAAAACATCAGAGACACAGTGTTATGTACCAATATTGCTCAGTACAGTGGCATGATGCTGACTGATACCAAATCCACAGATATGTCTCACAGAGACAAGAATGCATCTCACATGGTACATCAGCATGGGAGAACAACACGTAGATGCATGCAGGTGTGAGGGTGGACACAGTACCTGCCCATCTCATACACATGCAGGATGCCAGCACATGAAGCCATGTCTAGTCTGCCCACATCTACTGTCCATTGTTAGGTAGAGCAAGACATACATTACATATCAACATATGTTGGGGGTTAGACTCACTGTGTCCAACACTGCACAGCCCTCAATGTCCTTGCCCTGTGAATGGCTCACTGTGTCATGGAGGTCACATTGAGGGACATGATCTCACAAACCCACACCCTTCTCACAAGGCCTGTCGTGTGCAAGCTACAGGGCTGAGATGGCTCATTGAAGGAGAGTAAAGAAAAAAGACACATGTAACACTCTGTACATTCAGTGATGTGTCCTTGTCAGTTTGGGCGGTGACTGTGCAGGCCAGGTGGGCTCACACTGAGAAGGACAACAGGGACCCACACAGCCATTCACAAGCAATCACTGTCCTGACTCCTGCATTACCAACTTGCTGCATCACTGTATGGCTGACAAGACAATACATGTCCCTCAAATCTTGATGTGCAGGCAGGGAAACGTGGGAAATAGGCTACACACCCCTTCCCCCTGGAGAAAGTGTGCTAGGCAGTGCATGACATAACCCCACACTCGCAGGCACATACTGCAGCAGCTCAACTTCATGTGTGCCCCCCTGCACTCTCACTCACACTGTTGAAGACTTACCACAACATTTGGGGCACCATATAGCCTTGGATACTGTGTGAGCACCTCGTCCACCAGGACCTCCAGCTCCTCGCTGGTGAAGGGACTGGCCCAGATCTTCTCAGTCCTCGCCATCACTGTGGCCAGGTGACAGCAGCACTTGGTGTTGAGGGGTGGCAGGCAGCAGTCCCTGGAGACAGCAGCAGAAGCAGGTGGTGTTGAGGGGTGTCAGGCAGCAGTCCCTGGAGACATCAGCAGAAGCAGGTGGTGTTGAGGGCTGGCAGGCAGCAGTCCCTGGAGACAGCAGCAGGAGCAGGTGGTGTGGAGGGGTGGCAGGCAGCAGTTCCTGGAGACAGCAGCAGCAGGTGAGGGGTCTCAGGCAGCAGTCCCTGGAAGCTGTGGAAATGTGAGGCTCTCTCCCACATATATAGCCCCCTGGGGCAGTTTCAGTGGTTCCAAGTTGCTGCAATGGGTGTGCCAGGTCAGCCTTTTTCAAATGCATCCAATGACCGGCCCTGCGGTGGTGGAGCACGCCTTCCGCGATTTTCAAACTTGCATTAGGCTACCGCGATTGCGGTTCCCATTGGCTGCAAGGGCATGGGCATTGGCGGTGACACACCGCAGGGGCCAGGCGGGCGCTACCGCGGTGGTGCATCTTTCAATTGCATCCAATGACCGGCCCGCGGTGGCGGAGCACGCCTTCCGCGATTTTCAAAATTGCATTAGGCTACCGCGATTGTGGTTCCCATTGGCTGCAAGGGCATGGGTATTGGTGGTGACACACCGCAGGGGCCAGGCGGGTGCTACCGCGGTGGTGCATCTTTCAATTGCATCCAATGACCGGCCCCGCGGTGGCGGAGCACGCCTTCCGTGATTTTCAAAATTGCATTAGGCTACCGCGATTGCGGTTCCCATTGGCTGCAAGGGCATGGGCATTGGCGGTGACACACCGCAGGGGTCAGGCGGGCGCTACCGCGGTGGTGCATCTTTCAATTGCATCCAATGACCGGCCCTGCGGTGGCGGAGCACGCCTTCCGCGATTTTCAAAATTGCATTAGGCTACCGCGATTGCGGTTCCCATTGGCTGCAAGGGCATGGGCATTGGTGGTGACACACCGCTGGTGGCAGGCGGTAGCTTCCGCGATTTGGGTGCCATACATTGGTGCCTGTGACCGTGATTTGGGTGGCGGAGCATGCCAACCGCCATTTGGCAATACATATATATCTATCACTACCGCGATTGTGTTCTAGGGATTGGTGGTGACACACCGCTGGTGGCAGGCGGTAGCTTTCGCGATTTGGGTGCCATACATTGGTGCCTGTGACTGTGATTTGGGTGGTGGAGCATGCCAACCACCATTTGGCAATACCTATATATCTCTCACTACCGCGATTGTGTTCTAGGGATTGGTGGTGACACACCGCTGGTGGCAGGCGGTAGCTTCCGTGATTTGGGTGCCATACATTGACGTGAGTGATCGTGATTTGGGTGGAGGAGCACTTGGTCAGCACCTATGGACACATCATGCTGTGTCAATGGCCAATGGGCAGTCATCAACAGTGCACAGTGGCCACATGATTAATGGCACATCTTTGTGCACACAATGCCAGTGTAACATTTAACACACTGCTGACTACACATGCCATGTTTGTGTATGTCATGTAGTACATTGGCATGTACTCACTCACATGTCACTTGTGATATTGATGGGCATGTACACAGAACAGTGTTGTTATGGACTCTCAAATGTGTACACATGTCAATGTGTGAAAGTGCTGTGAAAATCACAGTGATGTATGTCTTAATGTAGAATGTGCAGATGACTGTCTTGTTTTCTTGGATCATGCACACACTTGTTGTTTACGCTCAGCCTGTGGTCATTGTGTTGTTGATGTGTGCCATGTTCAACTTACGCCTGAAGGTGTGTCAGGTACAGCAGCTAGGTATGAGACAGTGGTGTTGCAGTTTTACACATATGCTGTATGAAATACTCTCAGGCCTGCTCATGCTAGATGTGGCCATATCCCTACGTGCATTCGCATAGTCAGATGTTGTTTTGGATGTACTTGCTGTGTGAAAGGGGACAGGTGTGCGAGTAGTGTAGCTGAAGGTGTCCCTACGTGTAAGCTGCTCTGTAACTCAATTGTGATGACAGTCATGTTGGCGTTGTGTCAGTCAAAACGTAAGATGTTGTTTACATCTCATGGTGTATTGAATTGACATGTGTCCACTTTCATCTCAACTAGGAGGAGACCAAATCTGCATCGTCCCTACACAGTGCTGGCAGACATGGAGGATGAGGAGGTCATCCGGAAATTCCATCTGGATAGAGCCACCCTACAAAACCTATGTGCTATGTTGGAGCCCCACCTGCAGCCTCGCAGAACATATCCAACAGCTTTCACCCCAACGTCTAAGGTGATGGCGGCACTGCATTTTTTGCCTCTGGATCATTCCAGCACACGGTGTCCAGCGCAGGTGGGATGTCGCAACCCATGTTGAGCATGGTGCTGCGTGATGTCCTGTCCGCCATGATGATATACCAGGACAGGTATATCCATTTCCCCAGGGTGCCTGAATTGGCGGCTGTGAAGGGAGACTTTTATGCCCTTGGACACATCCCCCATGTTGTTGGGGCCATTAATTGCACCCATGTTGGGCTTGTTCCACCACAGGCACGGGAGCACATTTATAGGAATCGAAAACATTTCCACTCCATAAATGTGCAAGTGGTGTGCCAGGCGGACATGATCATCACGCACGTGTGTGCCAAATTTGCAGGCTCAGCCCATGACTCATACATCATGTGGAACAGCATCGTACCACAGCTCATGGCTAATCTGCTTCCTGAGCGTGCATGGATTGTGGGTGAGTACGAAGAGTCCAGTAGCGTGCTATGTGTGAGACATGCTGTCCTTTGCCACAGTATAATTACAAGGTTTATCTGTGTTTCTCACACCTAGGTGACTCTGCATATCCAAACCGTCTGTGGTTGCTGAGCCCACTGCGGAATCCCAGGACACCAGCTGATGTACGCTACAATGATGCCCATGGGAGGACACGTCGTGTGGTGGAGTGGACTTTTGGTCTCCTGAAGTCATGATTTCGCTGCCTTGACAAGACGGGAGGTGCACTCATGTACTCGCCCAGGAAGGTGTGTCAGATTGCAGTGGCATGCTGCATGCTCCACAACCTAGCCATTCTCAAGGACATCCCCCTGATCCTGGAGGATGATGAGCAGCCAAGGCCCCCACCTGCAAACCAACCCGTGTCCAGTGATGAGGACAGTGGAGAGGAGGATGGTGTTGACCTGCGTCAACAGCTCATCGACCGCTACTTCACTTGAAGGTGAGGGACAATGTACAACGGACCCATTGTCTGATGATGTTGCTGTTGTTGTGAAGGTGTATGTGAGCTTTGTGACTGCTGCAGGTTGTTGACTCAGTGGTGGCTGAAAATGTTTATGGGACAGGGTAATTTTGAACATCTACAGGATGTGTATGTTGGCACTTGTTGCTCATTGTGATGTGTGCATGTTGTATTAGCTTTATGGTATGTGTTGTGTGATGTCTGTGATGCCACACCCAGGCTAGTGAATCTTGTTCTGTTGTGTTTTCCTAGGTCACTTCAGCCTCTCCTTGCCTACATACATTCCATACTCGTGGTACATTTTAATCATGGTGAAGACTGCACATCCTGGAATAAAGACGGAGCAGAAACAACAACATGTGTGTGAGGTGTATTTATTTACAATGGTGACATATGAGGGGGGTGAGCATTTAGTGAAGCAGTGAGTTGACAGTTATGGTACATGAGAGAATCGAGTTGTCACCACATTGATGTGGTGACCCAGTCCAACAGACAGATGCCATTCACAAGGCAGTGTGGGGAAGGACAGTCCAAAAAGTCAATGCAGTAGTTCAGAGTGTTGCCATCATGGCAGGCTCTGTGACTGACGTTTGGCAGGTGCTTTGCCACAGGATACTCCCAGGGATTTCTTGGGACAGCCCCTTCGTCGCTTGGCAAGGGGGGGCCTCTGCTGTAGGGCCTGTGGGGTCTCAGGACTCACCCCTCTCTGTGGCCGCAGGGGAGGATGTTGAACTGTCATCCTGCAGCCCAGCAGGGGGAGGTGGAGGTGTTGTTTGTGGTGCAGGCCTGTCCCTCATTGCCGCCACTATCTGTCCCAGGAGGTCCACAATTTGCCCCATGTGGGTGTCCATGGACCTCTTCAGCTGGAGGAGCTCGCAGGAATCTTCTTCTGACCGGGCCGCTCGTCCCTGGGCCCGTTCATAAGCCCCAAGGACTCTGTTTATGCTGTCCAGGGCTTCGGTACCAGGCTTTGGTTGTCTGTGAGTGACCCTGCCACTCCCACCTGCCCTGCTGCCACAGACCTGTTGCCTCACCACTGTAGGCACCCGCATCCTCTCCCTGCCCTCCTCAGTTGGTGGTGTGGGGTGGTCATCTTCTGGGACAGGGAGGGTGTTGCAGGCAGCACTGGTGGTGGTGGTGTAGGACGCACAGGCCGTAACAGCAGTGGTCTGCGTAGCTGTTGGTGTGGTGGGGGGGACGATGGGGTCTTGGGACCGGTTGCGCCCTGGCATACCAGATGGGCCGGGTCCGAGGTCCTCGTCTTCTGAATACCGGGGGTCAACATCCGAGAGTCCATGTTCCCGGGGGGGTGACTGGCTCTGCAGGTTGCTGGTGTTGTCCTCTGCAGTCAGTTCTTGGTCACCTGTGGGACAGATGGGAAATGGTCATTGTAGTGCACCCCGCAAGCTTTGTGTTAGCTGTGTATTATTCACTGTTTGTACACCACACAGTTGACTAGTCATCACATTGTTTGTATGTGCACTACTGTGTCTCCTGAGATGATGTTGAGGTACATGCATTAGTTGTCCATGGTGTGAGGTGTCACAACATACCATGTGCCACGTGCATGTTTTGTGATGACAGGGACATGTTGCCATCTAGGGACTAGCGCAACAAAGCATTTCTGTGACGCCTCTTTGTTGATCACTCTGCCCTGGCAGACGTTACATCTGAGCATGAACTGGCCATTGTCATCTCATGCATACCTTTGTAATGTCATGTGCAAATCAGAATTTGTACCGACAACCATGCTTTCTTTGTTTACATATGGTCCTTACTGCTCTGGCCACATGGCACTTACACATGGCATTCAGTGCTGTGCATGATTGTGCACAGACTTTCTTCTACATGTGAATTGGTGTGTCACACTTTGGTTGATGTGACAGTTACATTTGCTTAGCTGTCTGCACACTGTGAGTGGCAATAGGATCTGTGTGTATTTTTGTGTGATGAGAGGGCTGGTGTTGTCATATGGCACCATGCTTTTTGGGAGGAATGGCTGTGTGCATGTACTGGCTACTTACCTGTTCTGTTTTCACATTTGTGTTGGATCTGTGTCACATATATGTGTGTGTGTGTTGGAGGCTTCCATCCTGCTCAGGGGTGGGACAAGAGGGCATAATATGTCTACCTACCTGTTAGTTTGAAGTGGACAGTGCAATGACTGACACATGCATCTGGGTGGGAGGGAGCGCTCCATCTTGATGAGCTGGGGAACAAGGGGGCATGGTGGGAGTAGTACTGCAGTCTTCCCATCCCCAAACCCCCCTCCCGGTTAAGAAGGCTACCTACCTGTTAGTATGTTTGTAGTGAGACAATGGCTTCCAAATGCTTCTGGGTGTGGAGTGCTCCATCCTGCTCAGGGGTGGGACGGGGGCATGGTGGGAGTTGTTGTGCAGGCCTCCCACCCCCAAACAGCCCTCCCAGGGAAGAAGGCTACCTACCTGTTAGTTTGTTTGTGGTGAGACAATGGCTTCCAAATGCTTCTGGGTGTGGAGTGCTCCATCCTGCTCAGGGGTGGGACAGGGGGCATGGTGGGAGTTGTTGTGCAGGCCTCCCACCCCCAAACAGCCCTCCCAGGAAAGATGGCTACCTACCTGTTAGTTTGTTTGTGGTGAGACAATGGCTTCCAAATGCTTCTGGGTGTGGAGTGCTCCCTCCTGCTCAGGGGTGGGACAGGGGGCATGGTGGGAGTTGTCGTGCAGGCCTCCCACCCCCAAACAGCCCTCCCTGTTAAGATGGCTACCTACCTGTTAGTTTGTTTGTGGTGAGACAATGGCTTCCAGATGCTTCTGGGTGTGGAGTGCTCCATCCTGCTCAGGGGTGGGACAGGGGGCATGGTGGGAGTTGTCGTGCAGGCCTCCCACCCCCAAACAGCCCTCCCTGTTAAGATGGCTTCCTACCTGTTAGTTTGTTTGTGGTGAGACAATGGCTTCCAAATGCTTCTGGGTGTGGAGTGCTCCATCCTGCTCAGGGGTGGGACAGGGGGCATGGTGGGAGTTGCCGTGCAGGCCTCCCACCCCCAAACAGCCCTCCCTGTTAAGATGGCTACCTACCTGTTAGTTTGTTTGTGGTGAGACAATGGCTTCCAAATGCTTCTGGGTGTGGAGTGCTCCATCCTGCTCAGGGGTGGGACAGGGGGCATGGTGGGAGTTGTAGTGCTATTTGCCTCGGCACATACAACCCTGTAAATGTTGGCTACCTTTTGGGCTGATTCAGATGTAGTGGATGTTACATCTGTGGGACATGTGTTGGATATTGTGATGCATATGGATATGCTTGTGCCTCTGATATGTAGCTTTGTAGTTGTGCTGGACAGTACATTGCTGTGTAATGGTCTACTTTTGTTTGTACTTACCAGCCTCCACTCCCCCGGGTATTCCTGTGAGACTCTCTGGATGCAGTATGGCAAGCACCTTATCCTCCCATGCAGTGAATGTTCTTGGTGGAATGGGAGGGCCACCGCCAGTCCTCTGAGCCAGCTCACGGTTCTTGTTGTTCTTCTCTTTCACCTTGCTCTTGAGGTCATGCCACTGCTTCATGATCTCCTTCTTGGAGCGCGGGATGGTCCCTACTGCATTGAACTTATCAACTATCCTTGCCCACATTTGATTTCTTCTGGCTAATGGTGTCTGTTGGACCAAGTTACCAAACAGTTGTGGTTCAACTCTGACTATCTCATCTACCATGACTGTCAACTCACTCTCTGTGAATTTTGTTATTTTCTGTGGTGCCATGGTATGTGATGTGCTAAGGGGTTTGAGATGCAGGTGTGTAAGTGGTGGGGGTGGGGGTGGGGGTGATGTGTATGGTGTGTGATGTGCAGAGGGGTTAGAGGTACAGGTGTGGAAGTGGTGGTGGTGCTGTGTGTGGTGTGAGTAGTGATGGTGTGCAGTTTTGCCTCTCCTTTGTGCTCTGGTGTAGGGCCCTTCAGTTGTGGAGTATTGCAAAGGATTGTGGTCAGGGAAGGGGCTGGTTTTATACTCAGCTATGTGGGTGTGTCCAAATGGGGTATTGCTGTCAAGTGTGTTGTGTGGGTTGTCCTGGCATTTGTATTTTTGTAGTTGCCATGTGGTTGTGTCATTGGGGTGTGTTATGTGTTTTTGGGTGCATGGCTAGTTTGTTGTGTGCACTTTGTGGCCTTGTTGTGAGTTTTTTCTGTCCACCGCCATATTTGTCACGGAGCGTCCGCAGCGGTGGCTATGCTGCAGTTCTTCCGGCGGCTCTCCCATTCATCACTGTTGGCGTTTTTGGCGGTTGGATACAACGGAACGTACTGCGGTCACATCGGGGATATCCTAATGTTCTGTGTGGTGTCTCCGCTGTCCTGGCGGCGGTTTGGTTTTTTGCCTCTGAGAATCCGACCGCCGCGGACGTGTTTTGGCCTTCTCCGCCCGCTATGGGCAGTTTTTAGGTGGCTCTTACCACCGCGGTCAGTTTTTTTGGGCGGGACATCCTAATTTGGCCGCCGGTTTTGCCGCGGTACGGGCGGGAAGTTGTTTTCCGCTACCATGGCGGTCGGGGTGGTTTTCCGGCCGCCATCATAATAGGCCCCTAGGTTATGTGATCCTGTAGGAGCGAGATTCAGAATATTTGTTCCCAACTCCCCCCAAAGTCTGTCACAGCCTAAACACAGCTCTGCAGTCTAGACTGGCTCAGTCCCCTAGGGAGAGCGGAATTGGAATGAAAAGAGAGTGGGAGAGGTATCCTCCGGTCAGCCTAGCCATATTGAGCATAGATGACTCTCTTTATGGACCCAAAAGCTGAAACTTCACCTCTGGAATCCAAACCTACTTTATGTCAGAAGTTAAGAGACTTCTTTGAAGAGAAAATCATCAAAATGCAGACAAACATATTGGCGTCGCACTCTACCCAGCCCCCGGAATCTGCCCCCATGCCTTCTGCTTCCCTTCCAGAAAATAAGCATCTTTCATTTGTGCCTACGGGCGGGGAGGAACTGAAAGCTTTTTTCCTGATAATGGCCCCTTGCTTTACAAAAGCAAGGCACAGCGGCACATCCCTCTTGGTCCGTGTGGCCAAAATCTGGAATCTACTTCCTGTTCAACTCAGATATTTGTCATCTGAGATTGCCTTTCACAAACTACTAAAAAACACATGTATTCTGTCTTTAATGTCTATTTTCCACTACCTTGCTATATGTCTTTGCACTGGGACACTACCTAAGTAGCTGTGCACTCTCTAAGTCATGTCATTCATTCCTTCATCTATTTTCCTTCTGCCTGGTTACCCTGAGTGGCGGATAAGATGCAGGTGCATTTGTTCCTACAAAAATAAAGATTCTTGTTAGAACTACTGAAACCTAAGTGGAAATAATATACCATAACTTCTCTGAGTGTCACTTTTACCTATTCTTACCTAATAATTCCTTCTTTCCAGGTAGTGGTTAAATACTCATTTTCAGAACTTGTTAATCCAGTTGGTATATCCTAAGGGGGAAAGGCAATGGAATTATCCTAGACCTATTTCCTAACCTTATCTAGGAACCCCCAAACCCACTACCCCTTGGGTTACCTGACTTCCAGCTCAGGACGACTTCACTAGTTTTTGTAAATTTAGCCATGACATTAATTCCTTACAAAATATGTCCTTGTGATTCAAAAAATCAACGAGAATGCATGTGGCAACACATTTTTCCGATGGGCAGTCAAGGATCATCAAAATATTCTATAAAATTGTTCCTAAAATATATTATCGGAACAAATCAGCATTTTGTAAAATACTTTTAAAATCTTTTGTCAGTGAGTAAATTATCTGGTTCCTTTTTCTGGCATTCCGAAGTCACTTTGGAGGCAAATACCATGGACTCCCAGAGTGGTAAGTAAAGTCTTTCACATCATAGTGCATGCATGCATTACTGTGGTACATTTGTAGGCATCTGTCGATAAACTGTTCTTTGTTAATTTCTCCTTATAGGTTTCTTTGGGAATCAAAATGATAACTGCAAGCAAGCCGAGTTTGTACATCGGGAGGACCTCACTGTAGGCCGAAACGAGGAGAGATTGCGGGCAACAGTCACAAAGCTAGAAGAAATCACTACAAGGCAGGATAAAAAGAGGAACAATGGGCGATGGTTATCGCACAAGAAAATTGTTCAGAATGAATGTAGCAGGTAAGTTAAATAACAGGCATTATACCATCAACGGACACAGATTTTACAAGCTGCTGCATCCTTAAACAAGAACACGGCCTCTAGGCATAGTGTCATGACTCATTGTCAAATGTGGCTCGACATAAACGCCTTGACCTGACTCTCGTGCATCACGACGCCCCACACACGGCCCACTACATCAGAGCCATCTGGGTGCAGCAGAACCTCCATGACACCTGCAAAGACTCTGGCACCTTTGATACACTGTTAACAATTTTGCTTTGTCCTTCCTTCCAAGCTTGGTCCATGTGATGCCGAATGGCCTTGCAGTGCTAATCACTACACGTAGTCATCTGGACTGGATAATGGAAGATTATTTTCTGTTTGTTTGTGATCTTTTACACAACTAATATCATCCTGCACCTCAGTTAATATGGTGTTCGTGCACACACTGTTAGCTAGTATCCCTAATTAGCATAGTGGTTTACTAGTCCTTAAGCCTTGCACATCCACACACTCTAAAAAATGAGTGTCTTTCATGTTGAAATACAACTAGGGCTGGTTTGTATATATATATATATATATAGATAATTATTCACTGAAAAAACCATAGGTTTCAGGGACGTTATAGTTAGAAATTAGCATTTAAAAAACCTTACAAATTCACTGAAAAAACCATAGGTGTCAGGGACGTTATAGTTAGTTGGACATTTCACTCGTACAAAACCAGAGAAATTCCGCCGTTATAGTTAGTTCAGCTAACTATAACTCGCGCCCCCGCAATGCACTGCTGATGACGTCACATATTACATCATTCATGACATGGTCAGTGACATCACTGATGACATCACTGATGACATCTCAAATGACATCACTGATGACATCATCCAGTGACTGTGTGTTTCTGTAAAGTTTAAATATGTTCTATATATATAAATGCCAAGGTGTATTGAAGAATGAGTGGGTGTATGAGTGTCTGAATGGATGATTTAGTAGGTGCGTGACTGACTGTATAAGTGAGTGATTAAACGTGTCTTACTGAATGCATGGGTTAGTGACTAAACTGTGTGAATCTCTGTATCAGTCTGTTAGTTGGTGTGTAAGCAGCTGCATGGGTTGGTGAGTAGCTACAT
Source organism: Calotriton arnoldi (assembly GCA_963921515.1). NCBI lineage: Eukaryota > Metazoa > Chordata > Amphibia > Caudata > Salamandridae > Calotriton > Calotriton arnoldi. The sequence goes on from CAWUFW010011942.1 coordinate 44,276, forward strand.
GAGTGTCTATACGGGTTATTGATTGGTTGCCTGAGTATTTGTATAGGTGCCTGAGTGTGTGTGTGGGTGGGTGGGAGGTGTGTGACTCTTTGCATAGATGTGTGAGTGGTTGATTCACTGGGTGTATGGGTTCAAGAGTGGATGTGGAAACAGCTGTATGGGTGGGTGAGTATGTGTATGGGTGTGTTGGTGAGTGAATGGATGTCTCAGTGGTACATGTGCGAGTAACTACATATGTAAAAGGAAGTATATGTGAGTGATGGTGTATATAAATAACTATATGTGAGAGTGAGTGATTGTGAGAGTGGCTGTATGGATGAGTGTGTACTTGTATCAGTGATTGTATAAGAGAGTAAGTATGCGTTAGTATCTGTATGAATAAGTGAGGTGGTGTGTGTATAACTGTATAGGTGAGTAAATGGAAGTGTGATTGATTCTTTGCATGACTGACTAGGTGTGTGAGTAACTCTGGATGAGTGGCGGTGTGTGAGTGTCTGTATAGGTGTATGAGTGCATATGATAGTGTTGTATTGATGAGTGACTACATGTATGAGTAACTGTATGGGTGATTGAGTGGATGTGTGTGTAGACCTAGGAATCAGTGAGTGTGTATGTAGTAACTGGTATTGGTGTGTCTATGGTTTCGAAAATGGTAGTCTATATTTTAGAGTGGGTGTATCAAAAGTTATATTAGGGTGTGAGGAGGTGCCTCAGATATTCACGTGGATGATGTAATCAGTGATGCCATCAGTGATGTCATTTGAGATGTCATCAGTGATGTCATCAGTGATGTCACTGACCATGTCATGAATGATGTAAAATGTGATGTCATCAGCAGGGCATTGCGGGGGCGCGAGTTATAGTTAGCTGAACTAACTATAACGTCGGAATTTCTCTGGTTTTGTACGAGTGAAATGTACAACTTACTATAACGTCCCTGAAACCTATGGTTTTTTCAGTGAATTTGTAAGGTTTTTTAAATGCTAATTTCTAACTATAACGTCCCTGAAACCTATGGTTTTTTCAGTGAATTTCAAAGGTTTTTTAAATGCTAATTTCTAACTATAACGTCCCTGAAACCTATGGTTTTTTCAGTGAATTTCAAAGGTTTTTTAAATGCTAATTTCTAACTATAACGTCCCTGAAACCTATGGTTTTTTCAGTGAATTTCAAAGATTTTTTAAATGCTAATTTCTAACTATAACATACCAGTCGCGTTTCCAGAGTGTTGGAGAAAGGTGAGCGTGGCCTCTGAAACACCTCTTAGCAATTCCACTGTGTGGGATTTATTGGAGGTAACAGGAGGAGTAGTTAGCCCCCAACGTCAACCTTGGGGGCCAACTACCCCTTTTATTACCACCAGTAACTCCCACACAGCAGGATTGCTAACTTCTTATATCAGGCTCCGCCCCCTCCCTGCACCACTGTGCAAACGCACCCCCTAGCATGTTGTAAGTTGGGGGATTAAGTCCCCTTGAATCCTGAGGGTCCCTGGGGGCCAACTAGCCCACCAGGTACCTCCAGTAAGCGCCACAGAGCTGCTTTGCAGAGAGGTGGTCCAAGGCCATGCTCCTTTTTACACCTCTCTGCAACGCAGCTCTGTGGTGCTTACTGGAGGTACCTGGTGGGCTAGTTGGACCCCAGGGACCCTCAGGATTCAAGGGGACTTAATCCCCCAACTTGAAACATGCCACGGTGCGCGTTTGCACACTTGTCACATCAGGCCTAACCCCCTGCCTTCACCACTGTGCAAACGCGCCCCGTGGCGCAATTTAAGTTGGGGGATTAAGTCCCCTTGAATCCTTAGGGTCCCTGGGGTCCAACTAGCCCACCAGGTATCTCCAGTAAGCGCCACAGAGCTGCGTTGCAGAGAGGTGTAAAAAGGGGCGTGGCCTCTGACCACCTCTCTACAACGCAGCCCTGTGGCGCTTACTGGAGGTACCTGGTGTGCTAGTTGGCCCCCAGGGACCCTCAGGATTGAAGGGGAATTAATCCCCCAACTTAAAACACGCCACGGGGCGCGTTTGCACAGTGGTGAAGGGAGGGGGTGGGGCCTCCGGTGACATGTGTGCAAACACACCCTGTGGCGTGTTTTAAGTTGGGGAATTAATTCCCCTTGAATCCTGAGGGTCCTTGGGGGCCAACTAGCCCACCAGGTACCTCCAGTAAGAGCCACAGAGTTGCATTGCAGAGAGGTTTTAAAAAGGGGCGTGGCCTCGGACCACCTCTCTGCAAGGCAGGCCTGTGGCACTTACTGGAGGTACCTGGTGGGCTAGTTGGCCCCCAGTGTCCCTCAGGATTCAAGGGGAATTAATTCCCCAACTTAAAACATGCCACAGGGCGTGTTTCCACACATGTCACCTGAGGCCCCGCCCCTCCCTTCACCACTGTGCAAACGCGCCCCGTGGCGCATTTTAAGTTGGGGGATTAGGTCACCTTGAATCCTGAGGGTCCCTGCGGCCCAACTAGCCCACCAGGTACTTCCAATAAGCGCCACAGGCCTGCATTGCAGAGAGGTGGTCCGAGGCCATGCCCCTTTTTACACCTCTCTGCAATGCAACTCTGTGGCTCTTACTGGAGGTACCTGGTGGGCTAGTTGGCCCCCAGGGACCCTCAGGATTCAAGGGGACTTAATCCCCCAACTTAAAACATGCCACAGGGTGTGTTTGCACACATGTCACATCAGGCCCCGCCCCCTCCCTTCACCACTGTGAAAACGCGCCCCGTGGTGCATTTTAAGTTGGGGGATTAAGTCCCCTTGAATCCTGAGGGTCCCTGGGGTCCAACTAGCCCACCAGGTAGTGGAGGTGGTGGTCCCCGGGGGTCCGTAACGGACCCCCGCATTTCCATATTTAGTGCCCCAGGGAGGTGGTGGTCCCCGGTGCGTGTGGGGGGGCTTGAGCCCCCCACACAGGTTTTTTTTATAAAAAAAATTGAGCCCCCGGGGATGCGGGGGGGCTGCGTGCCCCCCGCAAAATATAAATAAAGCCCCGGGGAGGTGGCGGTCCCCGGGGCGTGTGTGGGGGCTCGAGCCCCACCACACAGGTTTATTTTATTTAAAATGAGAGCCCCGGGGAGGTGATGGTCCCCAGGGCTGCGGGGGGGCTGCGTGCCCTCGCGCAAAACATAAATAAAGCCCCAGGGAGGTGGCGGTCCCCGGGCTGCGGGGGCCCCCACGGGCCCCCATATTAAATTTGTGCATGCCCCCGGGACCTGGCCCACCCGGGGGCTCAATAATAACGAAGCGCGGGAGCCCACGCTTCGTTTTTTTTTATTTTATCGTGAATTCTGCCGTTTAAAAAAAAAGAAAAATGCTTTTTTTGGCCCTGTGGGTCCTTGTGGGACCCCCTGAGCAGGCCTAGGGGGTCAGGGTGTTTCTACCCTGCCCCCTTTTCTTGTTTTTTAACCTTTATTTTACTGTTTTCTTGTGACTCAGTTCTACCGAGTCACAAGATGGCTGCCAACACTTCCTGGTTTGGAGTGTTGGCAGCCAATCAGAGTGAAGCTCGTGTCCGGGAGGGTTCGCGAACCCACCGCGGCCATAGATATCGAAACTTTTTCTTTTTTCTGATTTCTCAGAAACTACTGAACGGATTTACACCATTTAACAAAAAGGGCTCTTTCTGAACCAAGTGCTATCTTTTTGCCAAATTTGGTGTAATTCCGTTCAGCAGTTCGGGCTGTAGCTTTGTCTAAAGTTTCCTATGGAAATTAACATAGGGAAAATGCGTTTTGGGACCCCCGTTTTTTCTCGGCCCCCGCTTGACAAATCACCCCGAAACTTCCAAGACAGGAGCTGACCGGAGCGCCCCACTAGTTTTGAAAATTTCGCGAAGATTCGTCAACCGGCCCCAAAGTTATTGGCAAATCAAAAAACGCTTTTCCTATGGAAACTAGGTCCTAACTATAACTACCTACTGGCGACTGCCAGTAGGTAATATATATATATATATATATATATATATATATATATATATATATTACCAGAAAACACTACCACACATGACAATATGATCTAAAACAACCTATATTATTTGTAGGCCAAGAACTTCTTAAACCTGACTAGATGGACTAATCTTCAAAAACCAGGTAAGAGCAAATTTCAAGTTATCAAAGTCTCAGTGGCACTGGCTTTGAAATACATTTTGGCTATACTCTTGTTGAAAATAGACAAACAATTATTTGTCATTGCTGATTAGAATCAAAGATTTGATTTGAAAAAGTGTCAGGCCTAGGACTTACATATATATTTATATATTGTGAAGGCTGAAGTATTTACGTTACCCAAAGTTTCATTGTGTTACATTATATTTAGCCATCAAATGTGGACACTATCTTTCTTAAACCAACAGTGACCCCATGGCAGCTTTCACTGGAAAAGAGCTTAGGCCATGCAGCTCTGTATCTAGAGTGGATATAGATACATCCCATGGACAACACAATCCAACGACTAATAGATTGCAGTAGAAATGGATAGATTAACTCATGGGGGCAGACTAATATATACATCTAGTTCCCTAATTTGGCTCAGTAACTGATTGTGCACCAAGATTAAACCATTCGTGTGGAACGATTGGGAGGCAGCAAAGTAATGAAGTCTGTGGAAGTGGAGACAGGCAGAAAGCCCTACACATTGTCAGTGGAGGAATGAACTCACCAAACCATCATTGTGAAATCAAATAGATAAATCTAGCATGAGCAGTGTTTCCTTAAATATATGTAACTTTCTTGAATTTATGGAATCAATCAACATACAAAATGACAAGTAGAGTGCCACCGAGTGCGCAATCTGCTCTACATGATTTTAATCATGTTGAAGGAGCTATGTAATAGCAAGATAATCTATCTGATATAATTTCACAATTTTTCTAACGATTCTGATCTTATTACTGTGTTCTAGCGTGGATTTTAGTTTTGAGTGAAAATGCTAACAGAATTTTATTTTTATTTATCTTCTTTTTCTTTCTTTTGGCTCTACTGAGGACCTTTAGATAGAATAACTGGTAAAAGCAGAATGCAGTTATTAATTAGTTTATACTAGGAACTAGTCATTGATCTCGCTGAGTGATTCATGTGTTTTTCAACAATTTTTATTGTTGCGTCAAGTTTATCCCTTAAATGTTTTATGGTTGCCCCCATGGACATTTATGTTCTTACATTTTTGCAGTCTCTGTTCTTTGACTCCCAAGACAGTTAAACGTGCTTTGGAAGCCTTCCATTTAAATAACAAACGTATAATTGTTAAAACTGTAGGGAATACTGGGGTAATTTTCCAGATTGTTTTCTCTCATTTTGCACTACAATTTCTTGAGGAGGATATGCAGAGCAGGGTGGGTACTGTATCATTGCCTGCCCGCTTTCTAGGATTCAAAAGACACACGATTGATGGACGGAATGCAGAACAAATCAAAACATTCACCCCCAGTCAAGAGATCTGGGTTAAATCCATCATTCTTTTGCTCACCCTGCCAACCCAGTTTAGACTTGGCCATATGCAAATCAGTCTTGACCCTGTGCCTCATGGGAACAGTCCAGCCCGAACTGCCAAGCCAGTTCCTCCCTGGTCCGGAAACAAGCATCCTAGGACCGGTTTCAGGGTTTCAAAACTGGAATGGCATGGGGAGAAAAAAAACGATGGATTTAGGCCCAGATCTTTGTACTGGGGTGAGTGTATGACATTGTTCTGCATTCTGCCCATTAATTGTTTTTTTTGCATTTGTCACCCCGAGTCGGACGGGTATGCCCAGACGTGGGTCCCGTGCTCTCCGTGCCACTGGAGTCAAGCTAGCCTGGCTGATGCGGGTGATGCCCCGAAACCAGTCTTAGGATGCTTGTTTCCAGTCCAGGGAGGACCTGGCCTGGCAGTTCGGGCTGGACTGTTCCCATTGGGCGCAGGGTCAAGACTGATTTGCATATGGCTGGGTTCAAACTGGAATGGCATGGGGGGGAAAAAAATGATGGATTTAGGCCCAGATCTCTGTACTGGGGAGAATGTATAACATTGTTCTGCATTCTATGCATCAGTTGTTCTTTTTGCATTTTAGGATTCTAGGCTGCTATCCCGAGAATTGCTGATTCCTTCTCCTAATGAGGTAGTGGGGGCTGTTTAGACCCAGTTAGCCTTGTTTGTTAGAGGTTTTAAGGATGCTGAAACGGCATCCTTCTGACGAAAAGGTGCCACACACACACACACATACACGTGTTACCATCCTTGTGGGGACTATGTGTGAATACCTGCCTTGTGGGGACTAACCTTTCCCAATGTTTATACAACACACTAATAACAGAAAAATGTTAAGAAAAAATTCATGATACAGGATCCTGCTTCAAATTTGCAAATATATTGTTATTTAATCGCGCGCACAGCACCATCCTTGTGGGAACTTGAACACGTGCTACCATCCTTGTGGGGACCTAGTCTGTAACACTATTTGTGATTGAATACAGTCGAAGGTACATGGCTAAATGTTTATTTTATCAACAATATACACAAACAACATTATAATCTATTCATATATGAATTGCTGCATATATACTAGGGGTGCCAGAAAATATCATATCATGCTTAAAGAAAGAGACTTAAAGCTGTATTTAACCTATTTATTAGTGCTTAAACTAAGGGAACTAACACATAAAGAAATTAACATATGGAACCAAGGAATTTGGTCAAGTGGAACCCAGAGCTTGATTAGCTGCTTACATTTTTGCCAAAATAGATGTTCAAGTCCCCACAGAGATAGTGGGTGAAGATCATTGTGTTTAAGTCTCCATAGAAATAGTGTGTACATTCAAAGCTTAAATCCCATTATAAAGAGTGTGAAGATAATGATGTTTAAGTCCACACAGAGGTTGTGTGTAATTATAGGAATGCTCAAGTCCCCACAGAGATGGTATGTTATTAAAACGATGTTTAAGTCCCCACAGAGATAGTGTGTTATCATAGAGATGTTCAAGTCCCCACAGAGATGGTGTGTTATTATATCGATGTTCATGTCCCCACAAAGATAGTGTGTTATTACAGTGTTGTTCAAGTCCCCACAAAGATAGTGTGTTATTATAGTGATGTTTAAGTCCCCACAGAGATAGTGCATGAAGGTGATTGTGTTTAAGTCCTCATAAAATAGGGCCCGATTCACAAAGGTAAACTTAGACAAAAAGTCTAACTTTACTACTTTTTTCAGTATTCACAAAGGTAAATTTAGACCAAAAGTCTAACTTTACTACTTTTCAATATTCACAAAGCCCCATACAGAGAATGTGAAGCTGATGATGTTCAAGTCGAAGCAAACACAAGGAGATGATGGACGGAGCGCTGAAACGTTTCTGACACTCACCCCCAGTCACAGATCTGAGTTGAATCCATCATCGTTCTTTAGCTCACTTCGCCACCCCAGTTCAGACCCAGCTATATGCAAATCAGTCTTGACCCTGTGCCTCATGGGAACAGTCCAGCCCGAACTGCCAAGCCAGGTCTTGCCTGGACCGGAAACAAGCATCCTGGGACAGGTTTCAGGTAACACCCCCTCATCAGCCAGGCTAGCTTGAATCCAGTGGCAAAGTGAGCAAGGGACCCATGTCTGGGCATACCCTGCCAACTTAGGGCGAACAAAGCACACACAAGGAGATTATGGATGGAGTGTTGAAACTTTTCAGCCACTCACCCCCAGTCACAGATCTGGGTTGAATCCATCATTGTACTTTAGCTCACTTTGCCACCCCAGTTCAGACCCAGCTATATGCAAATCAGTCTTAACCCTGTGCCTCATGGCACACCTGGTGCTTCAAGTCGAAACAGAGCTTGCGTTTAATTACAGGAATGCTTAAGTCCCCACAGAGATGATATGTTTTTATAGTGATGTTCAAGTCCCCACAAAGATAGTATTTTATTATAGTTTTTTTTCAAGCCCCCACAAAGATAGTGTGTTATTATAGCGATGTTTAAGTCCCACAGATATAGTGCATGAAGATGATTGTGTTTAAGTCCTCATTAAAATAGGGCCCGATTCACAATGGTAAACTTAGACAAAAAAATCTAACTTTTCTACTTTTCTGTTTCAACAATGTAAACTTAGACCAAAAGTCTAACTTTACTACTTATCAGTATTCACAAAGCCCCATACAGAGAATGCGAAGCTGATGATGCTCAAGCCAAAACAGAGCTTGTGTGTAATTACAGGAATGTTCAAGTCCCCACAGAGATGGTGTGTGACTATAATATTACCACGGTTGCCAAAGAGAATGTGTGTGATTATAGACATGCCCAGGTCCCCACAGAGATAGTGTGTGATTATAGACATGCCCAGGTCCCCACAGAGATAGTGTGTGATTATAGAGATGTCCAGGTCCCCACAGAGATAGTGTGTGATTATAGACATTCCGAGGTCCCCACAGAGATAGTGTGTGATTATAGAGATGTCCAGGTCCCCACAGAGATAGTGTGTGATTATAGACATGCCCAGGTCACCACAGAGATAGTGTGTGATTATAGACATGTCCAGGTCCCCACAGAGATAGTGTGTGATTATAGAGATGTCGAGGTCCCCACAGAGATGGTGTGTGACTATAGTATTACCACTGTTGACAAAGAGAATGTGTGTGATTACAGACATGCCCAGGTCCCCACAGAGAGAGAGTATGATTAAAGACATGCCCAGGTCCTCACAGAGATAGTGTGTGATTATAGACATGCCCAGGTCCCCACAGAGATAGTGTGTGATTAATGAGATGCACAGGGATAGCACACAGTTATAGTACGTGATTATAGTTGTGTACAAGTCCTCACAGAGATATTGTGCGATTATAGTGATGTTTAAGTCCCAATAGTGCTAATGTGTGATTACAGTCATATTCAAGTCTCCACAGTGATGTGTGTAATGATAGGTATGTTGAAGAACCCATACAGATCGTATTAGTCTGTTGGCTTATTAAATGAATTAATCCACTTGAGGGATATGTGTTTGACCACTCTCTCACATGTTTGAATCCTGGTGCTACCACTCAGCCTTTATTCCTTCCAAGGTCTATACAATAAGTATTATTTACTTGGATAGCAAAAATCATATGGTATTCAGCAACAAGATACCCTCAGGTGTAAATGTGCACTTTATATATGCACATGAGATGATATGATGTGATAATAGTGGTACTCAAGTGACCACTAGAGATAGACTGGAATTATCCCATATCCATGAATCCCACTTCAAATGCAGCATTAACTGATTTAAACTGTGTTCATCCAGGAAGGTTTACACTTCCTTAAAAATCCAAGTATCGGAGTTCTCATTTTCTTTTCTAGCCCCCTTTTATCAATTCTAGTCTCCTTTAAGTAGATAAAACTGTATTTGTGATTGCAATAAACTCCCCATACTGATTCACTCTGACACTTTAGGATTATTACAATAGAGAAATTGATTTAAGAACTGGCACATCTTTATAATTTTTGTCTCTATAATTCAAGAATGAAATGGTCCTCTTCTCACAAAGCTCTTCTTTCTCTCAAAGTATTCCTTATACCTGCTCTTGGGGCTCTTTCTAGCTAACCAGGCTCACAATCTATAAATACCTATATATATATACATATTCACTGAAAAAACAATAGGTTTCAGGCTTGTTATAGTTAGGAATTAGCATTTTAAAAACCTTTGAAATTCACTGAAAAAACCATAGGTTTCAGGCCTGTTATAGTTAGGGTTTAGCATTTAAAAACCTTTGAAATTCACTGAAAAAACCATAGGTTTTAGGGAAAGTTATAGTTAGTTGGACATTGCACTCGTACAAAACCCGTGAAATTCCCCGTTATAGTTAGTTCAGCTAACTATAACTCGCGCCCCCGCAATGCACTGCTGATGACGTCACATATTACATCACTCATGACATGATCAGTGACATCACTGATGACATCACTGATGACATCATCCAGTGATTGTGTGTTTCTGTAAAGTTTAAATATGTTTAATATATATAGGGAAAGGCGTTTTGAAGAATGAGTGGGTGTATAAGCGTCTGAACGGATGATTTAGTAGGTGCGTGACTGAGTCTATAAGTGAGTGATTAAACGTATCTTACTGGATGCATGGGTGAGTGACTAAACTGTGTGAATGTCTGTATCCGTCTGTCTGATGTTGTGTAAGCAGCTGCATGGGTTTCTGACTAGCTAAATGAGTGTCTATATGGGTTATGGATTGGTTCTCTGAGTATCTGTATGGGTGCCTCAGTGTTTGTGTGGGTGGGGTGTGTGTGACTCTGTGCATAGATGTGTGAGTGGGTGATTCACTGGGTGCATGGTTTCAAGAGTGCATCTGTGATGGACTGTATGGGTGGGTGAGTGTGCGTATGGGTGTGTTAGTGATTGAATGTATATCTCAGTGGTACATGTGTGAGTAACTACATATGTGAAAGGCAGTATATATGTGTGTTGGAGTATATAAATGGCTATAAGTGAGAGTGTGTGATTGTGAGAGTGGCTATATGGATGAGTGTGTGCTTGCATCAGTGATTGCATAGGAGCGTAAGAATGTGCTAGTATTTTTATGAGTAAGTGAGCTAGTGTGTATAACTGTATAGGTGAGTAAATGGGAGTGTGATTAATTATTAGCATGACTGACTAGGTGTGTGAGTACCTCTATGGATGAGTTGTGTTGTGTGAGTGTTTATATAGGTGTATGAGTGCATATGATAGTCCTGTACTGAGTGACTGTAAGTATGAGTGACTGTACGGGTGAGTGAGTAGATGTGTGTGTGTAGACCTAAGAATCAGTGAGTGGGTATGTACTTATTGGTATTGGAGTATGTATGGTTTTGAGAATGGCAGTCTGTAATTTAGAGTGGGTGTATCAAAAGTTATATTAGGGTGTGAGAAGATGCATTAAATTCTCACATGGATGATGTCATCAGTGATGTCATTTGAGATGTCATCAGTGATGTCATCAGTGATGTCACTGACCATGTCATGAGTGATGTAATATGTGACATCATCAGCAGTGCATTGCGGGGGCGCGAGTTATAGTTAGCTGAACTAACTATAACGGGGGAATTTCACGGGTTTTGTACGAGTGCAATGTCCAACTAACTATAACTTTCCCTAAAACCTATGGTTTTTTCAGTGAATTTCAAAGGTTTTTTAAATGCTAAACCCTAACTATAACAGGCCTGAAACCTATGGTTTTTTCAGTGAATTTCAAAGGTTTTTAAAATGCTAATTCCTAACTATAACAAGCCTGAAACCTATGGTTTTTTCAGTGAATTTCAAAGGTTTTTAAATGCTAATTCCTAACTATAACATGTCTGAAACCTATAGTTTTTTTCAGTGAATTTCAAAAGTTTTGTAAATGAGAATTTTTAAATGTATTAATTGTTATATATATTTTTTTTTATACTGATTTACTACATTTTTTTAAACTATTTATTTTTAGATGTTTTATTTTTTAAATTACATTGTAATTACATTATACATTACATTACAAAATATACTTTCTCAGAATGAATTACTTTAGTTTAAATACTTTGCAAATAGGCAATAGACTTTTAAGTACAGTAGTTACAGTTGTTGCAATGGGCAACACAATTTCAAACACAATGCAACATTGAGCTCAATATGAATTTCTAGCTAAATGCAATTAGTTACTTTATGGATTACTTTTCTAACCACAGGACTGGATCCTAGATTCAGTCCTGGGACATCTCCTGTAAACAGTTGAGTAAAAGCGTTTTGGTTACAGTAGTGATTTTTAAGGAATATTATTGTATTTTAAAAGTTGACACTTAGAAACTTTTTCACATAGAATCACCAATGTTATCCTATGGGAGGAAATTCACTTAGCAGGTAAGTAGTGTTATCGTTACTTTTTCTTACTCAGTGGTGGATCCTGGATCCAGCACTGGTGCATCTCCTGTAAACAGTTGAAAGAATGCGTTTAAGTCATACAGGCGATTTTTAAGGAATATTTGTAGTTTGTGCAAATCAACACTTTGAAACTTTTCTGCTGAAAACCAGACAATGGATTCCTACGGAAGGAAATATAAGTTACTGGTAAGTACGGTTAAAATTACTTTTCAGGATCAGTACTGGGCTGAAAGATGCAGCACTGAGGTCTCTCCTGATAACAGGTGAGTAAATCGGAATTCGTATTTTGGCTGATTTTAGAGGAATATTTGTATGTTTCAAAAATCGACACTTAGAAACTTTTTCAGCAAAAAGCAGGCAATGATATCCTATGGAAGGAAATTCAAGTTACTGGTAAGTACGGTTAAAATTACTTTTCAGGATCAGTACTGGGCTGAAAGATGCAGCACTGAGGTCTCTCCTGATAACAGGTGAGTAAATCGGAATTCGTATTTCGGCTGATTTTAGAGGAATATTATAAAGTTCCAAAACTCCACACTTAGAAGAATTTCCAAGTGAAACCAGTCAATGATATCCTATGGAAGGAAATTCAAGTTACTGGTAAGTACGGTTAAAATTACTTTTCAGGATCAGTACTGGGCTGAAAGATGCAGCACTGAGGTCTCTCCTGATAACAGGTGAGTAAATCGGAATTCGTAGTTCGGCTGATTTTAGAGGAATATTTGTATGTTTCAAAAATCGACACTTAGAAACTTTTTCAGCAAAAAGCAGACAATGATATCCTATGGAAGGAATTTCAAGTTACTGGTAAGTACGGTTAAAATTACTTTTCAGGATCAGTACTGGGCTGAAAGATGCAGCACTGAGGTCTCTCCTGATAACAGGTGAGTAAATCGGAATTCGTATTTCGGCTGATTTTAGAGGAATATTATAAAGTTCCAAAACTCCACACTTAGAAGAATTTCCAAGTGAAACCAGTCAATGATATCCTATGGAAGGAAATTCAAGTTACTGGTAAGTACGGTTAAAATTACTTTTCAGGATCAGTACTGGGCTGAAAGATGCAGGACTGAGGTCTCTCCTGATAACAGGTGAGTAAATCGGAATTCGTAGTTCGGCTGATTTTAGAGGAATATTTGCACAATGGTGAAGGGAGGGGCGGGGCCAGAAGTGACATCTGTGCAAACGCGCCCCGTGGCGCGTTTTAAGTTGGGGGATTAAGTCCCCTTGAATCATGAGGGTCCCTGGGGTCCAACTAGCCCACCCTGTACCTCCAGTATGCGCCAGGGAGCTGCGTTGCAGAGAGGTGTTCAGAGGCCACGCCCCTTTTTGCACCTCTCTGCAACGCAGCTCTGTGGCAGTTTCTGGACGTACCTGGTGGGCTAGTTCGCCCCCAGGGACCCTCAGGATTGAAGGGGATTTCATTCCCCATCTTAAAATGCGCCACGGGGCCTGTTTGCACACATGTCACCTGAAGCCCCGCCCCCTCCCTTCACCACTGTGCAAACGTGCCCTGTGGCGCGTTTTAAGTTGGGGGATTAAGTCCCCTTGAATACTGAGGGTCCCTAAAGTCCAACTAGCCCACCATGTACCTCCAAAAAGTGCCACAGAGCTGCGTTGCAGAAAGGTGTAAAAAGGGGCGTGGCCTCTGTACACCTCTCTGCAACGCAGCCCCCTGGCGCATACCGGAGGTTCCTGGTGGGCTAGTTGGCCCCCAGGGACCCCCAGTATTCAAGGGGAATTACTTCCCCTTCTTAAAACGTGCCAGGGGGCGCGTTTGCAGACTGCTGCAGGGAGGGGGCGGGGCCTCGGCACGATGCCGGTCTTTTTTTTTTTTTTTTTTTTCTGACCAGGGGGTCCTTGTGGGACCCCCTGAGCAGACCTAGGGGGTCAGGGTGTTTCTACCCTGCCCCCTTTGTGCGTTTTGCGCACTTGTTTTTGTGCCTCGGCTCTACCGAGGGACAAAATGGCTGCCAACACTTCCTGGTTTGGAGTGTTGACAGCCAGCTGACAGCCAATTAGCATGCAGCTCGAGATCGGGACGGTGCGCGCAGGGTGCGCTGAGGGTACGCGGACCCTACTCGGCCATAGATATATATGTGACTTTACTTTTGATTTTCTCAGGAACTACTGATCGGATTTACACCATATAAGCAAAAGGCACCAGTCTGAACCAAGTCTACCTCTTTGCCAAATTTGGTGTAATTCCATTCAGCAGTTCGAACTGTAGCTGCGACTAAAGGTTCCTATGGAAAAATGAATGGGGAAAACGCGTTTCGGACCCCCTTTTTCTCGGCCCCGCTTGACGAATCAACCCGAGACTTTCAGGGTAGGAGCGGAGCGCCCCAACAAGTTGGAAACTTTCGCGAAGATTCGTCAACCGGCGCCAACGTTATTTCAAATAGAATGTCGCGGATTTCCTATGGATAATAGGTCCTAACTATAACTATCTACTGGCGACCGGCAGTAGATAATATATATATATATACACATATATATATATATATATATATATATATATATATATATATATATATATATATATATATATATACATACACATATATTATCTACTGGCGGTCGCCAGTAGATAGTTATAGTTAGGACCTATTTTCCAAAGGAAATCCGCGACATTCTATTTGAAATAACTCTTGCGTCGGTTGACGAATCTTCGCGAAATTTTCAAACTTTATGGCCCGCTCCGGTCCGCTCCTACCCTGAAAGTCTCAGGGTGATTCGACAAGCGGGGGCCGAGAAAAAAGGGGGTCCCAAAACATGTTTTCCCCATTCATTTTCCCATAGGAAACTTTAGACACGGCTACAGCCCGAACTGCTGAACGGAATTACACCAAATTTGGCAAAGAGGTAGTTCTTGGTTCAGAAAGAACCCTTTTTGTTAAATGGTGTAAATCCGTTCAGTAGTTGCGGAGAAATTAAAAAAATAAGAGTCAAAAAATCTATTTCCCATAGGAAACTTTATGCAAGGCTACAGCCCGAACTGCTGAACGGAATTACACCAAATTTGGCAAAGAGGTAGTTCTTGGTTCAAAAAGAACCCTTTTTGTTAAATGGTGTAAATCCGTTCAGTAGTTGCTTAGAAAATCAAAAGTAAAAACACATATATATCTGGGCAGAGCCTAACCACACATGTCATCGTGAGATCTGATTGGTTGTCAGCACTTCATCCTGGAATTGCTGGCAGCCATCTTGGGACCAATATAAATGCATTGTAGTGAATCAAAGATTTTGAGGGTTACCAAAAGGAGAACTATAAAGGGTGATAACAGACTTTAGTTACATTAGAATTCATTTGTTGATGGTACCATACTAATTTCAGGAATTGTGGTGTGTTCTAAGGTGATTTTACCCTGTGAAAAACCTTCTGCTGGGATATCATGAATCATGTTTGAGAGAAAACTATTTTCACATGCTTGTCCCATACAGATTTGGAAGGTGCTCCAGAAGCTAAAATGAGAGCATATTTTCTGTAAATTCACATTATCTTTCTCAGTCATGTGAGAATGAAGTCTGACATTCTCAGTAAAACATGTACATCCAACAAGGGCAGAGACTGTCAGTTGATTCCTTTGTGTTCTACTGCAGCTTCCCAGAGTGTTCTAAAGAACAACTAGAGTGCTAACAGCCTTACTTATGACAAAAGTATGGCACACCTGAAGCCATCTTGATTGGAATAAACTGGTAACACTTAAAACATTTAATTTAAAAAGGAACAAAATGATGGGGTTCATCTTGTCATAGAAATTATGGTTAGTGCTCTGGAAAGAAAAATTAGGACAAGTTTCAAGTGTGATCTCAAATATCTTCCTGTTATATTTCAACAGGAGCAGCCTGTCAGTTGATGCCTTTGTGTTCTACTGCAGCTTCCCAGAGTGTTCTAAAGAACAACTAGAATGCTAACAGTCTTACTTATGACAAAAGTATGGCACACCTGAAGCCATCTTGATTTGAATAAACTGGTAACACTTAAAACATTTAATTTAAAAAGGAACAAAATGATGGGGTTCATTTTGCCATAGAAATTATGGTTAGTGCTGTAGAAAGAAAAATTAGGACATGTTTTAAGTGAGATCTCAAATATCTTCCTGTTATATTTCAACAGGAGCAGCCTGTCAGTTGATGCCTTTGTGTTCTACTGTAGCTTCCCAGAGTGTTCTAAAGAACAACTAGAGTGCTAACAGCCTTACTTATGACAAAAGTATGGCACACCTGAAGCCATCTTGATTGGAATAAACTGGTAACACTTAAAACATTTAATTTAAAAAGGAACAAAATGAGGGGGTTCATTTTGCCATAGAAATTATGGTTAGTGCTGCAAAAAGAAAATGTAGTGCATGTTTTAAGTGAGATCTCAAATCCTCTTCTATTTCATTAGAAAATTCTGACATGCAGACTGAAACAATCACTTTCAATACCAGCAGTAGACTTCCAGTTAACTCCTTGGTGAGCAGTAGCTTTACTACAGTGATCTAATGAACAACTAGAGTAATAACATTCTGAATTTATGGCAAATGTGTGACACATCTGAATGCCTTCTTGATGGAATCAAAGTAAAAAACTGAAAGCATTTCCTACTGAGGAGACTGCAGTAAATGAGGAAATTAGGAAACTTCATAACAAAGAAGTCTTCCAAGATGGCCAGCAGTGAAAAAAGAGCCCAAATGTAGCACAAATATTACCCAGATGTAGCCCACATATAGCCCAATGACAAAAGTGTGCAAAACACTTTTTATTTTTAGTTTTTTTGCAGTTTTATGTAGTGCAGACTGGTCAGGTATTGGAGCGTTGCATCTTAAAACATGACCCCCCTACACTACAAAAACACCACTGCACTACCCTAAACCCTAAAACACTACCCCAGCACGACCCCCTACACTACACAAGCACCACTGCACTATCCTAAACCCTAAAACACTACCCCCAGCATGACCCCCTACACTACACAAACACCACTGCACTACCCTAAACCCTAAAACACTACCCCAACACAACTGCACTAACCTAAATCCTAAAACACTACCCCCAGCACGACCCCCTACACTACCCAAACACCACTGCACTACCCTAAAACATGACCCCCTACACTACACAAACACCACTGCACTACCCTAAACCCTAAAACACTACCCCCAGCACGACCCCCTACACTACACAAGCACCACTGCACTACCCTAAACCCTAAAACACTACCCCCAGCACGACCCCCTACACTACACAAACACCACTGCACTACCTTAAACCCTAAAACACTACCCCCAGCACGACCCCCTACACTACCCAAACACCACTGCACTAACCTAAATCCTAAAACACTACCCCCAGCACGACCCACTACACTACCCAAATACCACTGCACTACCCTAAAACATGACCCCCTACACTACACAAACACCACTGCACTACCCTAAACCCTAAAACACTACCCCCAGCACGACCCCCTACACTACACAAGCACCACTGCACTACCCTAAACCCTAAAACACTACACCCAGCACGACCCCCTACACTGCCCGAACACCACTGCACTGCCCTAAACCCTGAAACACCAGCCCCTGCACGACCCCATACACTGCCCGAACACACTGCACTGCCCTAAACCCTGAAACACATACCCTAGCACAACCCCCTACACTGCCCGAACACCACTGCACTGCCCTAAACCCTGAAACACCACCCCCTTCACGACCCCCTACACTGCCCGAACACCACTGCACTGCCCTAAACCCTGAAACACCACCCCCAGCATGACCCCTACACTGCCCGAACACCACTGCACTGCCCTAAACCATGAAACACCAGCCCCAGCATGACCCCCTACACTGCCCGAACACCACTGCACTGCCCTAAACCCTGAAACACCACCCCCAGCATGACCCCCTACACTGCCCGAACACCACTGCACTGCCCTAAACCCTGAAACACCAGCCCCAGCACAACCCCGTACACTGCCCGAACACCACTGCACTGCCCTAAACCCTGAAACACCAGCCCCAGCACGACCGCCTACACTGCCCGAAAACCACTGCACTGCCCTAAACCCTGAAACACCAGCCCCAGCACGACCCCCTACACTGCCCAAACCCCACTGCACTACCCTAAACCCTCAAACACCAGCCCCAGCACGACCCCTTACACTGCCCGAACACCACTGCACTGCCCTAAACCCTGAAACACCTGCCCCAGCAAGACCCCCTACACTGCCCGAACACCACTGCACTGCCCTAAACCCTGAAACACCACCCCCAGCAGGACCCCCTACACTGCCCGAACACCACTGCACTAAAGCCTGAAACACCACCCCCAGCAAGACCACCTACACTGGCCGAACACCACTGCACTGCCCTAAACCCTGAAACACCACCCCCTGCACGACCCCCTACACTGCCCAAACACCACTGCACTGCCCTAAACCCTGAAACACCACCCCCTGCACGACCCCCTACACTGCCCAAACACCACTGCACTGCCCTAAACCCTGAAACACCACCCCTCAGCACGACACCCTACACTGCCCGAACACCACTGCACTGCCCTAAACCCTGAAACACCACCCCCAGCACGACCCCCTACACTACCCGAACACCACTGCACTGCCCTAAACCCTGAAACATCAACCCCAGCAAGACCCCTACACTGCCTGAACACCACTGCCCGAAACCCTGAAACACCACCCCCTACACTGCACGAACACCACTGCACTGCCCTAAACCCTGAAACACCACCTCCAGCAAAACCCCCTACACTTACTGAACACCATTGCTCTGCCCTAAATCCTGAAACACTAGCCCTAGCACGACCCCCTACACTGCCCAAACACCACTGCACTGCCCTAAACCCTGAAACCCCACCCCCAGCACGACCCCCTACACTGCCCGAACACCACTGCACTGCCCTAAACCCTGAAACACCAGCCCCAGCAAGACCCCTACACTGCCCGAACACCACTGCACTGCCCTAGACTCTGAAACACCAGCCCCAGCAAGACCCCCTACACTGCCCGAACACCACTGCACTGCCCTAAACCCTGAAACACCAGCCCCAGCATGACCCCCTACACTGCCCGAACACCACTGCACTGCCCTAAACCCTGAAACACCAGCCCCAGCACGACCACCTACACTGCCCGAACACCACTGCACTGCCCTAAACCCTGAAACACCAGCCCCAGCACAACCCCCTACACTGCCCGAACACCACTGCACTGCCCTAAACCCTGAAACACCAGCCCCAGCACGACCCCTACACTGCCCGAACACCACTGTACTGCCCTAAACCCTGAAACACCAGCCCCAGCACGACCCCCTACACTGCCCGAACACCACTGCACTGCCCAAAACCCTGAAACACCACCCCCTGCATGACCCCCTACACTGCCCGAACACCACTGCACTGCCCTAAACCCTGAAACACCACCCCCTGTAGCACCCCCTACACTGCCCGAACACCACTGCACTGCCCTAAACCCTGAAACACCACCCCCTGCACCGCCCCCTACACTGCCCGAACACCACTGCACTGCCCTAAACCCTGAAACACCACCCCCAGCACGGCCCCCTTTACTGCTCGAACACCACTGCACTGCCCCAAACCCTGAAACACCACCCCCAGCACGACCCCCTACACTGCCCGAACACCACTGCCCTAAACCTTGAAACACCACCCCTGCACGACCCCCTACACTGCCCGAACACCACTGCACTGCCCTAAACCCTGAAACACCACCCCCTACACTGCCCGAACACCACTGCACTGCCCTAAACCCTGAAACACCACCCCCAGCACGACCCCCTACACTGCCCGAACACCACTGCACTGCCCTAAACCCTAAAACACCACCCCAGCATTACCCCCTACACTGCCCAAACACCACTGCACTGCCCTAAACCCTAGAACACTACCCCCAGCACGACCCCCTACACTACCCGAACACCACTGCACTACCCTAAACCCTAAAATACTACCCCCAGCACAACCCCCTACACTACCCGAACACGACTGCACTGCCCTAAACCCTCAAACACTCCCCCAGCACGACCCCCTACACTACCCGAACACCACTGCACTGCCCTAAACCCTAAAACACAACCCCCAGCACGACCCCCTACACTACCCAAACACCACTGCACTGCACTGCCCTAAACCCTAAAACACTACCCCCCGCATGACCCCCTACACTACCCAAACATCAATGCACTACCCTAATCCCTAAAACACTACCCCCCGCATGACCCCCTACACTACCCTAAACCCTAAAACACTACCCCCGCACGATCCCTACACTACCCAAAGACCACTGCACTACCCTAAACCCTAAAACACAACCTCCTACACTACACAAACACCACTGCACTACCCTAAACCCTAAAACACTACCCCCTACACTACACAAACACCACTGCACTACCCTAAACCCTAAAAAACTACCCCCAGCATGAACCACTACACTACCCAAACACCACTGCACTACCCTAAACCCTAAAAAACTACCCCCAGCAGTATCCCTACACTACCCAAACACCACTGCACTACCCTAAACCCTAAAACACTACCCCCAGCAGTACCCCCTACACTACCCAAACACCACTGCACTACCCTAAATCACTACCCCAGCACGACCCCCTACACTACCCAAACACCACTGCACTACCCTAAACCCTAAAACACTACCCCCAGCACGACCCCCTACACTACTCAAACACCACTGCAATACCCTAAACCCTAAAACACTACCCCAGGATGACTCCCTACACGACCCAAACACCACTGCACTATGCTAAACCCTAAATCTACCCCCAGCATGACCCCCTACACAACACAAACACCACTGCACTACCGTAAACCCTAAAACACTACCCCCAGCACGACCCTCTTCACTACCTAAACACAACTGCACAATTTGTTACAGGCGTTGCAACGCAGGCCTGTGGTGCTTACTGGAAGTACCTAGTGGGCTAGTTGGGCCCCAGGGACCCTCAGGATTCAAGGTGACCTAATCCCCCAACTTAAAACGCACCACGGGGCGCGTTTGCACAGTGGTGAAGGGAGGGGGCGGGGCCTCAGGTGACATGTGCGCAAACACGCCCTGTGGTGCGTTTTAAGTTGGGGAATTAATTCCCTTTGAATCCTGAGGGACCCTGGGGGCCAACTAGCCCACCAGGTACCTTCAGTAAGCACAACAGAGTTGCGTTGCAGAGAGGTGAAAAAAGGTGCGTGGCCTCTCTGCAACTCAGCTCTGTGGTCCTAACTGTAGGTACCTGGGGGGCTAGTTGGGCCCCAGGGACCCTCAGAATTCAAGGGGACTTAATCCCGCAACTTAAAACGCGCCACGGGGTGCGTTTGCACACATGTCACCTCAGGCCCCCCCTCCCTTCACCACTGTGCAAACGCGCCCTGTAGCGCGTTTTAAGAGGTAGTTTTAATCCCCCTGCCCTATTATGTACTAGGGACTTGCAGAGGAGGTCATGCTAATCACAGTGGTACCCCAACGCATAGTGTTCCCTAGTGTATGTAGGTGTTTTCACTGTATTCTAAGTGTCTTTTAGCATAGCACTGGCTCTGGTTAGTCAGAGTCAGTTACCACCAGTACCCGTCTGAAAAAGTTGTGGGCACAGGATGATTTTGCAACAAGGCCTCTTTCTGCTCCTCTGTTGGTTCTTTCTGCACATCTTTTGCTTCTTTCTGTGCGTTTTTTCTTCTTTCTTCACATGTCCAACCTCTGTAGGCATAGTTAGAAACTAGCATTTAAAAAAACCTTTGAAATTCACTTAAAAAATCATAGGTTTCAGGCACGTTATAGTTAGAAATTAGCATTTAAAAAACCTTTGAAATTCACTGAAAAAACCATAGGTTTCAGACACGTTATAGTTAGAAATTAGCATTTAAAAAACCTTTGAAATTCACTGAAAAAACCATAGGTTTTAGGGACAGTTATAGTTAGTTGGACATTTCACTCGTACAAAACCATAGAAATTCCCCGTTATAGTTAGTTCAGCTAACTATAACTCGCGCCCCGCAATGCACTGCTGATGACGTCACATATTACATCACTCATGACATGGTCAGTGACATCACTGATGACATCACTGATGACATCTCAAATGACATCACTGATGACATCATCCATCTGATAATTTCATGCATCTTCTCACACCCTAATATAACTTTTGATACACCCACTCTAAATTACAGACTGCCATTCTCAAAACCATAGACACTCCAACACCAAAAACTACATACCCACTCACTGATTCTTAGGTCTACACACACATCCACTCACTCACCCGTACAGTCACTCATACTTAGTCACTCAGTACTGGACTATCATATGCACTCATACACCTATATAAACACTCACACACCGCCACTCATCCATAGAGGTACTCACACACCTAGTCAGTCATGCAAAAAACTTAATCACACACCCATTTACTCACCTATACAGTTATACACACACCAGCTCACTTACTCATACAAATACTAGCACATTCTTACGCTCTTATACAATCACTGATACAAGTACACACTCATCCATACAGCCACTCTCACAATCACACTCTCACTTATAGCCATTTATATACTCCAACACACATATATACTGCCTTTCACATATGTAGTTACTCACACATGTACCACTGAGATATACATTCAATCACTAACACACCCATACACACACTCACCCACCCATACAGTCCATCACAGATGCACTCTTGAAACCATGCACCCAGTGAATCACCAACTCACACATCTATGCACAGAGTCACACACACCCCACCCACACAAACACTCAGGCACCCATACAGATACTCAGACAATCAATCAATAACCCATGTAGACACTCATGTAGCTATTCAGAAAGCCATGCAGCCACTTACAAACCAACAGACAGACGGATACAGACATTCACACAGTTTAGTCACTAACCCATGCATTCAGTAAGATACATTTAATCACTCACTTGTAGAGTCAGTCACTCACGTACTAAATCATCCATTCAGACACTTATACACCCACTCATTCTTCAATACGCCTTTCCCTATATATATTAAACATATTTAAACTTTACAGAAACACACAGTCACTGGATGATGTCATCAGTGATGTCATCAGTGATGTCATTTGAGATGTCATCAGTGATGTCATCAGTGATGTCACTGACCATGTCATGAGTGATGTAATATGTGACGTCATCAGCAGTGCATTGCGGGGGCGCGAGTTATAGTTAGCTGAACTAACTAAAACGGGGGAATTTCTATGGTTTTGTACGAGTGAAATGTCCAACTAACTATAACTGTCCCTAAAACCTATGGTTTTTTCAGTGAATATATATATACATACACATATATACATATACATATATATACATATACACATATATACATATACATATATACATATACATATACACATATACATATACATATACATATACATATACACATACACATACACATATACATATACGTATCTATATATATATATATATGTCCTCACGAATGCTGCCTTTGAATTAAATTGGATGATTCCAGAGATTTGAGTGCTGGTCCATTCTATATGTGAGAAGTGGAATTTTTCGATTGTTAGAGGCGTGATGTGGCATCGCCTCAAACCAGCACCACTGATGATTAGGAAGCACTCCGGAATCCACAAAACCCAGGTTGCAAAATATATATATATATATATATATATATGTAACCAAAAACGCCCAGAAGCTGTGTGCGGCCTCAAGCTTCTGGGCGTTTTTGGTTACATATTATGTGGCGGTTCCAGGCTGCAGAGGGATCGCACTGCCCGCAACCAACGGGACTAGGGGAGAGGAAGATTCCTCTTTCCGAAGCTGCAGGGTACCTTTAATGAAGCCGACAGAGTATCATCCAAGGCTCAATGGAGGGCCGAGAATAATTGTCCATAATTAGCTGCAGCGGAGGTAACCCACCAGAGGGCGTTATTTGGCAAAATGAGACCTCATATCCCAGCGTGCATTTGAAAATGAACTTCCACCAAGGGAGGAGCACTGGTGGCTCACTAACCCCAAACACGCAGGGGAAATGCGGCAGCCATAAATCACCTCCGCTGACACGGCCTCTGAGGAGATGCAAACAGCGGCATCGAAACGCGTCAGGCCATGGACTTCAAAGGGATGTTAAGCTGCCTGCTTGGTTCAAATGGAGTTTGTAACTCACCTGCAGCTGTGTGCGGCCTCAAGCTTCTGGGCGTTTTTGGTTACATATATATATATATATATATATATATATATATATATATATATATATATAATCTACTGGCGGTCGCCAGTAGATAGTTATAGTTAGGACCTATTTTCCATAGGAAATTCACAACATTCTATTTGAAATAACTTTGGCGCCGGTTGACTAATCTTCGCGAAATTCTCAAAACTCGTGGGGCGCTCCGGTCCGCTCCTATCCTGAAAGTTTCAGGGTGATTCGGCAAGCGGGGGCCGAGAAAAAAGGGGGATCCCAAAACGTGTTTTCTCCATGTTAATTAATTCCCATAGGAAATTTTAGACACGGCTACAGCCTGAACTGCTGAACGGAAATACACCAAATTTGGCAAAAAGGTAGCGCTTGGTTCAGAAAGCGACCTTTTTTTTTAAATGGTGTAAATCCGTTCAGTAGTTGCGGAGAAATTCAAAAAATAAGAGTCAAAAAATCAATTTCCCATAGGAAACTTTAGACACGGCTACAGCCCGAACTGCTGAACGGAATTACACCAAATTTGGCAAAGAGGTAGTTCTTGGTTCAGAAAGAACCCTTTTTGTTAAATGGTGTAAATCCGTTCAGTAGTTGCTGAGAAAATCAAAAGTAAAACCACATCTATATCTATGGCCGAGTAGGGTCCGCGCATCCTCCCGACCACGAGCTGCATGCTAATTGGCTGTCAACACTCCAAATCAGGAAGTGTTGGAAGAAACAAGTCGCAAAACGCAAAAAGGGGGCAGGGTAGAAACACCCTGACCCCCTAGGTCTGCTCAGGGGGTCCCACAAGGACCCCCTGGGCAGACAAAAGCATTTAAAAAAAAAATAAAAAAATTGGCGGGATGCGCTTAGGGTGCGCGGATCCCGCCGTGATAAAACAAAATTCAAGGCGTGGTCTCCCGCGCTTCGAGGCTATTTTGCCACCGGGTGGGCCAAGTCCCGGGGGCATGCGGGGGTTGATTTAGATTTTATAGGGGGGGCCTCTAAGGCCCCCCAAACCCCGGGGACCGCCCCCCCCCGGGGCTTTAAAACAAAAATGGTGCGGGAGGGCTTACCGCCCTCCCGCAGCCCCGGGGACTCTACGGCACTCCACTGTACTCAACTGCAGTATACACTGCTCCACTCTACGATCTCGTTAGGAAAGCCTTCCCGACGAGTCGGTTCCGGAAAGCTTTCTGTACGAATCGCACTCTGGGAGTCCCACCGACCGAATACGATGTGTTTGTATGTCTACGGACTCGGTTCGGTCGGACTCCCATTGAATTCAATGGGACCCTGTGTACCCAACGTGAACACAGGCTTCCATTGAAAA
The DNA here is from genome assembly GCA_963921515.1 of Calotriton arnoldi. NCBI lineage: Eukaryota > Metazoa > Chordata > Amphibia > Caudata > Salamandridae > Calotriton > Calotriton arnoldi. Next base: position 69,660 of record CAWUFW010011942.1, read on the forward strand.
AACGGGTGGGTGGGGAAAAACGTGCACCCTGTGGCCGGCACCCCATGGTGCCTGCCACACTGTGCATGCATGCAAAGGGGGGACCCATGGGTACCCCGGATGGGACAGATTCGGAGGTCCCCGGGTGAAGGGTGGCCTACTACGGGCCCCAAAAGGCCAATTTCGAAGACCGATCCGTCTCGGAACAACCAAGTCGGTTAGGCTGTTCGATTCGGACATCCTAATCGCTCGGCTAGAAATGCGGTCCATAGACCTCTATGCATCGGCCCCCCACCAACTCAGTTCCTCCCAATGCCTATGGGAACCGAGTCGGCTTTGCGAACGTAATCCTGACATCCTAATCGGTCGCCCGGAATGCTATCCGAGTTGGTTGCAAACAAGGGGACCAAATCGGGTTAGACCGATTCGGATGCCGTTAGGAGGCTTTCCTAACGACATCGTAATCAACCCCCTATGTCTATTTCAATTAACACACCCCGCTCTACGCCACGCCACGCCACGTTATGACACTTCACTTTATGCCATTCCACTCTACACTATTCAACTCTACGCGACTCCACTTTGCGTCAGTCCATTATACATCACTACACTGTACGCTAATCCACTGTATGCCACTCCACTGTACTCCACTCTGGACCACTCCATGCTACAGCACTCTACTTTGCGCTATTATACTGTATGCCACTCTATTCTATTACACTCCAGTCTATGCCACTTCACTGTACCCTATCCACTGTATGCCTCGCCACTGTACGCTATTCAACTATATGCAACTCCGCTCTGCAACACTACATTCTACGTTACTCTACTCTGTGCTATTCCACTCTTCGCAACTTCATGGTACACCACTGCACTCTGTGCTATTCCACTGGATGCCACTCCACTCTACGGCACTCCACTGTACTCAACCGCAGCATACACTGCTCCACTCTACCACAATCCACTGAATGCTACTATACTGTACAAATCAACATTGTATGTCACTCCACTGTATGTCACTACACTCTACACTTCTACAGTCTAAGCTATTCCACTGTATGATCCTGTACTCTATGGTACTCCACTATATGCCACCCTGCTGTACATCACTACACTTAATGCCACTAAAGTCAACGTTATTCCACTCAACACTAGTCCATTATATGCTACTCCACTGTACAGCACTCCACTCTATGCTACTCCACTGTAGTCTACGCTGTTCTACTCTTCCCCACTCCAGTGTAGCTATTACACTGTACGCCACTCTACTCTACACTTTTTGACTTTATACCACTACACTGTACCTTACTCCACTCTATGCAAGTCCAATCTACACCACTCCACTGTACGCTAATCCACAGTAAGCCACTACACTGTACTCCACCCCACTCCACTCTAGGCCACTCCATGCTACAGCACTCTACTTTACGCTATTATACTGTATGCCACTCTATTCTATTACACTCCAGTCTATGCCACTTCACTGTACCCCCCTCCACATTCGCCTCTCCACTGTACGCTATTCATCTATATGCAACTCCGCTCTGCAACACTACATTCTACGTTACTCTACTCTGTGCCATTCCACTCCGCGCAACTTCATGGTACACCACTGCACTCTACGCTATTCCACTGGATACCACTCCACTCTCCAGCACTCCACTACACTCAACTGCAGTATACGCCACTCCACTCTACCACAATCCACTGTATGCTACTACACTGTACAACACTACATTGTATGCCACTTCACTGTATGTCACTACACTCTACGCTTCTACAGTCTAAGCTATTCCACTGTATTACCCTGTACTCTACGGTACTCCAATATATGCCCCCACGCTGTACATCACTAGACTTAATGCCACTAAAGTCACAGTTATTCCACTCTACACTAGTCCATTGTATGCTACTCCACTGTACGGCACTCCACTCTATGCTACTCCACTGTACTCCACTGTCACTATACTGTACGACAATATACTTTAGAACACTATTCTCCACTGTTTTGTACCACACTCCATTTAATGACTCCACTCAAGAACAGCTCACTGTACGATTATAAACAAAACGTTACTAAAATGTTAACCATTGACATCCCAAGAAAAAAACAAAGGTTAAGGATAAGATATAGTTAGGAAAACTTTATTTCTTCTTTGTATACAAACCAAACTTAAACTACACAGGACAGAAATTCTAAAGTTATAGTTATAACTTTAATTTGATTTACGCGCTACCTTCAATTTACTAGACGTTGTGCACCTACATACACAGACTTGTCACCTCACTCGCCACACTGAATGGACTATAACTCGTCACTCTACCATGCACTGTGTTCTTACAAATTATGTGATTTCAGATGTCATAAGTGTTGTTATCAATGCTACGATTTTTCACATGCTATTACTTATGTAAAATGCAAGGGTATAGCTAGTGCATGGAAAGGGAGTGAGTTATAGTTCATGTAGTGTGGCGAGTGAGGCGACACGACTGTGTACGTAGCTGCACAACTTATAGTAATTTCAAGGTGGTGCGTAAGTATAAATGTGAGTTACAACTATGACATATTACTTTGTACGTGGTGTGTAAATCATAAATTAAAGTCATAACTTTTGAATTTCTAATATTTGTGTAGTTTAAGGTTGGTTTGCAAACTATGAAGAACTAAAGTTTTCCTAACTATAACTTATCCTTAATCTCTATTTACACAAAGGTTAATGAAGCGTTAAGGTTAGGTCTTCTAATAATAAAAAAACTGGAGCTTTAAATGCACTGAAATTCATCAGTTTTATTTACTGAGTTAATTATAACATGATCCACTGCCATGCACTGCTTATGACTTCTCATATTACTTCACCCATGACATTTTCAGTGACCTCATTGGTGAAATTACTGATGACATCTCCGATTACATGATTGATTACATCACTAATGGCAGCATCCAGTGTAAGTTTGCTATACTCTTAAATGTTTATAGTACGGTACATCTAAAGAAAATCATATATACCTTTTCTACTGCTAATGAGTATGTTTTTGCAACATGCTTGGTCACCTAATCGGGCTTGAGAGTCTGGAGGGAGTTCTTGGCTTTGTGTAGTAGGGGCTTGGCCATCTAGTGGGGCTTGTGTGTCTACAGGGAGTGGACTCTTTTTGAAGAGCTCTGCACAGGGTGAAGGTTGCGTATTGTAGGAGTTTGGCCACCTAATGGGGCTTGGCTCTCTGGAGGAGTGGGCTGTCCGTAAAGAGCCGTGCACATGTCAAGGGTTGTATACCGTAGGGGCTTAGCCACGGAGTTGGGCTAGGGTGTCTGGAGGGAGTGGGGTGTCCAAAAAGCTGTTGACAGGCCAAAAGCTGTGCATGCTTAATAGGTGCCTGGCCACTTAAAAAAATCACTTTAACCTTTCCTTTTTGTCAGTGAATTTCTAGGGTTTTTTAGATAGATATTTAAGTAGTTAGATATCATGTCCATACCCAAGTATAACGTCACTGAGAGAAAGTGGATTATTAATTGGTGTGAATGGTAGTCCCCAACAAGTAATAATGGCACTGTTCCTGTTAGGTTCAGTAAAAGTTTCAGTAATTTAAACCTGAGCTCAACCCCTGGTAGTTATGGTACAGAACAGACAGGCTTAACTAAACAAAATGTGGAAAGCATTTGTGCGTACTAAAACAGCTACAAAGTTGAAAACACAACATCATAAGAATTCCTTTCCAATTTATAAAAATAGAGAATATTTTATTCAACAAAATGACATCAAAACGATTAAAATCCAGTAAGGGGAACCGGAGAACCGAATTTTCAAACTTGTATATAAAAATCGCACCAAAAAGTACAAATTGCCAAACGTGGCCAACTGAACATGCTAGACTGGGGCAAAGTAAAAAGTTAAGGCTCACCATGGTCGATCGCCCGTCAGATACAGGGACTGAGTTTGTCCCGGTCAAAGAGTTACCTTCTCGAAGCAGGGCTCTATGGCAATAAATTGTTGGAGGATGGGGTCCCGATGCAGTCATCAATGATGTGGGAAGGATCTGAGTGGAAGTTCATGATTCACGCCAAAAATGCCCTCGACGTCAATTGGGTGTCAGTCAGCATTGGTTCTGGTGACGTTTTGGGCAGTCAGTCTTTCACATTTCTCTGGAGATTGGGATTCCTTCAGTAGAGCAAGGCTGCAAGCTGATTACAGCGAAGGGTTCGCCATCGTCAAATGTGGCTTGGACGTCGGTCCTAGTGAGGTACGCAGTGGGAGCTGCGCGAAGTTCAATCCCATCGGTGATGCACCCTTGGTGAAATGGCTGGCAGGCAGGTCCTGGTCCTAAGTTGGTTCTCTTGAAGAAAACTTGCCAGAAAAGTTTCTAAAAGTCTCTACTTTTAGGGCTAGCCAGGAGCAGTGCACTCTGAGTTATAAAGCTTGCTATTGTTTTCTTATTTACGCAGTGCACTCTGAGACCAGCAATTGGTTACAAGACCTCAGGAAAATCACTTGAGGGTCAGGACTCACTCCAGGGGAAGCCACCAGCAGGGTCCAGGGAAGGTCCAGTTGAAAGTAGTCAGCTTGGTCTTGCTGCGGCATCGCCAAGCATATTAGAAGCTTCCTCAATGCCAGCGGTCTCATGGCAGTGTTCATTCCATGAAAATGCTGGCAGTGAGGAAACTAAGGGGGCCCTACAGGGCCCCATGGTGCCTCAAGTCATGGCGATACATGCACGGGGGAACATAGTGTGCCCACCTGTTTGCATGCAACAGCCCCCATCCCCACCCCCATCTCTGACAGTCAAGGCCAGGAGGTGTTTTCATTAATGTTGGTTAACTGTTTCTTTGTTATGTAGATAGGTACATTTGCACATCTTTGTCCGACCATGGAAATGCCTGGCCTCCTTTCTTTTTCTTTGCACAGGAACACTAGACAAAGCCTTTGGGTTTCTTGAAACAAGAATCTTAAACAACACACAATTTTAAACCAAATGTCAGCAGACATCATATAACAAAAACAACATAGAGGCACAAGATCAATGATTAACGGGAATAATAAATAAGCTGCCTCTGCCTCTTACGTTCCCGGTTGACTGCGCACAGCCTGCTCTCTCTCCCGCCTTCGCCCGCTAGAGGTCGCTAGAGGTCGCGTCGGACGCTGCACGCGAGCATTCGCGCCCCGCCAGACGCCGACACCAGAACGGAAGCACAGAAGTTCGGAGACCTAACATTAAGACGTGGACCCCGTCTTTCAGTGGGGGTAACAGGACGCGAATTGCGGGCGAGTGGTGGCTGCCGCTGCTTCCTTCGCGGCACCCCCTGCTGCGGCAGGATCGAGTGAGGGCTGAGAAGCCTGGAAACGCGTAGAGGATTGATTAGCGCGTGGTCCAGGGAGAGTTGCTGGCGCCAGTAGAGAAGGGGTGCCTCCACTAGGAACTGAGATGGTGTTATCACCTTGTTAACAGGAGTGGCAGGAGCGGCCAGTCGTGGCCAGGAGAGCGAAGCGAGCAGTGGCAACCGTGGAACAGAGGTAAGTGAGGGCAGTTGGTTTTATTTTAAATCTTGAAATTGTGGAAGGGAAGTCTCCACAACAATTAAGGATACCAACATTAATGTAAAGTGACTGTTGGCAGACACAAGGTATTGGACTGGTAAAAAGTGGTTTGGGAAACCCTGTGGAGGACTGTATCAGGGAGAAAGCAATCTAACAAGCTACAGTATTGGGGCCTGAGGGCGAGCGACGTAGGAAGAAACTAAAGGATGGCACCCGCCAAAGCAAAAGGCCGGAAAGGCCCAAAAAATATAAGAAAGAATGAGACTGTTGCACCAGCGGCAGATGAAAAGGGCGAAAATCGCATTTTAAAAGGAGCCCAAAGTGAACCTGCCGGAAGGAAAAAACAAGCATCAAGTAATACCCAATCCCTGACATTAACACCGCAGTCATCAAAATTAAAAGTAATAAAAGGTGGCTCATCAGTGTCAAATTCGATTAAAGATTTCTTGGGGAGACATTTTAAGGGGAAGGACATGACGGACAAAGAGATAAGCACTGTGGCACATCCAACCTCGGAAAAATTGGGGGAGTTGGACTTGGTTTTGGACTCAGTGAATGAGTCCAGCTTTAATATTTCAGGGGTATTGTTGAATCCACGGCTGTCCTCTTCGCCAAGACTGTTCCAGCGGTCATCTGAGTTTGAAGACGAGGATGAATGTGCAGAGGAAATGTCATGTAGTAAGGAGCCAAGTATAAAAGGCAGTAATGGAACAATTGCCCAAATTAATGAGAATGCTGGTGCAGAGGGCTCTTTTGGTATAGGGGTTGGACTGTTGAACTCTCCATTGCAGGGGTTGGAGGTCACAGGAACCTCGAGTGCTTCCATGCTTGAGGTTATGTGGATCCTCCAAAAAACCTTGCAAGGCCTGTTAGAGGTATCAGTATTGAACAACAATCTTTTAAAAACACAAGGGGAGCAGTTTAAAGCAATGTTAGGAGAGTTGACACAAATCAAAGGGTTAATGCCGGCAATAGTCAGGCCAGTTGTAGAAGGTCAGGATAGGGTATGTAGCAAAGAGGAAGTAGCGTTGAGGGCTCCCAATTTGCAGGAAGAGGTTCCAAGTGTATATATATCCCGACAACCAATGATCGTAAGAAAACGGGGTGAAAGGAGGTATCATATGAAGGGCTTCCAGTGGTCTAGGGGGGAGGAGGTTGCCCCTAGAAAAAGACAAAACGTAAGGAAAGTGAAAAGAAGGAAGGGAGTAGGGAATGAACATGGGACCTTAGTAAGGAAAGAGACCCTAAGACCAAATGAGAACAAGATAAAGCCCCGGGAAAAAGAAAGAGATGTAAGTCCCCTAGTTGAACAGGAAAGATACTGGAATCAGCAAGGTAGATCAAAGAGTAGCAAAGTAACCTTAAGAAAACTCCGGTAGTGAAAAAGGGGAAGGTTACTGAAAGAAGGATAACTCCACAAACGGGGCCTAGAAGCTCTAGGTATAGTAATGCCTTTATGAAAAAAGATAAAGTGGGTGAATTAACAAGGAGAGGGGAAGGTGTAGCGTTGGGTGACCGTCATGACATAAGGCAAGTATGTTCACCGGATTTATGGGTTTTCCTAGAACCATCCGGTCAGGGCAAAGGCGGGAAAAAAGCTAGGAAATTAATCCCACTAAACCGATCACAACTTTTATTCTCCCTGTCTAAATGTGTAAGCCTTTGCAATATTGGTACAGAGGATATTAGAGAAGTAGGGTTCGTTACAAGTAGTAAAGGGGGTGAAGTAACAAAGGTCCTTCTCTACTCAGCCCTGGTGAAAGCTGCAGTGGAAAAAGCTAAAAATGAGCTGCAAAAGGAGGGTATTAGACTGGTAAGAAGGGAGGAAATCCAGGGGCAGCACTTCCTTATGAACCAAGCAGCACTAGGGTTACGGCAGATAAGATTAATCAACGCAAGTTGGAATAGGAAGGAGGATCTTGCGATAACCATAACTGACAATGAAACCGCAAGATACGAAAGAGATATGCTTGCTGGAAACAGGTTTAATGTCCTAGCATCCCCAGAGTTTGAGGAATATGAAGAGGAGGGGTACCTGAGTGAGATCGACTAGGAGCATGGGTCGTCACACAGCCTAGCAATTCTATCATGGAATGTAAATGGCTATAAGAAAATATCGAACCGAAAGAGCTTTGATAAATTTATCAGGAGTAACGATATTGTGTGCCTGCAGGAGACTTGGCTGTGTGACGATACCCTAGCAACCCTAGTTACCGAAGGATTTGCTCAACATTCTAAAGCAGCAAAGAAAAATCCCTTGGGCAGACCATCGGGGGACAATTAACATTGATCTCTACACATATTGTAAGGAAGGTTGAAAATGTGAAACTACACTGTAAATGGGCACTAGGCTGCAGGGTTCTGCTACAGAAGCTGAATCCTTGTTATGAAGGAATATGTATTTTAAATGTATACATACAGAAGGGAAAGGAGCACGATTATAAGGAGAATCTGGGAAAACTGAAAGAGGACATAGTGTTTGTAAGTGAAAAGTACCAGAAGGATGTTTTATTGGTGCTAGGTGACTTCAACCATCGATTGGATCCCTGCAGGGTGGATAGCTGGTATAAGGAACTATTAACATCTTATAATATTGAAGTGGCCAACTTCCCTAGAGGGGAGTCCTCGCCTCAGGATGCGGTGTTTGTACAGCTGATGGCCTCACTAGGCATGGTATGTGTAAATGGTAGACCCTTGACCTTGCCAGGTAGGTCGCTCTCCCCGCCACACAGCTCCGCCTGTGTTGTCCGCCCGCTGCTGCTGGTAAGAACGCCCTTCCCTTTTTCCTTCTGTACCCCCGTTGCCCCATTTGTACTGTGCCCGCATTTGTCTGTTTTCTCGCCCCTTTTTTTCCTTCTGTACCCCCGTTGCCCCATTTGTACTGTGCCCGCATTTGTCTGTTTTCTCGCCCCTTTTTCTCCTTCTGTACCCCCGTTGCCCCATTTGTACTGTGCCCGCATTTGTCTGTTTTCTCACCCCTTTTTTTTCCTTCTGTACCCCCGTTGCCCCATTTGTACTGTGCCCGCATTTGTCTGTTTTCTCGCCCCTTTTTTTCCTTCTGTACCCCCGTTGCCCCATTTGTACTGTGCCCGCATTTGTCTGTTTTCTCGCCCCTTTTTTTCCTTCTGTACCCCCGTTGCCCCTTTTGTACTGTGCCCACATTTGTCTGTTTTCTTGCCCCTTTTTTTCCTTCTGTACCCCCGTTGCCCCATTTGTACTGTGCCCGCATTCGTCTGTTTTCTCGCCCCTTTTTTTCCTTCTGTACCCCCGTTGCCCCATTTGTACTGTGCCCGCATTTGTCTGTTTTCTCGCCCCTTTTTTTCCTTCTGTACCCCCGTTGCCCCTTTTGTACTGTGCCCGCATTTGTCTGTTTTCTCGCCCCTTTTTTTCCTTCTGTACCCCCGTTGCCCCATTTGTACTGTGCCCGCATTTGTCTGTTTTCTCGTCCCTTTTTTTCCTTCTGTACCCCCGTTGCCTCTCGCCATTCCCGCCGCTGCGTCCCTGCGGCCCCGCCCCCTGACTGCCCATTCGCTGCCCCTGCCTCCCGCCTCCCAGCTGCTCCTCCCTCCCACCTCCCCATAAATGGCGGCCGCTGCGCGCTGAGGAGAGCGACCCTTGACCTTGCCAGGTAGGTCGCTCCCCCGCCACACAGCTCCACCTGTGTTGTCCGCCCGCTGCTGCTGGTAAGAACGCCCTTCCCTTTTTCCTTCTGTACCCCCGTTGCCCCATTTGTACTGTGCCCGCATTTGTCTGTTTTCTCGCCCCTTTTTTTTCCTTCTGTACCCCCGTTGCCCCATTTGTACTGTGCCAGCATTTGTCTGTTTTCTCGCCCCTTTTTTTCCTTCTGTACCCCCGTTGCCCCATTTGTACTGTGCCCGCATTTGTCTGTTTTCTCGCCCCTTTTTTTTTCCTTCTGTACCCCCGTTGCCCCATTTGTACTGTGCCCGCATTTGTCTGTTTTCTCACCCCTTTTTTTCCTTCTGTACCCCCGTTGCCCCATTTGTACTGTGCCCGCATTTGTCTGTTTTCTCGCCCCTTTTTTCCTTCTGGACCCCCGTTGCCCCATTTGTACTGTGCCCGCATGTGTCTGTTTTCTCGCCCCTTTTTTTCCTTCTGTACCCCCGTTGCCCCATTTGTACTGTGCCCGCATTTGTCTGTTTTTCTCGCCCCTTTTTTTCCTTCTGTACCCCCGTTGCCCCTTTTGTACTGTGCCCGCATTTGTCTGTTTTCTCGCCCCTTTTTTTCCTTCTGTACCCCCGTTGCCCCATTTGTACTGTGCCCGCATTTGTCTGTTTTCTCGCCCCTTTTTTTTCCTTCTGTACCCCCGTTGCCCCATTTGTACTGTGCCCGCATTTGTCTGTTTTCTCGCCCCTTTTTTTCCTTCTGTACCCCCGTTGCCCCATTTGTACTGTGCCCGCATTTGTCTGTTTTCTCGCCCCTTTTTTTCCTTCTGTACCCCCGTTGCCCCATTTGTACTGTGCCCGCATTTGTCTGTTTTCTCGCCCCTTTTTTTCCTTCTGTACCCCCGTTGCCCCTTTTGTACTGTGCCCGCATTTGTCTGTTTTCTCGCCCTTTTTTTCCTTCTGTACCCCTGTTGCCCCATTTGTACTGTGCCCGCATTTGTCTGTTTTCTCGCCCCTTTTTTTCCTTCTGTACCCCCGTTGCCCCATTTGTACTGTGCCCGCATTTGTCTGTTTTCTCGCCCTTTTTTTCCTTCTGTACCCCCGTTGCCCCATTTGTACTGTGCCCGCATTTGTCTGTTTTCTCGCCCCTTTTTTTCCTTCTGTACCCCCGTTGCCCCTTTTGTACTGTGCCCGCATTTGTCTGTTTTCTCGCCCCTTTTTTTCCTTCTGTACCCCCGTTGCCCCATTTGTACTGTGCCCGCATTCGTCTGTTTTCTCGCCCCTTTTTTTCCTTCTGTACCCCCGTTGCCCCATTTGTACTGTGCCCGCATTTGTCTGTTTTCTCGCCCCTTTTTTTCCTTCTGTACCCCGTTGCCCCTTTTGTACTGTGCCCGCATTTGTCTGTTTTCTCGCCCCTTTTTTTCCTTCTGTACCCCCGTTGCCTCTCGCCATTCCCGCCGCTGCGTCCCTGCGGCCCCGCCCCCTGACTGCCCATTCGCTGCCCCTGCCTCCCGCCTCCCAGCTGCTCCTCCCTCCCACCTCCCCATAAATGGCGGCCGCTGCGCGGTGAGGAGAGCGACCCTTGACCTTGCCAGGTAGGTCGCTCCCCCCGCCACACAGCTCCGCCTGTGTTGTCCGCCCGCTGCTGCTGGTAAGAACGCCCTTCCCTTTTTCCTTCTGTACCCCCGTTGCCCCATTTGTACTGTGCCCGCATTTGTCTGTTTTCTCGCCCCTTTTTTTCCTTCTGTACCCCCGTTGCCCCATTTGTACTGTGCCCGCATTTGTCTGTTTTCTCGCCCCTTTTTTTCCTTCTGTACCCCCGTTGCCCCATTTGTACTGTGCCCGCATTTGTCTGTTTTCTCTCCCCTTTTTTTCCTTCTGTACCCCCGTTGCCCCATTTGTACTGTGCCCGCATTTGTCTGTTTTCTCGCCCCTTTTTTTCCTTCTGTACCCCCGTTGCCCCTTTTGTACTGTGCCCGCATTTGTCTGTTTTCTCGCCCTTTTTTTCCTTCTGTACCCCCGTTGCCTCTCGCCATTCCCGCCGCTGCGTCCTGCGGCCCGCCCCTGACTGCCCATTTGCTGCCCCTGCCTCCCGCCTCCCAGCTGCTCCTCCCTCCCACCTCCCCATAAATGGCGGCCGCTGCGCGTGAGGAGAGCGACCCTTGACCTTGCCAGGTAGGTCGCTCCCCCCGCCACACAGCTCCGCCTGTGTTGTCCGCCCGCTGCTGCTGGTAAGAACGCCCTTCCCTTTTTCCTTCTGTACCCCCGTTGCCCCATTTGTACTGTGCCCGCATTTGTCTGTTTTCTCGCCCCTTTTTTTTCCTTCTGTACCCCCGTTGCCCCATTTGTACTGTGCCCGCATTTGTCTGTTTTCTCGCCCCTTTTTTTCCTTCTGTACCCCCGTTGCCTCATTTGTACTGTGCCCGCATTTGTCTGTTTTCTCGCCCCTTTCTTTTCCTTCTGTACCCCCGTTGCCCCATTTGTACTGTGCCCGCATTTGTCTGTTTTCTCGCCCCTTTTTTTCCTTCTGTACCCCCGTTGCCCCATTTGTACTGTGCCCGCATTTGTCTGTTTTCTCGCCCCTTTTTTTCCTTCTGTACCCCCGTGGCCCCATTTGTACTGTGCCCGCATTTGTCTGTTTTCTCGCCCCTTTTTTTCCTTCTGTTCCCCCGTTCCCCCATTTGTACTGTGCCCGCATTTGTCTGTTTTCTCGCCCCTTTTTTTTCCTTCTGTACCCCCGTTGCCCCTTTTGTACTGTGCCCGCATTTGTCTGTTTTCTCGCCCCTTTTTTCCTTCTGTACCCCCGTTGCCCCATTTGTACTGTGCCCGCATTCGTCTGTTTTCTCGCCCCTTTTTTCCTTCTGTACCCCCGTTGCCCCATTTGTACTGTGCCCGCATTTGTGTGTTTTCTCGCCCCTTTTTTTCCTTCTGTACCCCCGTTGCCCCTTTTGTACTGTGCCCGCATTTGTCTGTTTTCTCGCCCCTTTTTTTCCTTCTGTACCCCCGTTGCCTCTCGCCATTCCCGCCGCTGCGTCCCTGCGGCCCCGCCCCTGACTGCCCATTCGCTGCCCCTGCCTCCCGCCTCCCAGCTGCTCCTCCCTCCCACCTCCCCATAAATGGCGGCCGCTGCGCGGTGAGGAGAGCGACCCTTGACCTTGCCAGGTAGGTCGCTCCCCCGCCACACAGCTCCGCCTGTGTTGTCCGCCCGCTGCTGCTGGTAAGAACGCCCTTCCCTTTTTCCTTCTGTACCCCCGTTGCCCCATTTGTACTGTGCCCGCATTTGTCTGTTTTCTCGCCCCTTTTTTTCCTTCTGTACCCCCGTTGCCCCATTTGTACTGTGCCCGCATTTGTCTGTTTTCTCGCCCCTTTTTTTTCCTTCTGTACCCCCGTTGCCCCATTTGTACTGTGCCCGCATTTGTCTGTTTTCTCGCCCCTTTTTTTTCCTTCTGTACCCCCGTTGCCCCATTTGTACTGTGCCCGCATTTGTCTGTTTTCTCGCCCCTTTTTTTCCTTCTGTACCCCCGTTGCCCCATTTGTACTGTGCCCGCATTTGTCTGTTTTCTCGCCACTTTTTTTCCTTCTGTACCCCCGTTGCCCCTTTTGTACTGTGCCCGCATTTGTCTGTTTTCTCGCCCCTTTTTTCCTTCTGTACCCCCGTTGCCCCATTTGTACTGTGCCCGCATTTGTCTGTTTTCTCGCCCTTTTTTTCCTTCTGTACCCCCGTTGCCCCATTTGTACTGTGCCCGCATTTGTCTGTTTTCTCGCCCCTTTTTTTCCTTCTGTACCCCCGTTGCCCCATTTGTACTGTGCCCGCATTTGTCTGTTTTCTCGCCCCTTTTTTTCCTTCTGTACCCCCGTTGCCCCTTTTGTACTGTGCCCGCATTTGTCTGTTTTCTCGCCCCTTTTTTCCTTCTGTACCCCCGTTGCCCCATTTGTACTGTGCCCGCATTCGTCTGTTTTCTCGCCCTTTTTTTCCTTCCTGTACCCCCGTTGCCCCATTTGTACTGTGCCCGCATTTGTCTGTTTTCTCGCCCTTTTTTTCCTTCTGTACCCCGTTGCCCCTTTTGTACTGTGCCCGCATTTGTCTGTTTTCTCGCCCCTTTTTTTCCTTCTGTACCCCCGTTGCCTCTCGCCATTCCCGCCGCTGCGTCCCTGCGGCCCCGCCCCCTGACTGCCCATTCGCTGCCCCTGCCTCCCGCCTCCCAGCTGCTCCTCCCTCCCACCTCCCCATAAATGGCGGCCGCTGCGCGGTGAGGAGAGCGACCCTTGACCTTGCCAGGTAGGTCGCTCCCCCGCCACACAGCTCCGCCTGTGTTGTCCGCCCGCTGCTGCTGGTAAGAACGCCCTTCCCTTTTTCCTTCTGTACCCCCGTTGCCCCATTTGTACTGTGCCCGCATTTATCTGTTTTCTCGCCCCTTTTTTTTCCTTCTGTACCCCCGTTGCCCCATTTGTACTGTGCCCGCATTTGTCTGTTTTCTCGGCCCTTTTTTTCCTTCTGTACCCCCGTTGCCCCATTTGTACTGTGCCCGCATTTGTCTGTTTTCTCGCCTCTTTTTTTCCTTCTGTACCCCCGTTGCCCCATTTGTACTGTGCCCGCATTTGTCTGTTTTCTTGCCCCTTTTTTTCCTTCTGTACCCCCGTTGCCCCATTTGTACTGTGCCCGCATTTGTCTGTTTTCTCGCCCCTTTTTTTCCTTCTGTACCCCCGTTGCCCCATTTGTACTGTGCCCGCATTTGTCTGTTTTCTCGCCCTTTTTTTCCTTTTGTACCCCCGTTGCCCCATTTGTACTGTGCCCGCATTTGTCTGTTTTCTCGCCCCTTTTTTTCCTTCTGTACCCCGTTGCCCCTTTTGTACTGTGCCCGCATTTGTCTGTTTTCTCGCCCTTTTTTTCCTTCTGTACCCCGTTGCCCCATTTGTACTGTGCCCGCATTCGTCTGTTTTCTCGCCCCTTTTTTTCCTTCTGTACCCCGTTGTCCCATTTGTACTGTGCGCGCATTCGTCTGTTTTCTCGCCCCTTTTTTTTCCTTCTGTACCCCGTTGCCCCTTTTGTACTGTGCCCGCATTTGTCTGTTTTCTCGCCCTTTTTTTCCTTCTGTACCCCCGTTGCCCCTTTTGTACTGTGCCCGCATTTGTCTGTTTTCTCGCCCCTTTTTTCCTTCTGTACCCCGTTGCCTCTCGCCATTCCCGCCGCTGCGTCCCTGCGGCCCCGCCCCCTGACTGCCCATTCGCTGCCCCTGCCTCCCGCCTCCCAGCTGCTCCTCCCTCCCACCTCCCCATAAATGGCGGCCGCTGCGCCGCCGCGCGCTGGCGCGCCAAAGGCGCGCCTTAGGCAAGCTCCGTCTGCGCCCGTCCGCGACTGGACCGCGCCCAGCGCCAGAACCCCTGGCCCCCGCAGCAGCCAACCCACCCACCAGACCTACGACACCGCCACCCTCAACGCACTCAACACCGGCCGAATCCCGGCTGCCACCGTGCCACCCCAGGACGCACCCACGGACCCTTCGCCTGCCAATCTTGCAAGTTCTCCTGCCTCCGGACCTGCACCGCACCCGCCACGCCGAGCACAAGCAGCAACCACCTGAAGTGCATCCTGCTCAACACCCGCTCCGTCCACAGACACGCCGTGGAACTTTGGAACCTGCTCGACTCCACATCACCAGACGTCGCTTTCCTCACGGAAACATGGATGAACGCCTCCTCAGCGCCCGACATCGCCATCGCCATCCCGGACGGATACAAGATCACCCGAAAGGACCGCGCCAACCAGACCGGAGGAGGCATCGCCATCGTCCACAAGAACACCATCCGCATTACGACCAACTCCGACGACACCTTCACAGCCGGCGAACACCTGCACTTCCAGATACACACCGACCCCAAGACCACCCTCAGAGGCACCCTCATCTACAGACCCCCAGGACCACGCACACAATTCAGCGAAGACATCGCCGACCTCATCAGCCCGCACGCCCTCCTCTCGGCCGACTACATCCTCCTTGGGGACCTCAACTTCCACCTAGAGAACAACAACGATCGCAACACCACCACCCTGCTGGACAACCTCGCCAACCTCGGACTCAAGCAACTGGTGACCACCCCCACACACCACGCCGGCCACACGCTTGACCTCCGTCTTCTCCTCCTGCAAGGACATCTCCTTCAGCCACACCACCGGACTCCACTGGACAGACCACAGCTGCGTCCACTTCAGCTTCAGCAGGACCACCACGCACCACCACCCGCAACAGCTCCCGCGCAGAAGCTGGAACAAGATCACCACCGACCAACTCACCACATCCCTGAGCCAGAACCCTCCCGCCAGCTCAACGAACCCCAACCAAGCCGCCAGCAACCTCACAAGATGGATCACCAACTGCGCTGACATCCTCGCCCCATTGAAGACCCCCCAATCAGACCCGGCAACAAGAAAGCACCCTGGTTCACCGACGAACTCAAGAAATCCAAGAAGAACTGCCGGGCCCTCGAGAAAGCATGGCGCAGAGACCCGACTGCAGACAACATGACCACCCTCAAACACGCCACCCAAAAACACCACCAGCTGATCCACACCACCAAGAAAACCGCATTCAAGGAACGACTGGACAACAACGCCCACAACAGCAAGGAACTCTTCATCATCGTCAAAGAGCTCTCGAACCCCAGCGCCGGAAACAACGACATCACCCCCTCGCAAGACCTCTGCAACTCGCTCGCCTCGTTCTTCCACAGCAAGATCGCAGACATACACAACAGTTTCAGCACACAGCCGACGTACCCTACAACCGTTCCAACGTCCCCACCTCCACCCTCCGAGCCTGGACCCCGATCAACACCGAAGACACTATCCGCACGATGAACTCCATCCACTCCGGATCACCAACCGACCCCTGCCCTCACCACATCTTCAACAAGGCCGACGCCGTCATCGCACCCCACCTCCGGGACATCATCAACACCTCCTTCGACACCGCCACCTTCCCAGAGAGCTGGAAGCACGCCGAACTCTGCGCCCTACTGAAGAAACCGTCAGCGGACCCCACCGACCTCAAAACTACCGCCCCATCTCGCTCCTTCCTTTTTCCTGCCAAAGTCATCGAGAAGACCGTCAACAGACAACTGGCCGCCTTCATCGAGACGAATGGATCCCTCGACCACTCACAGTCCGGCTTCCGGGCCCACCACAGCACCGAGACCGCCCTCATCGCAGCCACCGACGACATCCGAGCCCTGCTCGACAACGGGGAAACAGCGGCCCTCATCCTCCTGGACCTCTCCGCAGCGTTCGACACAGTCTGCCACCGCACCCTAGTGCAACGCCTGAACAACGTCGGAATCCAAGAGAAGGCACTGGAGTGGATCATCTCCTTCCTCGCCGGAAGAACCCAGAGAGTCCGCCTCCCCCCGTTCAGTTCCGAGGCCACCGAAGTCATCTGCAGCGTACCACAAGGATCATCACTCAGCCCCACCCTCTTCAACGTCTACATGAGCCCCCTCGCAGCCATCGCACGCCAACACAACCTCAACATCATCTCCTACGCCGACGACACCCAGCTGATCCTCTCCCTCACCAACGACCCCACAACCGCCAAAACCAACCTACATGAAGGGATGAAGGACGTAGCCGAGTGGATGAGGAACAGCCGCCTGAAACTGAACTCAGATAAGACGGAAGTCCTCATCCTAGGTTCATCACCCTCCGCCTGGGACGACTCCTGGTGGCCCCCTGCCCTGGGCAACGCACCCAACCAACGGACCACGCACGCAACCTGGGCTTCATCCTGGACTCCTCCCTCTCAATGACCAGACAAGTCAACGCCGTCTCCTCGTCTTGCTTCAACATCCTACGCATGCTGCGGAAGATCTTCCGGTGGATCCCCACCGAAACCAGGAAGACGGTCACCCAGGCCCTCGTCACCAGCCGACTGGACTACGGCAACTCCCTCTACGCCGGAACCACAGCCAAACTTCAGAAAAGACTCCAACGCATCCAGAACGCCTCAGCTCGACTCATCCTGGACATCCCCCGACACAGCCACATCGCCGGACACCTGAGAGACCTGCACTGGCTCCCCGTCAGCAAGAGAATCACGTTCCGACTCCTCACCCACGCACACAAAGCTCTCCACAACCAAGGCCCCAGATACCTCAACGACCGTCTGACCTTCTACACTCCCACCCGCCAGCTACGATCGACCAACCACGCCCTCGCCGCCGTCCCCGCATCCGAAGAGCCACAACGGGAGGAAGATCCTTCTCCTACCTGGCTGCCAAGACGTGGAACTCCCTACCCATCCACCTCCGCCTGACCCAAGACCACCTCTCCTTCAGGAAGCAACTCAAGACCTGGCTGTTCGAACAGTAGCGGACCCCCCTCCCCTTAGCGCCTTGAGACCCTCCGGGTGAGTAGCGCGCTATACAAATGCTTGATTGATTGATTGATTGAATGCAGTCGGATTGGCCAGCGAGGCGCACATTTATGAAGGGCCAGCAACCCTGCCCGATAGACTATGTGTTTTTGCATGCCTGGAATTTCAGACAAATCGAATATTTTGAGGTAGTAGAATTGAAAGGCAGTGATCATTACCCATTGAGGACAGGATTACATTTAACAAGCACCAAAAATAGAGAGAGGGCATTACAGGTACATGTGGAGTATCCAAAACGGTTGACA
The DNA here is from genome assembly GCA_963921515.1 of Calotriton arnoldi. Lineage (NCBI taxonomy): Eukaryota > Metazoa > Chordata > Amphibia > Caudata > Salamandridae > Calotriton > Calotriton arnoldi. The sequence goes on from CAWUFW010011942.1 coordinate 87,461, forward strand.
ACCCGTATATCGGAGGAACATATTGAGAAGCTAATACTAACTCAGCAGTCTATTCCTTTAGAAGAATTCTCAGTTAAAAATGGAAGTGCCTGGTTTGAAAGCACAATAAGTAAGTTGGTGGAGAGTTTAAGGATAAAATTTAAATGAAGTAAGTCAGGGCCTGGGAACTATAGAGTAAACAAAATGGAGTGCCCATGGTTTGACGAGGAATGCCGCGTAGTCAAGGCTCAGATCAGGCAGAAGGAGAGAAGACTGAGGATAAGGTATAATGTGGAAATACTACATTCCCTCCAGACTTTAAGGAGAAAATATAAATTATTAATTAGGAATAAAAAGAGAACTTATAAAGATAACTGCTGGGCAAATATGTTAGAGGTAATTGAAACTAAAGATGTCAAAGGGTTTTGGAAACTGGTCCAAGAAAGTGCGGGGAGAAAAATAGTATCCCTAGTTTGTATGGTCCCTGAAGATGACTGGGTGGGTTACCTGGAAGAAATATATGGAAATGGCCAATACAAGAAGATGCAAGTACATTAGCATGGACACGGGTGAGGGATGACATAAACGAATATTTTACTTTCAGTCACGTAAAGGAAATTATAGCAAGTTTGAACCTTACTCGTGCGGCAGGCCCAGATAATCTGCCGGCAGTGATAATAAAAACTAGACCCGAGTGGTGGGCAGAGTTTTTCGCAAGGATGTTCCAGGTGATTTTGGAGACCGGGATCGTACCAGAAAATTGGAGGGGTGCAATTATAAGACCAATTCATAAAAAGGCGATCTAAAAACACCAAAGAATTATAGGTTAATAAATCTCCTGGATATAGGGAAAAGGTTTTGCGAAAGCTGTTTTAGGTTCACTTAAAGACTGGGCTGAAGGAAATCAGATTATACCCCCGGAACAGGGGGTTTTAAACGGGACATTCCACAATTGACCATTGCTTTGCTCTCTGGTCCATAGTGCGGAAATCGATTGAACAGAGGGGAAGCCTCTTCTGTTGTTTTGTGGACTTCCGTGCAGCTTTCGATCTGGTGGACCGGGAGCTGCTGTGGGAGGCTTTAATCAGATATGGCATCCCAAAGGATTTGTTAAGTTTGATACAAATTCTCCATACAAATAACTGGGCCCAGATAATTTTAGATACAGACGGAAGTTTATCTGGAAGGATTGAGATTGGTAATGGGTTGCGGCAGGGTTGTGTACTTGCCCCCTTGCTGTTCTCTCTGTTTTTAGCAGACTTGCTGTTAACATTAGGAAATGTAAATGGGGCAAGCCCGAAACAAGATGGAAAGCACATTGCATGCCTGCTTTATACGGATGATCTAGTGATTATGGATCAAACTGAAATTGGCCTGCAAAGGAAGTTAAACATGTTTAATGTTTATTGCCGAACGAAAAAACTTGTTGTTAATATGGACAAGACTAAGATCCTGAGCTTTGGTCGAAGGAAAGTCGGGTTTACATGGTTCTTGGGGGCTGAGAAGCTAGAAAAGGTCACAGAATATAGGTATCTGGAAATGTGGTTTGAAAGAAGTCTGAAATGGCATACCCACCTAGATGCTCTAAAATTGAGAACATCAGCATCGGTCAGTGGACTGAAAAATTTAATAAAGCGTATGGCGCGATGTCTGATAGACCGGTTCTAAAAGCTTATGCAGCCATGGTACCCCCGCAATTTTTGTATGGCGCAGAATTGCTATACTTAAGCGGCAAAGAGGGTTGGGATGTCGAGGAAGGTAAAACTCTAAAAAACCTATTCTCACTCCCTATGTCGGCAATGGTCCAGGCTGCAAGAATTGAATTGGGATTGACCTCATGGGGTAATTTAGCTGGTATGGCCCTACTTTGTTTTTGGCAACGTCTAGGAACAGGCGAGAACTCTAAAATATCACATTGGTGTAAAAATGAAATTCAGAATAGTGAATTAAAGTGGGCAAGAGAGATTAGAGCTATTATGACAAAGCTGTGTTGTCTGTTGAAGGTTAAACTGTGCCCCATTACTTATCTGATCAATGTTGACAAGAAGGGACTTAGGACGCAAGGAAAGAAATTTCGCAGGTACAGGACCACAATTACCTCCTGAATAAAATCTCAGTACATTTTATGGCTACCACTTGGAAAAACGAACAATGCTTCCCTATGTTGACAGGTTACCCGACTATCAATTACTGAAGAGAGGTTTTAAGGGTAAGAATGGGGGTGAACCCTTGTTATGTAAATAATGGGGTGAAAAGCTCTATGATTGACAAGAAGGGAAGATGCACTTGTACTTTGGGCACCCCATGTGATTTATTACATATATTAATGGACTGTCAGAAGTTTCTCAATATTCGAATATTGTTTTTAAGATCGATTTTTAAGAAATATGATATTAAAAATAGGGCCCAGGCTGTAATTTTAGTGACAGAAATGAGCCACTTAGATATAGCTGTTGCCATTGGTAAATTTATGCAAAGAGTTAAGGCACGTTTTAATTTGCATTAGTACAATAATACACCTTGGTGCAGCTGTTGGAGGGATTTTATAACGATGTGTGTTTTAAGATGTGTTTTATGTTTTTATGTTTTTAAGGATGAGTAATTTTAGTTGTTTTTAAAATGTATATGTAATGTTTGAGGACCAATTGGTCCAAATAAACTTGAATTAACTACTACTAAATAAGCTGCAAGAGAGGTCTTGTATTTTTAAGCCTTTACAGTTTGCTCAGTTACAGTTGATAAGTTGGCTACTTTAAGTATGTTTTTGTAGTAGCTGTGTCTTAAATTGCTAAAATTACATTGCCACACTTGAAATTCAAATAAATACAAACTCATTAAATGACTGGTGATTTTTCCTTTACACTCATTTGTTCGAGGTCAGTGTATCATCGCTTTCACAGCATTTTTTTTTTTGTCAGTACTTTCAACAAGGTTTTTGTTCCTCTTTTGTGCTGGCTATTCTTTTGAAGGGGGGGATAAAGGTAGGGAGGAAATGCTGTTGAGTGGTAAAAGTATTGACTGTGCTGTGCAGCAAGGACACAGGTTATATTCTTTTCTGGCCCTGTTCGTATGCAGCCTAGGGATTGGCTGCCAGTAGAGAATCAGCCAGCAGAATTAAGTCCACTACAGGAATCATATGGCATAGTCATTCTGCTGCTACATCCACCATCAGCTCAGAATTCTCCAAAGATAGACTTATGACTTCCTTTGTGATTTCTAATTCCCCAATCTCTAAATACGGGCAGCAACCTAATTGAGTCTAGGTCCTTTATCAGCCAAAATTGGAGAAATAAGAATCTGCACGAAATGGCTGGTTTAGAGTTGTGAGCTTGCAGATAATTCTGCTATTTATCAAGTAAGTGCAACTTCTTTTAGGCGAATACACCAGCAGATGTTTCTCCAACATATGAATAGTATTGGGAAGGAGACAGCAATCCTGAATACTCCACACTAACCATCTCATGTATTCTCCATATAGCACCTATAGAGCTGGAAACTCCACCAGTGGATTCTCCTATTTTTTAATCAATTATTTCACAAAAATGGATTTTGTGTTATGCATCTGGGCTGATTTAGAGTTGAGTGGCAACATTAACCCTGTCAGCCCTCAGCTTCATCATAAGGGGTGGTATGCACACCATTATTTCTCTCTATGTAATCCTTAATTCAAACTTAACTGTTAATGCGTGCGAAACTGGGCTGTGCCATGCCCTCATGCACCATATTTAATACGATACTGTGGGCAGCGCGTTTAAACGCTCCACTCCCAGACGCACAGCGCAAATGGATGCTAGATCCTACTATTAATTCAACGTTTTCACAATTAGTCCCAATTTAATCCACAATTTTTGCTGAAAGGTTTCTTTGTTCTCCTTTTTCTTTTCCGCATTTGTGGCGTCATGCATTTTGTATGCTTCTCATATTTAAGCGTGCCCATCCGGACCTCTTCAAAAAATACGATCAAAATGCAGAGAATCGTTCAAAGCAGCAAATCTTTATTAAGAACCCAATGCATTTCGGGCTTATTTCCAGCCCTTCGTCAGGGGTAGCTGTAAATTAACAATTCAAACCCCAAATTTCATTGAATGACATGTCACTTGCATTCACCCTGGACACCAACTTCACCCTCAAGGAATATATTGCCAAAAAAACAAACAAAGGCCACCTGATACCAACTCTCCCTCCTAAAGAAAGTCAACCCATTTCTTCCAGAAATTGACTTCAGAACTGCTGTCCAAGCCCTTGTACGCTTGCATCTGGATGGTGGTAATGACTTGCTCCATGGCCTCCCAAACTCCACTCTGGCACCCCTTAGGGAGTCCTACATACTGCAGCACATCTCACCCAGGGCCTGAAGAAATATGATCACATAATCACCATCCTTATGGAACTCCATTGGCTACCCTTGCCAGCCTGCACCATCTTCAAAACCTGCTGCATCATTCACAAAGCTATCATGACTAGCACCACTGTTTATGTTGCAGTCAAGCTCATGATTTCCGGCGGATCTCGGCACATCCGTAGCCAGGACACTATCAGACTAAGAAGTGTAAAAAAGACAAAAACAAGACAGCAGACACTTCCTATCTATGCACCTAGGATCTGGAACAATATTCCTGTATCTATCACGACTGCCCCAAAGCTGCCTCAATTTATGAAAGAGTTGAAGACGAACCTCTTTAAATAACATAACATCATAATCAATTAACCATCCACTCCTCAGCTTCTTCTCCTCTCATTGTTGACTTTATTCTTGTATATGACCATGTATAAGCACTGGGCTGCCTTTTGGCTAGGTTTGAACTTCCATATACATACATTCATTCATACATGACAAGGAAGTTGAAATTCAAGTATTTGAGAAGAGTTCTCTAGTTGAAAATCTGTCATCAAAATTAAATCTGTCATGCTATACCTATGATGATGACAACTCTCTGCACAGGCCAAGAATTCTCCAATGATGATCAAACCACTTACACCACAACATGGAAGATTTTCCGCTACTACCCATCTTTAAAACAGCCCCTTAATTGAATTATGTCTTCTAGGATATTAAAAGTAGCTTGAAAACAAGATTTTATTTAGAGTTGGGTCATGATGGAAAATCCTCCAATGTTTAGAGGAGGGGCTGATCCTGGATGAGAATCTTCTATAGAATGCTATCCACTATAACTTTAATATGGTTGAAGACCTACCAATGGTAAAGTCTCCTCTACTACTATTAAGGCTTTCTTTAAATCAAGGATTCCTTGTTCTTACCCAACTACTAGCCTAGTACTAGGGTCCCTATGTCAGCGATAATTGAGCAGCTAGACTCTCCATTGGCAGAGAATCCACCAAAAGGTAAACTTGGCTTGGTATTGTAACCAGCTATCACTAAATCAACGTGCAGCTAAATCTCACAATGACAAATCAATTCGCTTAACCACACCAATTCTGGACGGTGAATGCTGCTACCAGGAATCCAAATAATATCCCAGAAATGCACTGTTTCTTATGATACTCTGAACTATCATATTTAGCAGTACCATTTGGAAGTTACCAACAACACCAAGGAACTTTACAACATTGTTAAGGAATTCTCCAATCTAGCTGCCAGTGAAAACAACATGACACCCTCACAGGAGCTGTGAGACAACCTTGTCCACTTCTTCCACAACAAGATCGCAACCATATACAGAAACTTCAAACCCCAACCCACACCTACGGACTTCCTCGACAGATACGCCAACACCATAACCGACACAAACCACACACTGACCACCTGGAACATCCTCTCCACCCAGGACACCTCCTCCACCATGAAATGCATTCGCTCAAGAGCTCCCACAGACCCATGCCTGCACCACATCTTCAACCTCAGAAACCAAAGGAGCGGCCAGAAACTCAACACCCTACTCAACACCTCTATCACCACTGCACCATTTCCTGACACTTGGAAACATGCCAAAGTCAGTCCACTACCCAAAAAGCCCTCCACCGACCCCAGCAAACACAAAAACTGCCGGCCAATCTCCTTGCTCCCATTCCCAGCGAAGGTACTGGAAAAGATCATCAACAATCAACTCATGACACCTGGAGCAGAACCAGCTACTCAGCACCTCCCAATCCGGCTTCCGCAGCAATAACAGCACCAAAACCGCCCTAATCGCAGCCACCAACAACATCCATACCCTCCTCGACTGAGGAGAAGCAGCGGCTTTGATCCTCCTCGACCTCTTGGCAGCCGTCGACACTGTATCCCACCACACACTGATCAAAAGACTCCACCACATTGGCATCCAAGGGGACGCACTCAGATGGATCTCCTCCTTTCTTACCAGAAGAACCCAGAGGATCCACCTCCCACTCTTCACCCTGAACACCAGGAGATCATCTGTAGTGTTCCCCAGGGCTCATCCCTCAGCCCCACACTCTTCAGCGCATATATGACCCTGCTGGCCAACATCGTCCGATCCCACGTTCTCAACATAATTTCGTACGCAGACGACACCCTACTCATCCTCTCACTCACGGATGACCCCACCACCACCAGAACCAACATCCACAGATGCATGACAAACGTCACCGACTGGATGAAGAACAACTGCCTGCAGCTGAACACAGACAAGACGGAAGTACTGATATTTGGCAACAGCAGCAACACATGGAATGACTCCTGGTGGCCATCAGACCTAACAGCCGCACCCACTCCCTCCAAACATGCCAGAAGCCTCAAACATCATTGACAACAAGCTCACCATGAAATGACAGATCAATGCTGTCTCCTCTGCCAACTTCCTCACTGTGCAAGCTATGTAAGTTCTTCAGTGGCTACCCCTACACACGAGACGCACCGTGACACAAACACTCATCACCAGCCGACTAGACTACAGCAGTGCCCTCTACGTAGGAATCGCCACACATATTCTACAGCGACTTCAGCCCATACAGAATGCCGCAGTCAGACTCATCTTCAGCCTTCCCTGACAAACCCACATCACACCATACCTCAGCAAACTCCACTGGCTCCCTGTACAGAAGAGATGCCAATTTAAGCTGCTGACTCACACAAGGCTCTACACAACTAAGGACTCACCTACATTAACCACCGCCTGAACTTCCACCAACCATCTAGAAGACTATAATCCACCTCTGGACCATCACCTCACTTCCGGAATTCCGAATGGCTCTCAAGACCTGGCTGTTCGAATAAGCCTCCAGGGCCTGCAAGCGCCTGGATACCCTATCGGGTGATTAGCAGCGCTTTAAAAATCTGGATTGATTGATTGAGCACTGCTGATTTGTCCGTATGTAACTCTGTACTCACCAGTGGGGCCAGTAGCCTCTCCACAGTAAAAAGGACAATGCAGGGTTTTACTGTCAGGACATGTAAAAACATAACACGTCTTTGTTTCTAATTCAAACCACCCTGCCCTAGGGCTAATTAGGCTTGCCTTAGGGATGACATATATATATATTAAAAAGAAAGGTTTGGGCTTAGCCATAACTTCAAATGCAGAAGTCGAGTTAGCAGTTTAAAAAATGCTCTACTAGTCTGCAGTGGTAAGCTGGGAGACATGATTTACTTTGTCACACTCGTGGTGGCACAATCAGTGCTTCCAGCTATGATGGACACTTAGCTTACAGGTCCTGGGTACACCTGGTATCATATACTAGGGATTTATATGTAAGTTAACTTATGTCATTTGGGGGAAGCCAATTAAACATATACTTTTAAGGGTTCGAGCACATGCACTGAGGCCTGGTAAGCAGGGCCCAGGGCACTACAGAGTCATTACACCAGAACCTAACAGTCAAAATATTGGGGGCAAAAATTTGTGGTGAAGCTGCAAAAAGCCCTTGCCTCACAGAAGCAACTTCATAATGGACAATATGGCATATCTGACCTGTATGGAATGTATGTGAAGTGTTATGTCTAATGCATTATAATGGATCTATATGTGTGATGAATTTTGTTGGGAAGTACTGTTGGAAGTGGAATGATGTAAGATTATGAGGCATATTTGTGCTTTGTTGTTTAGCTGTGCCAGTAGGTGCCATGTCCCATGGGTAAAACCCCATGAAAGAGGCAGCAGTCCAGAAGAGAAGTGCTTGTAAAGTCCCAATAAAGGTGGGAAAATCTTGTTCACAAATATATCAGCCATCATGAGAAGTGCTGGTATTGTCAATTATTGTTATAGTAGCCCAGTTGAGAAGTGCAGGAGCTGTCCCTCATACGTAAACCAGTCCTAATGAGTGAGTGCAGTATCAGTAGTTAAACATGTGTGGTGCTGGACTTACTGTTTCTTTTTAGTAGTAGTAACTTACACTTGTACATTTGGCTCTAACCACTTCTTCAGGAAGTGAAGACATATAGATTAACTTTACACTCAGATTTTGTGAATAACCAAAAGTTCTAACTCAAAAGTGAAAGAGTAAATTACATGTGTAAATTAAACACATGTGTAAGTTACCTTTGTAAACAACCCTGCTAGAGTTTTTGATTCCCTGAACTGGTGTGCATGACCGATTGTCCTTATGTAAAATATCTTTGTTTTGTTGTCTGTACCTCCTGTGGTAGAGCTGGCAGTGGAATGTTACATGAGGGCAGAGAGTCTGGAATGTATTGTTTGTTCTGGAGTTTGTGCAAGTCTGATGTGTGTGTGAGACTGAATGGTAGGAAATTGTGGGTGGCAGTTGATGGTCAGACTTACCAGGGTGACAGCCTTCCTCTTGCACTCCTCATGTGGTGCTGTAACTTCTTCAATTAGCTCCAGGAAGGTGTTAATGCACACCTCTATCTTTTTCTGACCTCGTTACATCTCCCTCTTCCATTGCTCTGTCCTAAGGCCATATCTCAAAGTTTATTTCTCCCTGTTACAGTGTCCCTGTACTAGTGCTCATTTCTTCCTGTGCCTATATTTGTGTCTCCCTATATCAGAGTCAATGTAAGCCTGTCTCATTGGCAGTGAATGCCCGTTAAGTGTGGTTTCCTGTTTTACCATACCTCGACCATTCTTGTCTTCTGTTTCTATATCTCCCCATGTCACTGTCCCATGATTCTACCTCCCTCAGTCTTCATTCTGTGTCTTCCTGTTCAATCCTTGTGTTACTGAGCAGCGGCGTCACTAGGGGGGTGCGGACCGCACCGGGTGACACCATCACATGGGGTGACACCGTGAGCCTCTGCTTTAAATCGCTTAAAGCAGAGGCTCACGGTGTCACCCCATGTGATGGTGTCACCCGCCCCGGTGCGGTCCGCACCCCCCGCACCCCCGGGCCCGCACTGGGTGACACCAACCCTAGTGACGCCACTGTTACTGAGAGCCTGAGTCTGTGTCTTCTTGTGCCTATGTGATTTTTTAAATCATTTTTTTCCCATTTCTACCCGAGTCCTAGCATCCTTTGTTGTCTCTCTTTTTGTTTGTGTTTTTCTGTCTTCCCACATCTGTCCATTTCCATATTCTCCCATGTCTACCTTCCTCTGTCTCTCGTTCTCTATCTTCCCCTCTGTCCATGACTCCACATGTGTCTTTTTCCAGTGGCTGATTGGGAAACATCAGCAAAATGAAACTCTGCGTTTTGCATTTCTTTTGTTTTCAACATACAGCAGACTTATAATTTCCAGGAACAGCAGGACAATGTATAGGGAAGAATTTTATTTAGAAGGAGCTTCTCGAACACGAGACGCTGTACGTCGAAAAATGCGTGCAGGACCAGTAGTGAGAATTACAGAAACAAGGATATGATAGGAACTTGCAGAATGTAAAGACAGTCAAGAATGGAGATTAAGCGACTTCCTTAGATTTGCAAAATGTTTTTGTTTAGCGCATAAGACACTGTTTAAACTGGTGTCAAGGTGCAAAACTATTTCCTTAGATTCTCCTAACAAAATTAATAACTCATTCTTCACCAGCTAGACTTCCAGATTTGAATGCTCATTTGTATGTGGACAATATAGAGAGATATGGAATTGTAAAATAAATCTTTTTTTGCGCTAAATCTTTAATTACGCTATGCTTATGAACACGCACCTTTCTTGTAGTACTCTGATAAAGGTTTATTAAATTCAGATTGCTGTTGTCATTGCCCATTATTAGATCACTAAACATTTTACAACTTAAAGATATTTAGTGTAAAATTAAAATGTTGACAGCAGCTTGCAGCATCAAAGCTTTTTGCATATGGAGAAAGAGCACTAACCTTTTAGAAATGTGTTTTGTAACTAAACAGAAAACAGGCATCACATTTTGTTTTATAAGTAGATACACTTGCCTTCCTTTCCTTGCACATTTGAGAGGTTCAGTTCTGAAAAAGTTCGTTATCAGTGAAAAGCATGTTGTAAACGTCTATGCCGTACTTAATTCAAGGCTATTACGTTTAGGTAAAAGCAAGTGCTTTATATGCTAAACTCGTGTGCAGAAAGCTTCGTGTGACACAACACACCAGCCCCTGGATCCCTTCCCTCACAACTTCAGCCTGCTGCAGGTGTTTCCCCGGGAAGGCGCTCACTGCTGGGGGAGTCAAGCTCTCGGCCCTTTGTTATGGTGAACCTGGGGTAGAGCGCATTCACACCTGTCCCCGGCGATAGTCATGACAACGGAGGCCAGGGAGAGGCTCTCAACTTGCATATCAACAGGTACATTGGGAGGGCTGCAAACAGGATGCAACTGCCTGCATGTTTCAGGTTGCAGAGTTAGCCAAGACAGAGCGGGACCTTTCATTCCCAGAAAAGTGGAAATGGGTATTTTAGTACCTTAATCGCCTGACTTGGCAACCCAATGCAAAAATCGACTATAATCAGATAGACACGTTCATGAATATAATTAAATTCACATTCCAAAATTAATTGCATATCCCTAATGAAAGGAACATCTTTCATATCAAGTCTTTAAACAGTTGTTTAAAAACAAATCTATTTCAACTCCTGCACTAACGGTAGGTTGTTTTTGAAATTCACACAATGTAAACTACTTTGTATGAATTTGAACTTTTTACTTGATTTTAGATTAGCGCACAAACGTATCTGTAACTTGTATGTTTCCTTTTGTACAACTACAGGCCCACAAGCGCCAGAATAAAAAAAAACACAGGCACAAACAAAGCAATAAGTCTCTTCTTCTGCTGTTCATCATGATCAACAAAAATAAAGAAATGCGCCCACATCACCGCTTATGTGCACTTATGCATCATGACGCTATGGCAGCCCCAACGTGATGATGTATGTGTGTGCATGTTGTCTGTCACAACGCATGCAGCAGCAATTTATTTTTTAATTTTCTATTCCAGGTTGGCAGACTTGCAACATTGAGCAGTACATTTTTAAAAAGTGCATGAAAGCACACTTAGGAAAAGGAGTGACCTGGTAGGAAATCGCAGCTGCCAAGGACTTCTAAAAACAGGATGAGGAGGGACAGGAGACCAACAGAGGAGCAGAGTGGCATGGGTAGGAAGTCAACACTGCTCTCAGCAGTGATTTAAACTAACCAGTGGCAAGGGAAGGGATGAGAAGCAACAGAAAGACGAGGGATGACAAAAACAAAGAGCGGATGAGGGCATGGATTTGAAAGGAAGCAGAAAACAATACAGAGGTGGAGTGGAAAAAACGCATGTTCTCCCATAGAGTGCTGAAAGCAAAACAAACAAGCATTGGTAAATGCATTAGGTTTCTCCTATGATATTAATAATAACCTGTTTTTTTGTTGTAAGTTGTAGCTTGCTGAGTAGTTGTACATTATAAGTACAGAAAGTTTGTTAAAATTTTATGACTTGTTTTTGTACAAAAAGGTAATATGGCGTGCTGTTACTAGTTGTATAGTGTGGGTAAGTAATAGCAAAATTTTGCAAAATGAAATGAAAGAGGGAAATAATTGAATTAACTGATGTAATAGCAATACTATGGGGCTGATTACGATGGGGGTGAACCCGCCAATGGCAGGCTGCCGTGGCGGGTTCACAGCTATCGTAAGGCCAATTTCCGCCTACCACATTGTGATGGCGGGTGGTGTGCGTTGCGGACGGAAAGCCCGTCTACCACGGGTCCAACAGCAGCAATCGTTACGATTGCCTGTCAGACCACCCCGCATCCACAGAATGGTGGCAGTGCCTAGCAGACACCGTCCGCCAGATTAGGATGCTGCATCCCCGCCAGCCTTTCCATGGCGGTTCAACCACCATGGAAAGGCTGGCGTGGATGTACTTTGGGGGCCTGTTCCGGGCCCCCCTTGTACAGGAGCTGGTTGTTTGTGCACTTGGGGGGCACCTATGGTGCCCGCCTACATTTCCCTTCATCATGTGGCAGGCACCGTATGGTGCCTGCCACATAGTGCAGGGAAATGCAAACAGTGCATTTTTAACATTGCGGCGGGTGCTGCAGCCAGCAGCATCCGCCGCAATGTTAAACGTGCCATTTGCGGCAGCCGTGGTGGCGGTCGCATCGTAATGTCATTTGCGGGACCACCGCCTTATAGGTGGCCGGTCCCAATCCCCGGGACGATGGCGGACGGACTGAAGTCCGTACGCCATCGTAATGAGCCCCTATGTGTTTAGAGGAGTTCTGACAACTTTTGGGCCCAGTACCACTGCACCTGCTGCACCATTCAAATCATGCCCCTAATGCCTGCAAGATAACTGCATTTTTGACTGCCTGTTTAGTAGTAAAATATAGCAATATTTGGTGTTTAGAGGAGTTATGCCAACTTTTGGCCCTGGTGCCACTGCACCTGCTGCACCATTCAAAGCAAGCCCCTTTTAACTGCAAGATAACTGCAATTGTAACTGCCTGTTTAGTAGTCAACTATAGCAATATTATGTGTTTAGAGGAGTTATGACATCTTTTGGCCCGGTGCTACTGCACCTGCTGTACCATTCAAATCATGACCCTGTGGTCTGCACTTGTGGTTGCATGTTTAGGAATAAAATATAGCAATATTAGGTGTTTAGTGGGGTGCCTGATGCTTTTGGTCCCAGTGCCACTAAACCTGCTGCACTATTGAAATCATGACCCTAGTGCTTGCTAGATAACTGCACTTAAGCTTAAGCTTCACCCATTTCCAATACAAATGGGGTGTCACATAAAAACCTTGACAATATTTGAATATATCTTCAAATAAATTCATTAATTCTAGAAGAACATGCCTTTTCTGTTAAAAATAAACTTTGCAGTGCTTTGGGTATAACAGTGCTTCGGTTTGCTGTCTGCAAGAACGTAGCCCTTAGTGAAATGCAATCCTAATCACTCACTCATCCAGCCATCATGTAAAATAACATTCCATTGTGCATATTAATATCCAAACAAAGGAAAAGCAAAATAAAGACTCTGAAGTCCTGGTACAAGCAGTAAAATGTAACAATAGACATTGATGCCTGTAAGTTATATGCAAAACAGGATCAAATCAGTTTAAATTGAATAACAGTGTAGTGCACCATCATTGTTTAATAGCAGACATGCATCAAACGGCAATAGTGAAGCATTTTCGGATTTGAAACTGGCCCAAATTTCCTTGGCAATGTTCATAAAACCACTAACAATTTTCAGACACAAAAAGTCTAAATTCAATAGCTTCATATAAATGAAGTTTTATTTTAATTAATAGAGGAAAGGTTAATATGCATGAAAAATATTTGGCTAAACACAAGTTATTGAGCTTTTCCTTTGAAATGTCTGTCCTTGCTGCTGCTAGTGTGTGTTTCTGCAGAGCAAAGTGTGTTTAAATGCAAAGTGTGTTTAAGACTGCAGTACCGCTACCTGTCTACAGGGGCAGACTGAGCAAAAATATAAACACACTTGATGAAACACAGGTCCCCACAAGGTCATTTTTTAAAAAGTTGTAAAAATTGGCACAGGTGTTCGTGAAGTCATTTTCTATCATTTGAAAGACGTTGCCTTGTGGGGACCTGGGTTCAGGTCCCCACAGTGCAATCAAGTCCCCACAGCGTGAGTGTGTTATCACACTCAAGTCCCCACAAGGATAGTAACACAAACCCACAGACACACATGCACATACACACATTCATGCTCATATAAAAATCACACGCATATACAGACATACACACATTAATGCACACAGCACACACAAACACATATGTGCGCACACACACACACACACACACTGTAGAACTGGAACCACTTTCCCAGAGTCTCCATGTCGTATAGATTGGCCCTCCAATGACCCTTATAAGTTGCCAGAAATCTTCAATGGCCCTAAAGGTTTTGAAATGATGCGCTATTCTGCTCTGCTTTCATACCTATGGAGGTTTGAAAATTACATTCACCTTAAAAACATGTCCTCTGTCAAAATAGACCACTATTAAAATAGAAGAATTCCCTACAGTTTCTCTTCTCTTTTTAAATACACTATAGTCTTCTGATGGCTCCAATTTTAATGACTGTGGGCCAACTGAAGATCTATCTGTCATTTTTGTTACGTAATATGGTCATTCTCGGTTACTCTATTGCTTTACTTACTCCACTGAAAATGCTTTGCTGAGTTGCAGAACTAAATCTGATGTAAAAAATTCAATAGAAAATAGAAAACCAAACAGAGGCATGTTGCCCTGCTCACAAAACAAACAAAAACACATTTATTGCATAATCTGCCCGTTTAACTGTTGTATTTTCATTTTTGTGTTGTCCTTTTCGACAACACAAAAAATTAAACACAAATGTTCACTTAACGTTAAATACTGTACTGAGCTACCTGTGAGCATTTTCTGTTTACATGTTTTGTTTCATCGTCTTCATAATTATACAAATCTTCTGTTAGATCGACTATACAATAGATGGAGCATGAAGAAAAGTAGTCATTAAATATACATGCAATATTTTAAATCTTTACAAGCTAAAATTGGAACTTTCAATTGAAAAATGACCTTGTTAGAGGGTGATATTGTGAATTATCACATAAAGACACGTATAACTGAAGCGCGCTATCACGCTTATTGCTAAATACCAGTGTCCTTGTTTGTTCCATTCAAACTGTAAAGATCAATTCCATGCTCTACGCAGGGTTAAACTTGGTGCGAACCCGATGTTGCTCATGGGCAAGCACCAACATTGCAAACAAACTCTTGGCAATGAAAGATGTGGAATAAACCATTTGTCCAGGAGGGACACATTGCGGCATTTGAACGCGCTCCCGGGACTGTAGAAAACACTGCAGGGTATTGTGCCGGAGTTTTGTCCAAGAATAATCTAGTAAAAATGCGGACAGGGAACCATCGACCTCTGCTTTCCCCCCGAACATATGCAGCTCTGATCAGCCTGGCATTTCAAGAAAAACAAGGTCCCGAACCTGCCTCCTCAAGACACATAACAATCGGCACTTCACAGCTGTGATGCGCGGCTCCGAGGCCGAGCGGGTCCCAAGACAATACTTCCTCTATCACCCTGAGGACAAATATCTAGACAGCGATATTTTCTGCTTGAATGCTTCGAGCATCTCGCGCAACTCCAGACTGAAGGAGAAAGCGGAGCCCAGAGTGTTCGCCGAGTGATTATTTTAAATTACTTCCTGATGTAAATCTAAATGAACTGACACGCAGCTTGGACGGAAAACATAAAGGGGAAAGAAGAACGCCAACCTTACAATATTGTTTGTAAAGGGTAGGCGCATTCGACGTCATCATTCTTCCTTCTTGCACTGCCACGTTAGAAGGAAAAAGGCATTTGGAATGCGTTCTTCTTATTTGACTAATTATTCCACGATATTTATTTTCGTTTCGTTTTTCTCATGACGAACCAGCAAACGAATAACTTCTAACAATTAACACTTTACATTATATTGCTCCAAAGGAGAGCGTATATACCACTTTGGTATATATGCATCAATATTATTGATCATTCTGAGTGTAAAGATTCAAAAATGACAATGACAATAAACTTGTTTTAGGGCAAACACTGTGGGGGATATTCACAAGAATGTGTGCTAAATATCACCTGAAAATGCTAACGCAACTTTACACATCGCAGTCCATCGCGGGAAAATAACCCCGTGTGAACGTGGAATTCACAACACGGCGGTATCATGCGATAGTCACCTGAAACCGCGGACAATGTCCGCGATACAACCACCGCGACGGCGATAAAAACACAAACCCCAACAACAAAAAACGTGCGATGAGCCCATTCGCGATGAGGAAATCAGCGATAAGCAGCGCCAGGCCTGCCATACACACACGGCAGGCGGGAAAAGCACTACAAAAGGAGAAAAAACACACAAACACAAAATGACCAACACCGAAGCACCATGAATGCAGACGGAGCAGGCGCAGAGGACGAGCGCAACCCCACAAGTACCCCGGACTATCAGCCCGGGACCACGGTGACTGGGAAGGGCAAGGACAAGAAGAAGAGGAAGACGAAGTACAGTCCGCAGGAGAATCGGATCCTGGTCACGGAGGTGATAGAACACCATCAACAACTGTTTGTCGCCTCCAATGTGTCATTGGGCACCAAAAATGGATTATGGCGGTCCATCGTGGACAAGGTGAACGCCGTCGGGGAGCACAAGAGGTCAATGGACGAGGTCAAGAGGCGATGGAATGACATCAAGCGCAAGACCAAGGAGAAACTCGCAGCCAACCAGAAGGCAGCAACGCAGACTGGAGGTGGGAGCCCAGCGCCACAGCTGGAGCTGGATGACATGGAGGAGCTGGTGTCGACAGTAATCAGTGTGGAGACCGTGGCAGGAGTCGGGCCACCGGACACTGCTCGACAGGACACAACACAACAGCAACAGGGTGAGTGACCACCAGGTACTGGGGGGACGGGGGGAGATGGCCACAATGGCACACATGCACAATCAAGCAGAGCACAGTGCACACCCACAATGACTCTGGATCATGGCCCTGATCTACAAACTGTCACAATGTACATTGCCATGCTGTCTGAATGTGAACATGTACCATGCGGCCACATACATGTGGACACATTGTAACACAGCATCTCCCCTTCACATTGCAGGGGCACCATCAACGCCACCTGCAGAGCAGTCCCAGCCACTCTTCACTGATGACGAGGAGGACACCACCAGCATCGACACCCAAGCCCTCCAAGACATCATTGAGCTCATCCACCAAGCACCTCCAGGACCAGGGCAGCCCAGCTGCATCAAGGAGACCCCACCCACTCCACAAACCACCCAGCAGGAGGCACCCACAACCCCGGCTGTCTCCCAAGACCCCCTGAACAACCCATGGCCTTCCAGCGCCGTGTGTTGGAGGTCCAGAGGGAGATGGCTGAGCAGGTGCGGGTGGGGTTCGACCTCATGGATACCAAACTCGATGCCATCCATGGGTGTCTGAGTCCCATCAGGGACCACTTGCAGTCCCTAACCGACACCCACATGCCGCTCCATGGTCTCCAACGAGCCCTGGCTGACATTGCTGGAGTCATGACTCGGAGACAAGAGCACCTGTCCGCTCAGGGTGGCTCCAGCGATCTCAGCCAGGAGATGGCACGCATGCGGAGGCTCATGGAGGACACGGTGCGGATGGAGGCGGAAAGGATGGCAGCCACCGCTGCACATCAGCAGAATGTAGCTGGGATCTACCAGGCCCTGCATGTCCTCATCATGGCATTGCTGCCACAAGGCGTGGCGATGATGAATGCTGCTGCCCCCACACCATCCACATCTCCGCCCCCTGGTGTGTCCGTGCCCCACAGTGTGGCAGACATTCCACCTCCAGCACCTGATGTGTCACTGCCACACAGAGTGGCCGGCAATACACCTCCGTCCCCTGATGATTCAGTGGTACACAGTGCCGCAGCCGGAACAGCACCACCCACAGGCAGGGCAGAGCACACATACGAGGACGAGGACGTGGATGGGCTTGAGTTCAGAAGGAGGCACTAGCATTCATGTCCGCCACATGGCCGGTTGCTCCTTGGTGCCGCACATGGCCCCATGACCTCCCACTGACCCCTGATACACTCTG
Organism: Calotriton arnoldi; assembly: GCA_963921515.1. Taxonomy (NCBI): domain Eukaryota; kingdom Metazoa; phylum Chordata; class Amphibia; order Caudata; family Salamandridae; genus Calotriton; species Calotriton arnoldi. The sequence continues at coordinate 105,359 of CAWUFW010011942.1, forward strand.
CGGCACTCACCTTGGACCACGACATGGACTTCCATATCCTGTTTGGTGACCAATGACACGGCGCCCAGACTGCGGACTGTACTCTTCCTCATCCTCTGTCCTTGTCATTCCTCGATGGACTCTGGCTGGCCCTCCACGGGCCCATATTGTGAAGTGGGGTTGGCATGGCCCTGTACTGCTCCAGCTGCTGAACTCCACTGGATGTGCAATAAACATTCAGGAACGCACTGCTGTGTCATGTCTTTCATCATTCAAGTATGAATGTGTGGATGAATGTAGGGTCAGTGATTCCCCCTAACGGCAATGCTGCTCATCTAGTGGGATTCCAGTCACAGTGTGCTACATTGCCGATTGCGTTGCGGGTGCCGTAGACACCACAACAGGGACACACACATTAGTCACTTCCTTGTCCAGACATGGACTGCACCACGCCCAGAGCCCCCGAGTTGTTGTTGCAAGCACTGTGCTGGTCCAGCGTACGCCATGACGGACCACTCCGCTTACGCTCCGAGGGGTGGCCACATCACCACATGTCGCAGGTCTACACGCTAGTGGTCTGCAGGTCGCTGGTCTAGTTGTCAGCATGTCATGGCCACTCCCTGAGGACAGGTTTGCGCACACACACCACACCCATCCGGCGCAGGCGTCACAGGCCATGTGACCCCGCCAATATAAGGGGCCGACAACGTCACATTCCCCTCTGCCGGTGGTGACTGGATGACGGACGCTCCACGGTTCTCAATCATAAAGGGCCCATGAGTTGTTGCGCACAGGGTTAGTGGCACCCGAAGCCTTGCGGCCATCACGGGCCTACCACCACGTGGCGCTGACTGGGGTTGCACAGGGTTAGGGGCACCCAAAGCCTTGTGGCCGTCACAGGCCTACCACCACGTGGCGCTGACTTGGGTTGCACAGGGTTAGTGGCACGAAATTGCTAAGCGGGTGTGCAGCCTGCGATGATGACGTGTGCACTGATGCGGTCTCTGCCATTGATGCCTCAGGACTCAGCATCATGTGTGGGACCTGCTGGGCCACGGTGCGGGTCAGCATGATGTGGAGCATGCCATGGTGGCGGGACCAGGGCCTGGAGCTTGCACGGGCACGTGGTGTGACCACTGGTGGACACACCGTTGGCGGCAGGTGAGCAGTGGGGCCTGGGTGCGCAAGTGCGGGCAGACAGCGCTGGGCGGCGGGATGGGGTAGGGTGTGGCTGCATGTGTGCGCAGGACGGACAGGCGTTGTTGCCGTGTGTAGTGAGATGGACTCTGCCATGATTGACTCTGGCCTCGTTTACAGATTGCAGACCTGGTGGCTTGCAGTGTATACCGGCACGTGGTTGGAGACACACCAGTGGCAGCAGGTGAGCAGTGGTGCCTGGGTGCGCGGGGCGGCAGTGTCCCTCCTTCTCTCTCTCCCTCTCCCTTCCTTTCCCTCTCCCTCTCTCCCTCTCCCTTCCTTTCCTTCTCTCTCCCTCTCCCTTCCTTTCCCTCTCCCTCTCTCCCTCTCCCTCTCCCTTCCTTTCCTTCTCTCTCTCTCCCTCTCCCTCTCCTTTCCTTTCCCTCTCACCCTCACCCTCTCCCTTCCTTTCCTTCTCTCTCTTTCTCTCTCTCCCTTCCTTTCCCTCTCTCTCTCCCTTCCTTTCCTTCTCTCTCTCTCTCTCTCTCCCTCTCCCTTCCTTTCCTTCTCCGTCTCTCCCTTCCTTTCCTTTCCTTCTCTCTCTTTCTCTCTCCCCTTCCTTTCCCTCTCTCCCTCTCCCTTCCTTTCCTTTCCTTCTCTCTCTCTCTTTCTCTCTCTTTCTCTCTCTGCCTTTCTTTCCTTCTCTGTTTCTCTGTGTCTCGCTCCTTTGATGTGCGCATGACACACGTTCTGATTTTGTGCTTTATTTTCCAGGCTGTGACATCAGGATTGTCCCGGACGGACCCGACAGGAGTCTTCCGCATTGGTGTTTTGTGTTGTATTCAATAACGTTTTTGGTTGTTACTTCAATGATGAGTGACTGTTTCTCGTTCTTCTGACCACACATGTGTGTTTCTTTGTGTCATTGTGCGACGTCATGCGCTTTTTGTGGCTCTTGTGTCTTGCACGGTATGTGTTTGTCCTGGGGGGGCCTGGGAGAGGTGGCGGTGGGTGTTGTGGCCCTCATGGGTCTCCGGGCTACATGGTCATTGTCTCCATGGCATCTGTGGGTCTTCAGATGTGGCTCTTGGCTGTGCTCCCTTTCATGCTGCAGGTAGTCGTCCAGCTTAACACCAGCAAAAGGCAGGTGTTAATTCCCTGGTGCTACCGCGGCTTATCGCCTCTTTTTGGTTCGCATCGCAGATCTGGCAGTTCGTTGTGAAAGTGGTGTTGTGGTTTTTTCGTGTGTTTTTGCACGGGAACGCCTACTCTGCATCTCATTAGGGTTAGTTGGTGGTGTCCACGGTGGAGATAAATTTTGCGGCAGTTCTCTCGGGAATACTGGCGATGTCTGCAGTTTGCACCCGCTTGTGAATGGGGTATTAAATCTATCTCCACTTTTGGTGAGTTAAGGTGGAGATAAATCGGAGATAAGTCCTTGTGAATATGCCCCTGTGTTTCTTTTTGTTTATATTTAAATATTAAATGGGAAAATATTTGAAATGAAAAGAATGTATATTACTTACCTTAATGGGCATTTTGTGATAGTCAATATATGTTACACGGAATCATTTTGCTAAAAGTTTTTATAACAGTCTTCACTTAAACCCAAAAAGGAATGATAGCATCAAGATATCTGCTCATGCTTCATTTAGCAACAGAAAACAAGTTAATAAAAAGACGAGGTTATCTGGCAATGCAAAGAAACTACACAGTCAATAATGCTAGCTGTAAAGCACAATTGAATCAATGCATCAGGAGAGCCATTCACGTAGTAAACCATCCATCCATCCATAAGACTAATGTATGAATAGCAAAACAAAAGTTTATCTTTATTGACCCATCCGAACCAAAGGACAGATGTATGAATATTTGGTCACAAAATACTAGTCGCAAACTGTGAACAGTAAGATTTTTAAGAACCGATTTATGTCCTATTATGTCGATTCTTAAACATCTGAATTGTAGTGGGTCGCAATCCGACCTACTTCATGAATATTAAAGAGGTAGGTCGCAAATTTATACTTGCTATGATTTCAGGCTATCACAGGGATTGTGGCCTGCTGGAGGAAGCAGATCTTCATGTCTGAAATTGTCTTTGAATAAAGTAACTTTAAAAAAAAAAATGCAGTCCGTTTTCCTTAAAGAAAACAGGACTGCAATTAGAAAGAAAAGTTTACTTTTCGTTGTCTGTTTAAGAGTAGTCAGTGGCCCAGTGGTCCATTTCCTACTCATCAACATTCACAAAGGGGATGGGGTCACAATCCCATTTTAGCACTTGTAAAACTTTCCCAACTCCTAAAACGGAATAAGTAATGAGAAAAAGCATTTTAACAGTCACAAATGCCAAATTGGAGCATGTGTGACCTTTAAAATGCTTTGTACATCTGGCCCTAAAGATTTCTTTTGTCTTTTCCTCAAAAATGCAATCCTCACCGCACTATCTACCATAAATGATTCCATTCAGGTGATTGATAAATCGTATGGTTCCATAAATACTGCATTTAGTCCCAGTGTGTCTTTGCCCCTCATATTCAAATGACTGCTTGTCACGATTTTACATACTTGCTTCTTTAAAACCTGCAAATGTTCAAAGTTACCCAGTAGCAGCGTTACCTTAGAAGTACTTACTCACAGTCTTCTCTCCTTTAACTCTAGCCATTGTCAACAGCTACCTTTCAAAAGGAAATGTGCCTATTTCGGCAAACAATTTTTACAGAGACCACTCCTTAAATGTAATTCAGGACATGAGTCCGCTGATGAGCAATTGTTCTGTGCCTGCCCCATCTGTAGTTTTCAAACTTAAGGCGAAAATAGTGGACAAACAAAAAATGAGGTCCATTGTCCAAATTTCGCGATCAAAATGAGTGTGTAGTTCCATAAGAATATTCTGATATTAGTTACATGTTAACAAATATCTAAGACCTTACTGTTGCTACTTAATTCATGGTTACTAAGATTAAAAGCAATATATATTTATTTATGCATTTTTACATAGTGTAGATATTACTCAAAGGTGTTAGAGCGCTTTACAATAAAACAAAGTTCATTACAAGAGATACAAAGTTACAATAAATTACTTGTTATGATAACTACAAAAGACCAGGTCAAAACAAGGGATATTTGCTTCTTTCTTTTGTTACAAATATATGCATAATTTACAGATTATAAAAGGAGGTCAGTGGTGAATATAGTGATAGCAGTGTTAGGTAAGGTGAGACAAGAGTAGTGCAGTTAGATTCAGTATTGGATCCATTATCTAGGGGGGAGGTTGGCTAAGGGGGCAATTGACCTAAAAGTGTTTTTAGAAGAAGGGCTTTCCATTTCTTTTGAAGATCAGCAATGAGATGATGGTATGTAGTTTCGGGGTTAAGGAGTTCCATATTCCAGTCGCACTGTCTGGGAAGGATTGTGCCATGAGTCGTTCCTTTGTAAAGGTTGGAACTCCAACAACAAAGCTTCTGCATTTCGCAATTTCTGGAACCCCCTGAAAATTTCAGTTTGTTCGCTAGATATCAAAGAGTGGCTGTATGTAAGCCCTTGTGGGTAATACAGGCAGTCTTATAAATCACCCTGGTTTCAGAGAGGAGCCAGCAAAAAGTGAGAATCACTGGTGAGATATGATTGTTTCTTTTCTTTTAACTTAGTTCTCAAATATTCAATCTTATGGATAAATCATTTGATAAATACCCCACACTTTAGGCCTTATTACGAGTTTGGCGGTCTGACTGCTGTAGGGCCACGTTTTCCTCCATCAGCAGCCCTCGGCGCTGGTGGTCCAAAGACCGACGTATTACGAGGTGATCGCTGGGCCGGCGGTGTGGAGGCGGGGATCTTGCAACAGTGGTGAGTGCTTTTGCCAAATATATCGATGCCTGTGTGTGCATTTCGACTGCAGATGTGTCGGATGCACACATATCTATGATATATGTAAAAAAAATACCATATACCTATAACCAGGTTTCAGCTCATATGTGGGTACTCCTGGCAATGGGTATATGGTAGGAAAAGGACTTACCTGTAGATCACCGTAAACATGGTTGTAATCCTCGGTGTGAAGACCCTGCTGTGAAGGGGGGACCTGGATAAAGGGATCCACATTGGAACCTGCCTGGTAGAATAAGAAAGGCATGAGTACGCACCCCAATTCCTTCATCACCGCCACCTTGAATCAGGCGTTCGGATCACCGCAGCTTTCTCGTGGAACAGGCAAATACGTATGAGGGTGCAGCTCCCTTGTACTACCCTATGGTGGCTGCCTTTCCCTGGTCACAAACCCGGTGGTCGGTGGTCTGCTGGTGGTCTCGACAGTCCAGCAGCAGTCTTCACAAAGCCGATCCACCCAACTCGTAATATGGCGGTCAGACCGTCAAGCTCACCACGCTCAGACTGCCACCGCCGATACGGTGGTCCACGGGACCACCAAACTCATAATAAGGCCCACAATAACTATCTGAACTTAGTCAGCATTAGTTGAACAGCAGATTGATTTAGCTAAGTGATACAGAAACAGAAATGTTCTTTTTGGATCACCAAACTAAGAGAATGACATAACTTCTTCTTCCCAATCCCCCATTTTGCAATGCCAAACTCAAACCTGTGATACGGAAGGTCATCCAATTGTCATCCTCCTTCTCAGACACATGACACCACTTTACATTATTTGTCTTGTGTGGCTATCCTATATTTTAAGCACCATTCATTTGTGGTCTAATTTGACATTGATGGTTCTATTCTTCTGCAATGTTTGCATCCTCAGCTACCCACCTATTTATTTAACTCTTATACTGATGATAGGAGGCATTTAGGTCTTAGCAAAAGCTACAAGCTTGAATGTCTTTTGTGACAATAAACAAGGCTTCATGAACATCTCGGTCTGAAAGAAATAAAACACTGTTTCTGATACAAATAAATTCAGATGAATGCAAATATTTCAACCACGAAATTAAGAAGGTGCATACGGTGACAATCTTCGGTGTGATGCTTACTGATTCTCTATTTTGTATCCCCAATTTCCCTCTGCCTCAGATATATTTTCATTTTCATATTTTGATTAGAACAAAAATGAAATAAATAAAAAAACAGGCAACAAGAATCAACAATAAACCAGCCAGAAGTATTCCAACCAAAGGCTCCAGACAATACATATGAAAACAAGGAAATAAGAGCCAGATGTCAATTCTGAAAAAGTGGTTGCAAAATGCCCGCTGACTTTCCAGATCAAATCAGATTTTGTGAACAGACCTATGCACTATTAGGTAAGTTCACAAAATAGGGATTCACTGTGGGTTGCACTGTGACCGGCCTAATTAATATTTACTAGGCATGTCACAATTTGCATCCTCCTGCAATTGGCTACAATCCCACGGATGGTGGCATGCAAGGGACAGGAGAGGACCATTCCTTTAATGACATTCCATAAAGTAGAGCATTTTTATTTTAAGCAGCCCAAGTTCCTTAAAGAAACAGGGACTGATTTAATTTTTTTTTTCCATACTTTAGAAAACTTCATTGAGAGCAGGCAGGTCCTTTGATTGATCACTGTCTACTACCCTTGAGGCTGGCACCCTGCCTTATGCTGTCACCCCAATTCGATAAGGGGAAGGGGTTTGAAGGGGACCTCTACCCCTTCATAAATCAGTGACCACACCAAAATGAAAGTCAGTAACTGAACAATAGTTTGCAACTGTAATTGCGGTTGCAAATGAATGATACACACCATACAACTCCCAATTTGAAAGGAACCCCCCTTACATGCCCCTTCCAAATTGCGACTTGGTATGGGTCAAAAACCCCATTTGTGATTCAGAACTGTTTTTCTGAATGACAAAATGGCATAAGAAAACATGAAAAAGGGGTTTTGAAGTCACAAGAATGGCGATTTTGCGAATCCCAGGGTTTGCCACTCAAAAACCCTTAGTACATCTGTCTCCAAATGCCGAATTTTAAAAGGTCAATATGAGTTTTGAAATAACTACCCACAACTGTTAAGCTTCCACCCACGCTTTTAAACCCTCATAACCCAAAATGAAGAGAAAAAGGTGTGATGGGAAGTGCTTATTGCAAGACGGGTCACTGACATAATATACACCCAACAAATATCGAAATACACAAATATCGGAAATTAAATATTGATAACAAAAATATCGACTTTGCATACCTAACTATAAAAATTACAAATATCGAGCACACAAATATCGTTGTCAAAATCACTGATTTGTACATATATCGATAACAAAAATATCAGAAACACAAATATGGTCACCTATTAAAATACATATATGTCAAACATATCGATTACCACAATAACAACTACAATATTATTGCCCACATAACTAATAAATCCTTAAAAAATATACCAAAAACACAATTTTAACAATTATTTCAAATACACTCAAAACTTGTAATAAACATCTATAATTAAATAAAAATATAATACTTCACCCAAAAATTAAACATTCACCCCCAAATAAAACATACACCTAAAATACGTGCAATAAAAACACCAAAGCATTATTAACTGTAAACATTTAAACACAAACATAAATATAAATTAACATCTATAAACAAATAAATTCATTTGTAAATAAAATACACTATATATTATACTACAAAAAGAAAACATAAGTTATCATTTACCAAAGAAGGACTCAACTGATAAAAAATGTTCAAACTATACTAAGCCAACCAATAAAATAACACTATAAACAACTTTAACCAATAAAATCAAACAAACAATCAAACCAACAATGTAAAAGGTGCACTAATTAAAACAACGAAGGGCCCTATTACGATGTAAGTTGGAAAGCCTCCGACCTATGGTCGGAGGCTTTCTGACTTACATCGTTGGTTTCAAATCCGACAGCCTTATTACGATGAAGGCTGTTGGATTTAAAACCGGCAGGTCAGACTGACTGGCTTCTGATGGGCTCAAGGAGCCCGTTGGCTAGTCAGAGGCCTCTCATAATCCCCTATCAACGGCGTTTATGCTGTGGGGATTATGATGTTGGTTTCCGACAGTCTTTTCGTGCCCGGCTTTCCGACATGAAAAGCATGTCAGAAAGTGACTTTGGGGGCCCCTTGCAGGGCCCCCTTGCCACAGAGGCCTCCGGTTGGAGGCCTGGGGGACATTAATCCCTGCACTGTGTGGAAGCACCACCAGGTGCCTTCCACGCGGTGCAGGGATTAACATAAACATCCATTTCTCTTATTGAGCTTGTGCTATGGCTGGTTTACAGCTGAAACACAAGCTCCCAGAGCGAAATGGGAGTGTGCAACCACACCGTGTGCAGTCGCATCCTAATAATGTGGTCGGGACCGCCGACCAGAGGTTGGTCGCTCCCAATTCCGCAACTGTGTCGTCCGCCCGACATCGTAATGAGGGACTAAATACTCCAAAAATGACAAGCGCTGCAGGAGGAGGAAACTCTGCCAGATTCTCAAAACAAATGATTAAAAACAAAATAATACATCACAACAACTACATAATCAACTAAGTAATACTTCTACTTAAACTCTAAATAATAAGAAACAAATCATAATCTTCTCTACAGCAAACAACTTAATGAAACTTATCCAATGTCATACCTGGATGATGGATGGGACTTTCAATAACAAACAAATATCTACTACCCCTACAAAATAATCAGAGACTTTGAACAAGCCATAGTTCAAACAATTCTAAAAGTAAACCACCACCCAGCCATACAAGGCTGTTACTATCACTTTAATCAAAGTATACAGCGACACCCACAAAAATCTACACGAAGGGGCTGATTATGAGATCGGCGGTTCCAAGATCGCTGTACCGTTGATGGCGGTTCGACCGGCGCCTGCTCGACAGTCCAACCACCTGATTACAAGCAAAACGGTTGGACCACCAGACGATAGCTGTCACCACCAAGATCTTGGATCCTGTGGCAGCGGCAGTGGGGAAAGCAGCGGACCATGGAGGTGGTGCCGATACCGGCACCGCCGTGCTGATTATGACCTGCCTTTCTGTCAACTTTTTCATGGCGAGGAGCTTGCCATGTAAAGGTCATCGGAAAGGCAGGGAAGGGGCCCCAAACAGGGCAGACGGCATTGGTTAGGACACAGACTCCAAGCCAAATTCCAGATACCATGGTGGAATGTATATGACAGCACCTTGACACACGAAACCAACATAAACAACGCAGTGGAAGGATGACACAATGCCTTCCATTCCACACAAGGCAGAACTCAACCTACATTATACAAATTTATCAAAGCATTACAAAAAGAGCAAAGCTACCAAGAACTAAGAATAGAGCAATCTGTTACCAAAATTGGATATAAACGTAGCACACAAATTAAAGAATGTATAACATGCTACAATTTAAAGTCAAACTCTTCGTAAATAACAAAAGACTACATTACTTAGAAATGATAGCCAAAATCATATTAATAATTAAATATCAACCTACCAAGAACCTCAAAAATGACAACAAACTCTAAACCAACCAGTGAAATCCTTTTAAAAAAACCTATTGTATAAATATTTTATTACATCAGTGAAAAAATTATATAAAATCGCAAAGTTAATAAACACTGATATAATAACATATATATATATATATATATATATATATATATATATATATATATATATATATATTCACTGAAAAAACCATAGGTTTTAGGGACAGTTATAGTTAGTTGGACATTGCACTCGTGACAAAACCCGTGAAATTCCCCCATTATAGTTATTTCAGCTAACTATAACTCGCGCCCCACGCAATTCACTGCTGATGACGTCACATATTACATCACTCATGACATGGTCAGTGACATCACTGATGACATCACTGATGACATCTCAAATGACATCACTGATGACATCATCTAGTGACTGTGTTTCTGTAAAGTTTCAATATTTTTAATGTATATAGGGAAAGGCGTATTGAAGAATGAGTTGGTGTATAAGTGTCTGTATGGATGATTTAGTAGGTGCGTGACTAACTGTATAAGTGAGTGATTAAACGTATCTTACTGAATGCATGGGTTAGTGACTAAACTGGGTGAATGTCTGTATCCGTCTGTCTGTTGCTGTGTAAGTGGCTGCATGGGTTTGTGAATAGCTACATGAGTGTCTATATGAGTTATTGATTCGTTGTCTGAGAATCTGTATGGGTGCCTGAGTGTTTGTGTGGGTGGGGTGTGTGTGACTCTGTACATAGATGTGTGAGTGGGTGATTCACTGGGTGCATGATTTGAAGAGTGCGTCTGTGATGGACTGCTTGGGTGGGTGAGTGTGTGTATGGGTGTGTTAGTGAGTGAATGTATATCTCAGTGGTACATGTGCGAGTAACTACATATGTAAAAGGCAGTATATATGTGTGTTAGAGTATTTAAAAGGCTATAAGTGAGAGTGTGTGATTGTGAGAGTAGATGTATGGATGCGTGTGTGCTTGTATCAGTTATTGTATAAGAGCGTAAGAATGTGCTAGTATTTGTATGACTAAGTGAGCTGGTGTGTGTATAAATCTATAGGTGAGTAAATGGGTGTGTGATTAATTTTTTGCATGACTGACTAGGTGTGTGAGTACCTCTATGGATGAGTGGCAGTGTGTGAGTGTTTATATAGGTGTATGAGTGCATATGATAGTCCTGTACTGAGTGACTGTAAGTATGAATGACTGGACGGGTGAGTGAGTAGATGTGTGTGTGTGTAGACCTAAGAATCAGTGAGTGGGTATATAGTTATTGGTATTGGAGTGTGTATGGTTTTGCAAATGGCAGTCTGTAAATAAGAGTGGGTGTATCAAAAGTTATATTAGGGTGTGAGAAGATGCATGAAATTATCACAAGGATGATGTCATCAGTGATGTCATTTGAGATGTCATCAGTGATGTCATCAGTGATGTCACTGACCATGTCATGAGTGATGTAATATGTGACGTCATCAGCAGTGAATTGCGGGGGCGCGAGTTATAGTTAGCTGAACTAACTATAACGGGGGAATTTCACGGGTTTTGTACGAGTGCAATGTCCAACTAACTATAACTGTCCCTTCCCTGGGCCTATATTGGCCCCGGGGACCCCATCCCCCGGGGCATGCCCTCTTTTTTTTAATTTTTAAATATTTGGAGGGGGCTGCGTGGCCCCCTCCTGAGGCCATTTAAGGCCCCGGGGACCCCATCCCCCGGGGCCGGACTTTCCTTTTTTTTTTAAATTTAAAAAAAAAAATATTTTGGGGAGGGGGGCCACGTGGCCCCCCTTCCAGGCCACTACTTGCCCCGGGGACCCCATCCCCCGGGGCTGGCCCTCTTCGTTGGGGACTGTGGGGTGGTCCCCAATCCCCCACAGTCCCGCCGGCTCCCGCGTCCCTTGGGCGCCGGCATTGCTTTTCCACATGGGGAGCTGCTAAGATGCAGCTCCCCATGTGGAAAGCAATGTGCTTTGGATATTGGAAGCGAGAGCAGGTTTCCTGCTCTCGCCTCAATATCCAAGCAGTTTGCTATGGCAGGACGGGAGCCGCGAGGCTCCCGTCCTGTCATAGCAAACTACAGTGTCCCGGGGGTAGGCACCCCGGGACACTGCAGGAGCCGGCCCTGGGGGGTCGCGGTCCCCAGGGCCATCAAGGGCTCCAGGAGGGGGGCCGCGCGGCCCCCCTCCCCACATCTGCAAAGTTCCGGGAGGTGGTGGTCCCCGGGGCTCTGGGGGTCCGTAACGGACCCCCACATTTATTTTCTATGTGCCCCGGGGAGGTGGTGGTCCTCGGGGCATGTGGGGGCTGGAGCCCCCACACGTTATTTAAAATTTTAAAAAGAAGCCCCGGGGGTGGCGGTCCCCGGGGCTGCGGGAGGGCAGGAGAGCCCTCCCGCACCATTTTTATTAAGCCCCGGGGGTGGCAGTCCTCGGGCTTGGGGCCTTAGAGGCCCCCCATATAAACAATAAACCCACCCCCCGCATGCCCCGGGACTTGGGCCACCCGGGGGCAAATTTACATCAAAGCGCGGGTGACCGCGCTTCGTTTTTTTTTTTTTTTCGGCAGGATCCGCGCACCCTGAGCGCATCCTGCCGATTTTTTTTTTTAAATGCTTTTTTCTGCCCAGGGGGTCCTTGTGGGACCCCCTGAGCAGACCTAGGGGGTCAGGGTGTTTCTACCCTGCCCCCTTTGTGTGTTTTGCGCACTTGTTTCTTATTTTTTTCTCAGCGGGATTCGCGCACCCTAAGCGCATCCCGCCGATTTAAAAAAAAAAAAAAGCTTTTTTCTGCCCATGGGGTCCTTGTGGGATCCCCTGAGCAGACCTAGGGCGTCAGGGTGTTTCTACCCTGCCCCCTTTTTGCGCTTTGCGCACTTGTTTCTGTCCCTCGGTTCTACTGAGGGACAAAATGGCTGCCAACACTTCCTGATTTGGAGTGTTGACAGCCAATTAGCATGCAGCTCGTGATCGGGAGGGTGCGCGAATCCGACGCGGCCATAGATATATATGTGATTTTCATTTTGATTTTCACAGGAACTACTGAACGGATTTACACCATTTAACAAAAGGGTTCTTTCTGAACCAAGAACTACCTCTTTGCCAAATTTGGTGTAATTCCGTTCAGCAGTTCGAGGCTGTAGCCGTGGCTAAAGTTTCCTATGGGAAAATGAATGGGGAAAACACGTTTTGGGACCCCCCTTTTTTCTCGGCCCCCGCTTGACGAATCACCCCGAAACTTTCAGGGTAGGAGCGGACCGGAGCGGGCCATAAAGTTTGAAAATTTCACGAAGATTCGTCAACCGACGCAAGAGTTATTTCAAATAAAATGTTGCAGATTTCCTATGGAAAATAGGTCCTAACTATAACTATCTACTGGTGACCGCCAGTAGATAATATATATATAAATATATATATTATTATTAAAAAAAATATCTAACAATAACCAGCCAACAAACTTAAAAACAAATTCAGTGCATCACATCCAATAAATACATCACATGTTCCAAACAATTCCACATAATAATAACACACATAACATAAACAATATAATATCACATTTCCCACCCACAACAAAAGCAAGAAATAAAACTGTTTGTAGCTGCAGATTTTCCTCCCTCTCCACGTAACAAAAATTAGTAATCCACAAAAAGATGAAGAAAACAAATCCAAAAAACCCAAACAATTGCAAAAATGTAAACAATCCAATTGAAATTCCTCAAAACAATCCAAAGTTTGTAGGGTCCATAAAAAAATGAAACAATGATTTAAAAAAAAGAGCTGATCCAGGAAACCACAAAAAAGGAAATCTACGTAAAAGCCATCAGTTTATAATAAACTAAAACTGATTTCCTTTAAAAATAAAACATAATCTCCAAATTCCCATAGAAATCGCTCTTAAACAAAACCTGTAAATGAAACGTTAAACACCTACCCACACAATACATTACAGTCCCAAATATACACATGCATTACATTTAATCATTAAAACATAATAACATCACATAATTTAAGATTAAACGTTAATAAATTAATATGACAAATTAAAATAAAATAAAATGACAAACTACTGCAAAACACTACCAAAGCCACATCGAAATATACCAAAAACTCAAAAACAACGCTATACCCAAGTCTTAAACAGGCATCCAAAACCGTTGCCCTCAAAACCCTTAAACTATGCTTAAAAAGAACTTACCCCTTCCGATGAACAGCAGCACATAAACGTGACTTGGTTCCTGGAAAAATGACCCCAGACAACACCAATAGACTACAAAATACAAGGTAGCAGTAAAAAAATGGCTACCAAATGAAAATAAAAAAACTACCTCCCCTTAGAAAAGCACAAGAAATATACCAAAAATGTTTAATAAATGTAAAAAAGTTTTTAAGTGATAGTATAAAATATATACAAATACTTAATATATACTAATAAAGAATATGTAAAAATAATGTACAAAATGTATTTAAAAAAGTTTCATGTGCAATGAATGAAAACTAATATTTGAAAATGTACTTTATACAAATATAAATAAAATCTTAATGACTTCTGTTTTTTTACAATTAAAAACTAGCAATTTGTTTTTTATTTAATTCACTTTATAATTGCTTTTATTTTTACTTAAAAATATAATTGTTAAAATGTAAAACTGTACAATAAATTAAAATTGTAAAAAAATAAAATGTACAAAATATGTGATTTATAATAGTAAATTTGGAGAAAATCTTGGACGCTAAAAGGGTGACATGTACTATTCCCACTCCAACCTAAACCAACTTGGGGAAAGTTTTAATGTCGTGCTGGGGTGAATTAGAACTAGGATCTACTTGGTGCTCACAAATTCACGTCTTGCTATAAGGCATCCAGCTCTGCTCGCTTGCGGTGCTCTAGGGGAGGGGAATTACCCTGAACCCTTCAAAACTCAACCCTAGGGTCGTTGTCCAACTTACTCACAATCCTATGCACACGCATCAATTTACATTACATTCATATTTCAGTAATTTCACAAACAAAACGAAGAGTAGATTTAGGTTTTTCTTTCTTTGTCTTTTAATTCTTTATGCCCAGCCAACACGTGTTTCGTCATAAGGGGGTTACCCCGTGACTTCTTCAGGGCTGTCTGGCTTATCGAGTATCTTGGGGGGTCATTACGATGGCGGGCGGAAGCACAACCGCCGTGCTGGCGGATGCAAAAACCACCAGTTACCGCCGGCACGCAGCAGTCCACACGCCCGCCCAATTACGATGCGAAAAGTAGGCCAAACACCGCCGGCAAGCCAGCAACACCGTCCGCCATCAAAGTGCGCCCGTACACGTAGCGGCGCAGCCCAACTGACACACACCGTCCGACGAAAACACGTCCCGCCCGGCGCATAAATTACGATGCCGCAAACAAACGGCTCCCACGGCCAAGAGATACCGTACGACAAACCGAAGCGGTAACACGGACGCCGAGCACGGACAACGAAGAAGCGGCTCCCCGAGCATGAATCCAGCACTGCAGGCCCTCCCCATGCTCTTGCTGATGCACCACCAAGGACGCAACGTACCGCGGAGACGCAGGTAGGCACACACACAACAAGTGCACGCAAACAGCGCACACAGTGCAAGGGCGGAAAAAGCGGACAACCCCCCCCAGCGCGTGTACACTACACATCCACCATTGCATCCACATATGACACACAGGCCAAATCGTAACATCGCGTAACACATGTGTACACACCACCTGGGACTAGGAACCAACGACCCCGTCACGGCCCCAAAGCGGCGATGACGCCGCCACACATGCGCACAACGCAGAGGCCAACCGCAGCGCCATGCATGCGTCGCACACAGACACAGGGACACAACCAAGCAGCACACACATCAGCCCCACCCCGAACGCACATGACACGTGACAGGCCTGCTACAGACATGTCCCCAACGCCCAATTCACGGACAACACCCAACGCCACACAACCGACGCACACATGTCAGTGAAGTCACGCAACAGCAGGACACACCCCAGTGTAACAAACATGGCGAAGCACACAGCGGTGGCAACACCAACTAGGAGAAGCAGGGCCCCTTCGGGAAGAGGAACGCCAGTACCACACTGAAACACCCATACCACCCTGCACATATGAACAAGACATATAAAACGGAACACCAAAGAGCCCGGGGACCGACAACAGGTGGCCCAAGAATAACATTCACACACAAGGCCCAACGCAGAGCGGAAAGGCAGCCTGCCACCCACACAAGGGAGAGCAGACAGCACTGAATGACCTTCCATTCCAACTCCGAAACCACAGCCCTACGAAAGAAGCCGGTGAATACAGCCATTGTCCAAGAAAAGACCAACACAGGCATGCCGAGGAGACCGACCACAGGGCAGATAGCGCATATCACAGAAGCACACAACGGACGGGGAAGAAAGAAGAAAACACTCCCCCATGTCGGCCACATGCAAGTTAATTGGAAGGAGTCACACATCACTGACCTTGAACTGTCTAAGAAGCATGTGGGATGAGGGCCCGTGTCCTCCAAACAAGCCAACAGAACACAAGTCCTGTCCCCCTACGACTACACAGAGCTCACAGCAACCTCGGAGCGTGCACATTGCAGACTGCACACACAGCCGGAGCACGCCACCACAACGCACCGCTGCGAAATGGCAACCGCAACACACCTACCCAACTACGCCGGACAGCTCAAGCTGTACAAAACCAACCTGATACATATATTGGGATGCGATCTCCTGTCCCTGCTGAACGTAAGTTACCGACTGACTTACCGCATCACATTGTTCAGCTGCGTCATGCCCGTCTTCTACTGTCGGAGGTGTCCCTACCAGCATCCCATGGAGATATGCCTCTCCAACCCGGCATGTCTAAAGGCGGACCTGCTACCACTACTCCTCCCTCTGGACGCACACGACAGGGCCTGCTCTGCCTATGGGGGCATGGCGTATGTGGCCAACATCGCACCCGCACTGAAATGGGACCACTGTGCCTCCACACGACGGATCATCGAGAACAGCTACATCGAATGTCACCCAGCATGCCCCATCATGGTCCTCCAAGGGACAACTTACGAACAACACCTTGACAGCCACCATCCGCTACATTGGCTGGCAAACATGTACACCACCAATGACATGGAAGCCCTGCTGGACGGCATCGCATACCTGACAACCTGTAAATTCGTCGGACCACAACGCAGGTTCCCCGATTGACCTATGATGTCCAACCCCGCACCCATGCTTAGCTTCCGCACGGACTGGCCAGTCACCACCACAACAGCCATACCAAACGACCGGCAACTGTTACCACACCATCAACGACATCGCCATGACATCGGATATGACCGGGACATGCACACTGTTCCCCATCACATCCAGGAACACCGCATGGATCGTGGGAGGCAGTGGCATGGGGTCTGTGTATCGCACCCACATGGACGGAACTGCACGAACAACCAGGACACGACATGGATCCAGCGCCCATGGACACACACACCGCTCAGTGGACATGAATAGGTCGCCTGGAGTCTGTGGGTGCTGCACCCTCCCACCCCTGCCCCGGGAATCCCATACCAGGACCTTTGCATGGACGACAAGTGCATACAACAACAACACGACCCCAGTGACTGTGACATGTCCAGTAACCACCACATTGCAACAGCAAGTGGCACGCCGCTGCATGCACGCAAGCACATGCCCTGATGTCATCTCACATGCACGCGTGCATGAGGAACAACCGCAGCAAACCTGTCACATGGAACTGAGATGGACTGTGCCCATGATGCCAAGCGGTCTGGTAGGCTACATGTATACCGTCTGTGTCAAAGTCCGCAGCTCCGCAGCTATACGTAAATGTACATTAGCACAGCCTTGGCCAAGCAGATGTAACTCTGAAGCCCACATCCCACATGCAACAGCCAATCACATGTAACCCCACACCCTATCCCATTTGCAATCATGCTCAGTATATCCTCAACATGTATTCCGCTGCCAGTAGTGTCCACTATACTGCATCACAGAGGACAGAAGACTCAATATAATGTTTGAAACCAAAACTGTCTCCGCTGACTCATTTCACAAGTACGAATGAGAGAGGATGAGAGTATGTGAAGTACACAGCAGTCGTGACATGACCATGTAGTCCACTGGTATTGGATGTCAACGCAAATGAGTAGCACAACTGTGGAAGACACACATGTGTCGTGTGAAGTCGTATGGACGCAGTGCTCAGGTGGGTGGGTGTGACGGGTAGATGCGCACATGCCAAGTTGGAGCACGCCGTGTCGGGAGGGGTCATGAACAGTACACCACCGCTTCCCTGGGCATTGTGAGAGGACACCTGTCGGGGGGAGTGAACACGTGTGTGCACAGCAGCCAGGCACACGTACAAAGCGGTACCAGGCGCACCTCAGCCCACCCTCTGTGGACAAGCTGGATCCTGTTGTGCGCCCGCCATGCCCCTTGACAAGGCACACACAGCCCCAGTCGACCAGATGTAACCCCAACATAGTCAATCCGCACAGGCGATACAGGGCACGGGATGGCAGTGGAGCATGGTGTGTGAGAGGTCTCCTCGCGCTCCTCCTGGTCATATCACGCAGGCAATAGAACCTCAACGTCTAGCATGGCACAAGTCAAATGGAAGTGTAGGGGGACGCACCACAGCACGAGCAGCACTGACGTCACGGGAGGTGGCTCGCACCATCCCATCCATTGCCCATTATACCAACCACGCCACATGCCATTGCGACTAAGTGCAAGCGCGTGTGCCACCACCCCGAGCCCTCCCCAGAGAGGCCAAAGAGTGAATGTGTGGGCCATCAGTCACAGACGGACGCGGCATGGCCGCAAGGGCAGCCACAGCCACTGGGTGTCGGTAGGTGGCGGATCCGGAAGGCGAAGACTGTGATGCATAGTCCATGCAGGCCGGGTCTCCATTTGGGGCACCACGCAGGTGGACGGCGTCCCGCAACACATCATACCCTGAGACAGCCCACTCGTGCAACTGGACCCACACATACACTCCTTGCCCTCTCTGGTGCGAGCTTGGGGCTGCCTGTGCAAGCGCTAGCCTCGCAGGTGCACATGCATATTGGGGGAGCGAGGGGAGGACATGGGGGCTGGGGCGAAGATGACTGTATCACTGTCAGTGAGTACAAGGGATGACCCAGATGTGGAAAGGAAGAGACGTGTCCCGTGTGTACTGCAACTAGTCGCCAATCCAACTACCCCCCATGTCCGGAATGTAAGCCCGCACCTAGGCCCGCCCATCCGCCACATCGAATATACCACCAGCACGACAACCTTCCCATTCGAAACACTGACTGGGGGTGGCGACCAGTGAACAATCATGTGTAGCCTACCCACGCGTACATGTGGGCCCTCCATGATCCATGTCACCTGCGGCAAAGTCATGACATGCGCAATGAGGGAAGTGAGGAGAGCTGTCCGCCCCACGCACAGAAGGTGCATCAGCTCCACAGACCCAGCAGCGAGTCCAGCAGGGGTCACATGTGCAGGGGCAGCTGTGCCTGGTGTGAAGGCACATGCATATAGACAGCACATCGACCAATGTGTAGTCTGCCCACATCTACAGTCCATCATCATGCGGACATAGGAATTGAACACAGGGCAACACATCTGAGTGGGTGCACCCACCGTGACCAACAATGCGCAATCATCGACGTACCCGCCCTGTGCATGGCCCCCCACCCAACGGAGGCACATCCAGTGCCACCATCCCATACACACAAGCCTTCCACGGAACATGCTGTGTCCAATGCTCAGTACAGAGTCAGCGCCCATCTGGTGGATCCTGAACAGGAGACACATGCACACACATGCCAGCTCCCACTATGTACGTCTGCCACCTGGCACGTGCAATGTAACCTCTCACCTGTGACGTGTGACTGCAAGCACACAGCCGTCTTGGCATGGGGCTGTCAATGTGGACACCTGTCAATGTTTCGGGAGGTGTGATCCGTACAGTGCTGTACATAGGGTGCAGTGCTGACACCTACTACTGTCTCATATCCCCTCGTGCCACAGGTCCCACTTGTTTTGGCCGCTCAGCCTGTGCCCACATCGTCGTCATCATGTGCCATACTCATCCAGCCTCAGAAGCAGTTCCATGCTCAGCAGACATTCATGTTGCCGTGGCGTTGCCGCTTGACGAATATGCAGTCAGTCCCCATCAGCACGCCCGCAAGTCATTGGGGCCTAGATCCCCATGTACATGCACATGGCAGTGGTTTGTATCACTAGCCATTGCCATTGTTGGGAGACCTGTGTAAGTGTATTGTGGCCGTGCCGTCCCAGCTTGACAGCTGGGCTGTGGCTCATGTGCTTGCTCAGTCATGTCAGTGATGTGTATGCGAAATTGCTATGTGTTGTGTTGCTTTGACATGTGTCCACTGCCATTTTCCCTAGGCGGAGACCGAACATTGACCGCCCATACCAATTGCTGGCGGACATGGACGATACAGAGGTCATTAGGAAGTTTCGGCTGGACAGGCCAACCCTGCATTGACTGTGTGCCATGTTGGAACCCCATCTCCGTCCCCGCAGGGTGTATCCGACAGCTGTCACCCCCATGGCTAAGGTGATGGCCGCCATGCATTTCTTCGCCACTGGGTCATTCCAGCACACAGTGGGCAGTGGAGGAGGGCTGTCCCAGCCCATGTTCAGCAAGGTGCTGAGGGATGTACTGGCAGCCATGATGCTGTACCGAAACAGGTACATCCGCTTCCCCAGGGCTCGTGAATTGGCGGCAGTGAAGGGTGCATTCTATGCCCTTGGCAGAATCCCACACGTCGTTGGAGCCATTGACTGCACACATGTTGGCCTTGTTCCACCACAGGCCACTGAGCACCTGTACCGCAACAGGAAGCACACGCACTCCCTGAATGTGCAAGTGGTGTGACTTGCGGACATGGTGATCACCCACGTGTGTGCAAAGTTCCCAGGCTCGGCCCATGACGCACACATAATGCGCAACAGCATCTTGCCACGACTGATGTCCAATCTGCAACAGGATCGTGGCTGTATTGTCGGTGAGTATGTGGAGTGATGTAGCGTGCTGGTTGTGCGATGCTGTCCCCTGTCCAGTTGGAATAGCAACGGTTCTCTGTGTCCCTCACACCCAGGTGACTCTGCGTACCCGAATGGGGCATGGCTGCTCAGTCCATTGAGGAATCCTCGCACCCCAGCAGACGATCGCTACAATGAGGCACATGGGAGGACCAGACGTGTGGTCGAGCGTACCTTTGGCCTCCTCAAGTCCAGGTTCAGGTGCCTGGACCGCACCGGGGGTGCGCTGGCGTACTCCCCACAGAAGGTGTGCCAGATAGTGGTGGCGTGCTGCATGCTGCACAATCTGGCCATTCGGAAGCAGATCCCCCTCATCGTGGATGACGGAGATCAACCAGGGCCCCAGCCCGCAGACCAGGACAGCTCGAGTGAGGAGGACAGCGGAGAGGAGGAAGCTGGTAATGTGCGGCAGCAGCTCATCGCCCACTACTTCACTTGACGGTGAGTGTCCATGTACGACGGCTGATGTGGCTGTGTCTGTGCAGGTGTGTGTGTGCTGTGTCAGGGTGGCCGTTTGTTCACTGCGTGCTGTGTGTCAACGCTCCATGGCCAGGGTAGTATGCCACTGTTGGTGGCTGTGGCATTGTGCCCTATTGCTCTGTGTGATGTGTGTACATTGCTTGTAGTTGTTGACATGTACTGTGTGATGGGTGTGTGACACACTCATTGAATGTGCTCCTGTTCTGTCTCCCACCCCTAGGTCCCTACAGGCCCTCCGGTTCCATTGCCATGCCACGCATCAGGTGCCTTTCCGCCCAAGGTGGCCGTTGTATTCCGTACAAATAAAACACAGGGCACAAACAGCAGTTTGTGTAAGAGGTGCATTTATTTCAAACTGTGACATGTGATTGTGTGTAAGGTGATGACATAAGTGGTGCGTGCAGTGACAATGAGCTGTCGGTCATGGCTGCGTGATGCTCAGGGTGTACCCACTGGTTCTATGTCCATAGTCCAACACACACATGCCATCCAGATGGCTGTGTGGAGTGGGATCGTAGTCCAAGTCAATGCAGTGGGTGGTCAAGGAAGGCTGGCTGGCTGCCTCACTTGCGTCTGGAGCGTGCGAAGTCCTCCCGGGAGATCTGTTTCCACTTCGGACGGCCCCTTCCACGTTTGCGAGGGGGTGCCTGCTTGCGACATGCTGGTGGTTGAGGTGTGCTCACTGGCTGTGGACGCAGGGGAACTGGACACTGCTGCTCGACCCTGCGCCCCGGCAGGTGGTGGCGGAGGGGGAGCTGCTGTCCCTGGCTGTGACCTCACCGCCACCACCAGCTGGCCCATGAGGTCCACGAGTTGGCCCATACGGGCGTCCATGGACCTCAGCACCCCCAGCACCTCCCGCGTGTCTGAAGCAGACCTGACCCATTGTTCTTGGGCCTCTTCATAGGCCCCAAGGACTCTGGCCATTTGAGGCAGGGCATGGCTCCCAGGGAGACTTGCGTTTCCCTGACCCTGCTCCTCCTACCAGTACTGCTGCCACCGGCCTGCCCACTAGCCACATTGCTCACCACGGTCCTCGCTGTGGATCCCAGGGTGGATCCAGTCGGCCGGGCCACCACCTGCGCTGGGGCTGGTGCCAGCGAAGACGTGGTGGTGGTGGCGGCGGTGGTGGTCGGTGCGGCGATGGTGGCGGTTGCGGCAATGGTAGTGGCCGCAATGACCGTGGGTGTGGCCGCAATGACCGTGGGTGTGGCCGCAATGACCGTGGGTGTGGCCGCAACGACAGTGGCAGCAGGGGGCTGGGAATGTTCAGCAGCCCTGGATGATGGGTTGGTGGGTAGGAGGGGTCCTGGGGAGCGGCTGGGCCCTGCCACACCAGATGGGCCTGCTTGGTGGTCCGTGTCCGAAGAGGAGGACAGATCCTCCACATCCGTGTGTCCTCGTTGGGGGCTTGTAGTCTGGCTGTGCTGGCTGCTGTCTCCATCCCCAGCATCCAGCAGTTCGTCACCTGTGGAGAGAATGAGATTTGTTATTGTGTTGCACCTGGCGAAGTATGTATTTGTCGTCTGACATTAACAGTTCGTGCAATCTCGTACATGGGTTTCCCGGAGGCGTGTGTGTGGCTGTAGCATTTGTAGTTGTGTGTGCTTGACAATGGGACTGTGTGCTGTGCACATGTGGCATGGGACGGATTGGCCATGCCGATGGGTGTGTTGCTGTTCCCCTACTTATTGTGACTCTGGTGTATGCGGGCTCCTGGCCCATCCTGGGTCTGGTTTGTACTTTGCTTTTGGTGTTCAGATGGGACGCTTAGGAACGCATATGGCAACATGGGGGCCATGCCCCAGATTCGCATTTGGGATGGAATATGCTTTTGGGGTACATGCTGTGAGCCATGGGTGCCGAACGTGACATGTGTTGTGGCAGCATGACAGTGCATGGTTTGAGGTGTGTGCATGCTTGACATGGCCTGCATATTTGCTGTCTGTTGTGATTACTGGACATGGCATTGGACGCATCGTTATGAGTGAGTGATGGTTGTGTGCCAGCCAACGTATTGCAGTTGTCCCATCTCCTTGGTGTGCGTGCTGCCCTGTGCCATGTGCATCACTGCAGTGCTCGGGGGGTGTGGCCCATGTTGTGTGTTGTTGCTCACAGTGTGTCGTGCGCTTCATTGACTTCTGGCACATGGTTGGTCATGGGCATGTATCTTAGCGTGACTGCTGTATGTGTGGCAGCTGTGCGGATGACATGCCTTTCATGAGACTGGGGCTGACGGATGGGATGGATGGTATGTTGTATGTGCATGGTGTGTCTGTGTGTTTGATGGGTTCAGTGGTGTTCGTGTGCATTTATGTTGTTCCGCTCTGTTGCGTCTAGTGTTGTTTGTCTTACATAGGCGTAGTTGTGGGGTGTGTGGTTGACAGGCAGTAGGGGCTACATGGACAGGACTTCAATGGCGTTTCGGTTGTGTGTGATGGGTTGTACAGTGGCTGCCGTGTGGTACTATATTCAGTGTGGCTTGTGCATGCAGACGTGGCTCCTTGGGTGTTGCTGTGTTTGTGATGGGTCATGTGGGGTGTGAGTCTGTGGTTCATGTCCGTGTGCACATTGTTCACTTGTTCGTGACGGTGGGCGGTGCTGCGTGTTCGTCTGCTACGTGACATGTCCCATGTGTTGGTCGTGTTACGGTCCTCATGCCTCCAGTAATCCAGCCCTGTCCAGTTTCCCACCTGCAGGTTGTTCGTGCGTGCACTGTACTGGATGCCACATGGTTCTAAGCGGGGGTGCTCCATGTTGCAGGTCTGTGGGGGTGGGGGGTGTTGTGGGTCGTGGTGGTGGCTGGACACCCACTGACACCGATTGCTGTGGACCGTGATGTCTACCTTTCGGCTGTCGTTGTGCACTGCGGTGGCTGACACGTGGCTGTGGGGTGTGGGGGATGCTCCTCCTTGCTGTGCTGTGGGACTAGGGGCCTGGTGTGTTTTGTACTTGGGCTGTCCACCCTCCCACCCACTGCACTTTGTGTTCCTGCCACTTACCTGTTACTTGTCGGTTAGTGCAGCTATGGCGGACACATGGGTGTGGTGGGTGCTCGTTGTGGCGCTTCTGGCATATTTGGGGACCTGTTGGTGGTTACGTGGCTGGCTGAGTGTACACATGTCCCCACGCATCTTACAGTTGTTCGGTTTGGGCTGTGTGTGGTGGTGTCTGTTGCATGTGTGTGTGATGTGTTGTGTATTGTGTGCTGGACATGGGGGTGTTTGTCCCTGGGAGCTGTGGCATGGTGGTAGTGCATGTGAGTACATAGCGGTGTGCTGGTATACATTAGTTTGTACTTACCAGCCTCCACTCCCCTGCTAATCCGGCGAGGATCTCGGGATGTATGATGACTCGCACCTTCTCCTCCCACGCTTTGAAGGTCTTGAAGAGCGCGGGATTCCCTCCGCCAGTGACGGCAGCCAGCTCTCTGTTCTTGCTCTCCTTCTTCTTGACCAGGCTTTTGACGTCATTCCACCGTTTGTTTATTTCGACTCTGTTCCTGGGCAAGGTCCCGACTGCATTGACCTGGTCTACGATCCGGTTCCACATTCTCTTTCTGGTGGCTAGTGGTGTGTGCTGGACCAGGTTCCCATAGATTTGTGGGTGCACCTTGATGATCTCGTCGACCATGACCGTCAGCTCCATGGGCGTGAACTTGGGCATTCTTTGTGGTGCCATGGTGTTTGTGGTGCTGGTGCGGTGTGTGTTGTGTAATGTGCAGGGGGTTTGTGGTGCCGGTGTTTGGTGGTGGTGGTGGTGGTGGTGGTTGTGATGTGTGCGTTTCTGTGGTGTGCTGCTGTCCTTGCTGTGTCACTGTGTCCTCTCCTCTCCTCTCTAGTTTGCAATGTTGCAAGGGGTTGTGGTCTGTGGGAGTGCTGCTTTTGTACTTACCTATGTGGGTGTGTCCTCATGGTCTGTTGTTTTCAGGTGTGTTGTGTCTGGGGTTCTGGCCTTTGTAGTTTTTGTTTGTCCAGGGGGGGTGTTTTCGGGATGTGTACTGTGCTTGTGTATTTGTGCGTGCCTTGCTGTGTGGACTTGTTGGCCATGTTGTGTGCGATTGTTTTTGTCAGCGGATGGTTTCTGTGCAGGGACGTGGGCGCCATGGCTTCTGCCGTGTCGGTTCTCATCGGCGTTGTTTGCGCTGGCGGGCGGTATATTTGTAGTTTTCCCGCGCTCATGGCGGTGCGATCGTAATCTCACGTGCGGTGTGTCGGGCGTGAGGGCGGGCGGTTTTGTGTTGTCGTGCGTGTTTCTGTCCGTGGCGGGCGGTTTGACTCCGACTCGGACGATGGCGGGCGGTATCTTGTGTGATTTTTCCGCCGATGGCGGTTTTCGGTTTGTGTAATCGTAATGGCGTGGTCGGTGTTCAGACGGTGTGTGCGGGCGGATTTTTGCCGCTTCCATGCCTGGCGGATTTTTTTACGCCGGGTATCGTAATGGGCCCCTTGGTTCTTATCTCCACTCCACCGGTTCTACTTCCAACCCAGCTGGTCAAGTATTAGTGAATCCGCCTTTTTTATCGGCCTGTCGCTTCCAATGAAGCTATTTCCTTACACTGAGTACACTTTCTCATTCCATTTCTCCCGCAACCGTGTGTAGATCTGCACAAAACCGGAAGTTTGTGAAATTACTGAAATATGAATGTAATGTAAATTGATGCGTGTGCATAGGATTCTGAGCAACTTGGGGAAAGTGTTGGACACTAAAGGGGTGACAATTAGCATTCCCACTCCAATCTAAAACAACTTAAGGAAGGTGTCAGAAACTAAATGGGTCAATGTACATCAATGATGGTGAGATGCACACCGGTGTACTCCATGTTTAACTGTGCTTAACTGTTTCAAAACTGTAAAGGCGTGCTCGCTTGTTCCGCGCTCCGCCCAATTGTGCTGCAATATTGAACCGACAAGAGGGCACCTCATTTGATCCCCATACAAGCTGCACAGCCAAATCCATTCCTGAATTAATCCAATCAATCAAATATAATATAACTCTTCAACTTTTTCCACATTTTACCCCGTTTCTTTTCACCTTTGTTTTTCTAAATTTCATCAATTCATATGACTCATTCTCATGTTTGTGCGGTGTTTTTCATAAAAACACAGGAGAATTACACGTTTCCACATGTCACGACTTTATTACAAAATCACCCAATGCATTTCAGGATATTCCCTTCGTCAGGGGTATGTAGGATACAAAAAAATTGGAAAACAACCATCAGCGTAATTATTGCACTCTTCAATAGATAAACAAACTTAAATGCATCCGTTTCATTTCACTATTGAAAAACTGGCTACATAGCGACCCAAATTCATGCTTCAAATGTTATTCTATATTAAACATACATCAGCAAGCGGCAATCCCTGTTGCGCACCCCGAATCTTCAAGTCCTCATGTTTCTCCCAGAACCAAGCATCCAAGGTTTCTGTAATACTGTGAACCCCGTGTTAACCCATAGAACCGCTAGTGAAAATCAAATGCAGCGAAGGTCGTCAGCGCGCAGAAACTAAATGGGTGACATTTACTATTCCCACTCCAATATAAAACAACTTGAGGAAGGTGTCGGTCACTAAAGGGGTGGCATTAACTATTCCCACTCCAACCTCTACTATCTTGAGGAAGGTGCCAGACACTATAGGGGTGATATTTACTATTCCCACTCCAACTTTAACTTGAGGAAGATGTTGGACACTAAACAGGGGATATTTCCTAATCCCACTCCAATCTAAACCAATTTAAGGAAGGTGTTGGACACTAAGGGGCCAATTACGATGCGGGCAGGAAGGGCTCCGACCGTCGGTCAGAGCCTTCCTGCCCGCATTGTAATCACTGGTTTGGATTCCCTTCCGACCGAGCCATTTCCATGGGCTCGGTTGTAAGGGAATCCGAGCCAGTCTTCTGAATGGCTTATGATGGGCTCGGAGAGCCCGTCCGCCATTCGAAGGCCCACAGTAATCCATCGGCCGCCTATTTCCGGCTGATGGATTACGATGACATTTTCCCACTGCTTTTTTGTGCCGGCCTTTACGGCACAAAAATGCAGTGGGAAACGGCTTTGGGGGCTCCCAGCAGGGTCCCCATGGGTGCAAGGCCATCGAATGGCAGCCTAGGGGGCACCTATGGCGCCCCCCATTGCTCCCTGCACCCGGTGGCAGGCACCTTAAGGTGCCTGCCTCAGGGTGCAGGGATGAACTGCACCTTAGCATTTTGCTATGAGAGCATGCATTCCGTTCAGAATGCATGCTCCCTCAGCAAAGTATAGGATTGTGACCGAACAGAGTTCAGTTGCATCCTAAATCCTGGAATGGAACCAACAACTGGACGTCGTTCGGTTCCAGTTCCAGAACGATGCCGGATGGACTCGGGTTCGTCCGGCATATAATCGGCCCCTAAAAGGGGGAAATTTACTATTCCCACTACAATCCAAACCAACTTGAGGAAGGTGTGGGAAACTAATAGGGTGATATTTACTAGTCCTACTCCTATCTAAACCAACTTGGGGAAGGTGTTGGACACTAAAGGGGTGAAATTTAGTATTCCCACTAGAATCTATACTACATTGTGGGAGGGCATTGCATGATAAAAAAAATCATATTTTATAAATGGATTTCAAAATAAAACTTTTTACCTAGAATATTATACATTTTAAATGTAAAATAGAGAATTAATACTGTTCATTCTCACATTTTAGTAAATTACAAAATTAGCAAAAATATGATATATACACACACCAATTTAAAATTCTATCATAAAAAAAATAGTTAAATGTTTCAAATTTAAATTTAAATTAATAATAAAAATTAAAATATAGTTAAAAATATTTCCTACCATTCATAAACTTTAAAAAAATACAATTACATGAAATTCAAATAACAAAATTATCAAAACAAATAAAAAAAAACATTTCTTATATTTTTACATTATAAAGGTGTTGTAAACAATTTTTTTACATTTCCTAAATGATTATTATATTAAGAAAGTTTTTATATAATTATAAAAAAATCATAAAAAAATGTAATATACATACTTTACATATTAAAATAAATCCAAATATACTACTTTCTAAAAATGTGAAAAAATACATTTAATATCTTAAAATACTAAGGGGCCGATTCCGATCTCGGCCGGTAGTGCTCCGAATCGGATTCGGATTCACCGGATCCGATTCGAAGCCCTGTTTCCCGACCGAATCATACGCGGGTCCGGCCGAGTGAGTACGATGCAAGCACCCGCGAAATCGCCGACCGACTCGAACGCGGCTTCAACACGCTCCGACCGACTCGCATGGACACGACTCGCACCGCGCTATGGAGACGTTTCCCGGCCGGGTAAGTACGATGCGCGCCGCGAGCACTCCGACCGACTCGCGCCGTCCGGCTCGAAAAAGCTGTCGGAGCCGGACTTTGGGGGTCCGCGTCGGACCCCCAGTACGCGTAGGCGCTCGAGTCGCACACAGGGGGGACCCATGGGTCCCCCCTACCAGTGCAAGTACGCCGCGATGCGCATGGACGCGTACATGCTGTATGGGGCGCCCTTGCCCGCCTCGCACCCATTGAGTCAATGGGAGCCCGCGTACGCGTTGTACGACCGGCTCCCATTGACTTCAATGGGAGTCCGACCGACTCAAGTCCGATAGCATGCGAATGCATCGTACTCGTCCGGTCGGACTGCTAGGGTCCGATTCGGTTGGAATTCTCTCCGGGTCCGGCTCGGTCGGAGAGATTTCCGGCCGGAATCAGAATCGGCCCCTTAATTTTTTATGTAAAATAGAAACATTCCATAAATATTTATTATATTTAACATAAAATATAAAAGTATTTGAAAAACTAGATGATAAATAACCTTTTTAAAATTCAAACCAACTAATTTATATATCTTTAAAATTAATAAAATAAAATGTAAAATTAAAACACATTTAAAAACAAAAATCTCCCTACACTTATTCCCTACTAGCCAAACATCCTAACACTAAAAAAATGTAATGACTAATTAAAAACATTAATATAATTTAAAAAATGTATTAAATAAAACAATTATCAAAAATAACAACAAAATATACAAATGCTAAACACAAAGAATCGAAAAAAGACATTACATAGTTATTAACTAAAAAATGATATATGCAACAATATTTACTACATTGAGATTTTTGACAACAATAATAAAAACAACACTTACAATTATATTTTTACCTTCGATATTCCTGTCCATGATATATCCGAAGTCCCTATATTCTTGACACAATATTTCTGTAGCACTATATTTTGTAACCAATATTTTGTCCAAACACTTTGAAAGACAGAAAGCAAAAGGAGGGTAGCTATTTAAGCTGAGAAGTATTCAAATGTGTACATTGTGGAACTAGGTAAATGATAATGTGTTTGACCTGTCAGCCTTAGTGTGGTCTTCCCCCAAAATGTTTGCCTGTTTCCCTCTATTTTTCACTTAAATTAATTTTTATTGGTTTTAGGACTTAGTGCACTTTACCACTGCTAACCAGTGCTTGTGTTCTCTCCTATAAACAGGGTAAAATTGGTTTACACCTGATTGGCATATTTAATTTACTTATAAGTTCCTTGTAAAGTGGTATACCACTTACCCAGGGCCTGTAAATTAAATGCTACTAGGGTACCTGCAGCACTATTGTGCCACCCACTTAAGTAGCCCCTTAAAAAATGTCCCAAGCCTGACATTACAGCCTGAATGCTGTTTTAAATTGCCATTTTGACTTGGCAATATAACCCCATTACCAAATTGTAAACTCCCCTTATATTACATATGTCACTCCTAAGGTAGGCCCTAGGTAGCCCATAGGGCAGGGTGCATTGCAATTAAAAGGTTGGACATGTACCTTTAAGTTTTACATGTCCTGGTAGTGAAAAACCCGTAAATTCATTTTTCACTCCTGTGAGGACTACCTGTGCCACAGGATAACATGGGTTGGCTTATTACCTTAAATAGGTGCTAACTTTTGATTGGGGACGAATCAGCATTTCATGTTTAGTATCTATAAAATTGAAATTAAAAATCTTCTATAGGGGTAAAGTCAGGTTTTTAATTAAAATTTTGAAAATGCCACTTTTAGAAAGTTGTCATTTTCCTGCCCTTTGCCTTTTGGTGCATGCAGCCTGTCTTGGGTCACATGACTAGGTGTAACTGGCAGTTAGACTTTGAATCCCTGCCAGACAGTTACAATAGAGGGTATAGGTGTGCCTGAATGGGCCATCTGCTGACAGGATAGGGGCTGGAGCTGGTCTCAGCCTCACTTGCAACTGAATAGGCTGTGCTCTGCTTTCACACAAAGGGCTTCTTACCACTTCATTGCTCCTAAAGCCAGCTTGGAGCCTGGGCAGGAGAGTCAGGATATTCCAAGTACTTCAATGAAAATCTTCTAGAAACTTCAATTTCAAGGAAGGCACCAGGTATTAAAATAGGGCCCTCAGACCCACTCTTCAGTTCAATTCCTGGACCTGCGGAAGGACTCTCAGAGGACTGTCTGCTGCTGTGGCCTACTGTGTACTCTGAAAGACTGCTTTGCTGCACCTGGAAGGGCTGCTTTACTACCTGGAGTCTGCCTTGAACCCTCATAGACCTGCCCTGCTGCTTGAGCCACGGTTCTCCACTTGAACCCAGGACTCACAGAGGGACTCCAAGGGCTAGTATGCTGGCCCCCTGTTCAGAGCCACAGGGACATAACAGGTTCCATCCATCTTGAACCCGCACTTGGATCGAGCATGAGTGAAAATGAATCCCCAAGTAGTGCCCCTCCAGTCCTTGACCCTTGATGGTGGTGCAAACTGCGCCCAGATAGCCAAAATCCAAAACTTGGAACAGAAAAACATTTTGGCTAAAAACTGGTCTGAGAATCGAGGGAAGACTGGGACCACCCTGCTCATTGATCCACCAAAGGTGCATCAGCTGAGACGTGACTTTGCGACTGCTCTTGCTACGCTCTTCTCTGCAGCAGCAAATCCTGTTCAGCGGTCCTTCACCAAAGGGGTATCCGGCCTCCTGGAACTCTCTTCAGCTACAACCTCCTGCCTCGTCCCGCTTACATAAAAGTCACTAAGTCCAAATGTAGAAATCTTCACTGCAACTTCATCCAGCGGCTCCTCAATGACAACGCTCCCTCCTCAAGCACCACCTGCAGCCTTTTCCTGCTGAACTTTACCATCTCGGGACATTTTTATGAAAATCCTTCTACGTCTGAAGGTAAGCGCCAACCTGGTCCAATCCAGTTCTTGTATCCGACCCGTGCTCCATTGTGGTCGGCCATATTTTTCAACTTTGATCCGGTCTTGCACAACTAGATGTCCGTGGTTGGGGCTTTGATCTTTTAGGCACTGATTTTTACTAAAATCTTTAAAAAATAATAACTCTGGTTCTACTGATTGGACCTTTGTCATTTTAGTGTCAAAGAATTTATTACAATTTACTTAATCTTTCTAAATTGGTGTGGGATTTTTCTTGTATTGTGTCTTTATTACTGTTTCTCTGCTGCATAAATATTTCACACAATTCCTCTAAGTTAAGTCTGACTGCGTTTAGTGCCAAGGTACCAAAGGTTAAGCACAGGTTAATTTAGTGACTTTTGTGGTTCACTCTCACAGGGATTGCGGCTGTTGCTTGACCAGGGCAACAGCCCAATCAAACAACAACCCCATTTCTCACTAAGGGGCTGATTACAATGGCGGGTGGACTTACGCCCGCCCACCACCCTATCGGAAATCGGGACTGCCCGACAGGCTGTTGGCGGTCCCGTACGAGGCATTATGATGAGACCACCACCACAGCAGTCGTATTGCAGTGGGTGCTGCTGGTTGCAGCACACCCCGCAATACAAAAAGGGGTCACATTACTTATCCCTGCACTACATGGCAGGCACTGCATGGTGGGCCAGGGGAAAAGGGGGGCCTGCTACGGGCCCCAAAGTCCCTTTTCACCAGCCTTTTCATGGGGGGTTAATCGCAATGAAAAGGCCGGCGGAAAGGGACATTGTAATCCATTAGGCGGTGCCTGGTGGGCACCGCAACCATGGTAGGGACTACAACCCCCTCCGCCGCACTGGCATACTCAAGGAGCCCATCGGATGCGTGGCAGTCGGTCCTTCCAACCACAAACCCCTCCGCCCACCATGAAGGTGGTTGTATTGTATAAGGGCAGCGGGACCGCCGATTCCTTGTTGGGTGGTCCCACTTCCGCTACGGAGCTGGTCGGACGAGAGTCCGACAGGCATCGTAATGATGCCCATAGTTTGCCACCCTTAATGGAAGGGATGTCTGCATTGTAAGGGTCTCATGGACTTTGTTAGATCCTACTTTGTTAGATCACAAAGGTGAAGGCTAAAAATATGTTCAAAGGTCTACTCTCATTGTACAAATGAAAAATTACACTTTCCCTGCTAAATGTAGCCACTAAACTTCATTCCTCTAAATAAACAAATACCAGAGCTCGAGCTCCCATCAAACTTGACAATATGGGAGGTTATCACCCTCTTCACTAGGGTTTAAATTATGGAACTCACTTCTCAATTATTGTGGTCAGAACAAACCCACACCAAATTTGTGGCCTTGCTGAAATACATATTTTCAAGATAGAGGCAAATATGTGCAGCGCATATAGAGGTCGCTTGAAGCATAGTGACTTATAGAAGTGCTCTCATTCAGTAGTTCTCATAAACTCACTCACTGCAAACTTATTCAATACTTACTCATACACCTAGGGACACACCACAATAACAACATGATAATGGCACTGGCGAAACATGCTTTCAAATCCACAAACTGTGCCTTATACTCTCACTGATTCTTGACCTTCTATGACTAATTATATTAACATCTGATAATAAGGGATTTGAAACAAATGGCTCTATCAGTGTCAGCGCTCCGTTTTTCTTCTGCTGAAAGGAACTAAGCCACCTCTCTATAGGTTTTCCCAAAATAACTTTCTTGCAAGTGAAAATATGTTTTTCAAAGTCACGTGCTTAATAAAAGACCTCAAGGCACCTGCCCTACCTTAAAATCAACAAATATATCACCTAGATGGGAATGAAGATATTCCACAGCTCATTGACCTAGGTTTTACCATATTTTAAGTCATCAAATCTTTATTCGCGCGGTTAATTAAAACCTTTGCAATTATAAAATAATACAAAAAGGACAACAAATATACGTCCAATCCTCCAGACATTTGTTACAGCCATGATGCCGAATAAAAACAAGAATTGGAAAGTGCATTACATCAACGGAAAAATTATTGCGCACCTAAAATACAATTCAACAACAATTTCAGAGCACCAAGACACAGGCTGATTGCTTGCTACTGTGCAACACTCCCAGTTAAAAAAAAAAAAATAGAACAAAGCCAGTCAAGACTAGTGCAGCGTAAACATTCACTTTAAAAAAATCTCTTCCTTAAGTTGCAACAGCTGATACTGTACAACAATATTGAATGTTGAAGGGAAATGTGCTTATCAATAGGAAGGTTAGATATTATTCTCTTATCGTCGGACCAATCAGCAATAGTTAGCCAATTTGTGCAAATTTGCAAAATAAACTTCAACAAAGCCAGTCCAGACTAGTGCAGCGTAAACTTCAATTTAAAAATGTCTCTCCCCGTATTTTAAAGTGGGCAATACATGGGCACCAAGGGTTAAATACTCAAGAACTCCAGCCCTTGGCTACTGAATATAATACATTCATTAAAAATGAGAAGAAGTCTACAACTCTTAAAATCCTAGATCTCTTCTAGTTTATGAGCCATTTGTCACCAATCATAAAAAGCAAATATAGACGCATAATGTGACATACAGTGCAGTCAATTGCTCCCTCCCTCCATCTAAATCCATCCACCCATCCATCCATCCATCCACAGCAGCAGGTTTGCACACATCACTGGCTCAATACTACGGACGCAAGGGTGCCTGGATTGTAAGGAGAATTGTTTTTGTGCAGGAGGGGCCCCTTTCTGCACAGAAGCTTTTCCTCTTTCTATGTGTGCTGCAAAATGCAGCACACATAGAAAGAGGAAAAAAAGAGGAGAAATAAACATATTTCTCCTCGTTACGCGTCACCTTGGGAAGCGTAGGTTTTTAGCGCATTCCCAATTCTACCTCTTCTGGTAAATCTGAGAATGCGTCAAAATCCATGGATGCTGCATGGGAACACCCATGCAATACCCATGGAAATGCCTTGTTGCAAAGCAAAGGGCTATTGCATTCATCCTTTAACAGCTGCCAAAGCAACAAGTTAACATATAACCATTTTCATTGTGTTTATTTTAACAACTGCTGTCTCCTTGACAAACTTGCTCACGTAAACACCAAGGAATAAAACCATTACAAATTTTAAAAAAAAACTTTATGCCATCATTCAATCCATCTAATAAAATTTCATTTCAATAATCAATCTATCAAATAGCCTTGATGGAAATTCAGACCTCTCGCACCCAATCCATTCACTATGTGAAGGTTAATCTGGAGAATTTAATTATTCAGTGTCAGTGGGGAAACGTAGATACATTAGGACTGCAGTTGTTTATTCTCTATTTTCCTGTACAGAATGGGAAAATCAGGCAATAAAGCCCACAAAATCTATTGCACATATAGATAGAGTAAGCAAATTAGCTACCCCAAGAAAACTTAACTCCATGTTGGAAGAGATGTGGAGAATATGGATGAATACATAAACATATCCCAACCCATGAAAATCAGAGTGAGGTCAAATATTAAATGTCAAGAAAGGCAAAGAGATTATCAAAATATATTTCCAGTGGATGGAAAGCAGCAATCTTGCTCCATACCATAGAACTGGCATCAGCTGAGGAAGCCCCAGCAAAAAGTAATGGAGGCAAAGAGTTTATCACCTCAAAGTGAACCCCAAAATTCTCCTATTTCAACTTTTACCCCATACTTCCAGTAACAATTTTATCATTTGGCATTCCTTCATCTTTCCATCATTGCACACAAGCAGGGCACAAGCAACCTATTTATTAACTGGAGATGAGATCTGATTGGAGCCCTAACAAACATGATTAATTATATACAAAATAGAAAACTGTAACATCATGGAACATCTTAAGCATTTGAAATACACACATGATGTCAAGGCCACTTCTAGAGGCCCCAGGATTGCCTACACTCTAGTGATACTCAATTAAAAAAACATCACACATGCATAGGTTAGCAGAAGATTTCCAACAGAGGCTGAATCCAAATGAACATTATTAAACAGAAAAACAAAATTGGTGAGCCAAATCAGCCTCTGGGAATGTTTTGTAGAATAACTGCCTCAAAAATGAGCATGGAAGCTCAAAAGTATGCCAAATACAGGAGGCCACCTTCTGACATCTGTGTTTGTGTCAGAAGGATAAAAAACAGTGACAGAAGGAGTCGCTTCTAAGTCCGACTGTCGAAGCCGTCCAGGAGCTTTAAAGAATGGCAGCCGTCTTGTGTGGCATCCGCGGACACCTCCTGGTATAATTAATATTAACTTTAGAAAGCAGTTTGCAATTTGACGTGATTTGGTAATATTTTTTAAAATGTTATTAGTAATTTATAGTGTTGCAGTGGGTAGTTGGATTTGTAGGGGAATAGGGTACAATGCAATTTAAATTAGAAATATTTTTAATGAAATGGCAATTAGATTTTATTGTTAATTATTTTTTAGTTGATTATTAACTATTCAAATTGATTAATTGTTGAATTAGATTATGAATTTCAGTTTTAATATTAGGCATACTAGGTTATATTTTAGTAGGGATTGTTGGGTTTGTACGGGTATAGGTCTGGACGTTAGGTAAGATAAACATATTTTGAAATTAATGTTACTCTTTTTTTATTTTAAATTAACTTTAATTGATTGGTAATTATGTGAATAATTTAATGGTTTATTTAAGCTAAATTTTACTTGCTTGTTGCTGGATTGGAATTTCAATGAAATTAAATGTATTTTAATTTAATGTTAAGTATATTGTTAGTAATTAAATATTCTTTGATTGTTAATTATGTAAATTACTTTAAGTTTATTAATCATTGCATATTGTTTGTACTGTTTTATGTCTTTTATTGTGTATTTCAGTTTTTATATGTTTATTTGTTTATTACGCATGCATGTTTTAATGCTGTGTCATTTTTTTGAAGGGGAGTAGGTTAGGACGAAACATATAAAATATGTTTTATGTTAATTGATAAGTACATGTAATTTATTATTTGGTAAATTATTATAATGATTTTTTTCTATTCACTATATTTGTTTAATTATTGAATTAACAGTAGATGTTTATGACATTTTGCTTGTGGAATACTTTATGTATTTTTAATTGTATTTCTTTTTTAAATATTAATTTAAATTGAATAAATAACTAGTGACTTTATAGTTTTGTTATTTTGTGGTAGTTAGGGAAGTTGATAATATTATATGTATTTTTATGTTTTCATGTTTCTCTTTTTCAATTTATATTTTAATTGTTTTTATTATTTTTGGTAAAATATATAGATGTTTTGTGTATACTGTTATTTAATAATGTGTATTAAGTGTTCAAATATTTGTAGTAAATTAATACGACTTATGTTCATATATGTAATCCTTTTGAAGTCAAACACTTTCCCAAATGATGCTTAGACTTTAGAAGGAATAGTCAATGTAATCCCTCTGAAATCCAACATTTTCCCTACTGTTGCTTAAGGCCTTATTATTAGTCTGGTGGTCTATGGATCGCCAGACTCATGGTGTTGGTCTCACGACAGCCCTATCAGAACTAGGGCAGTCGAGCCGCCCTGTGACTGCTGCAACCGTCGCAGCCTCCAGGGAACCATATTCCCTGGCGGTTGTGCGACGGTCCTGAGGGTGCAATATGCTTGGCGGGATTGCCACCACCCTGGGAACGCCAAAGAACCACACACCAGACCAGGAGAAAACTCCTAATCTGGCGGGCAGTTTGTAAACAGGTTTGGTGGTGCTGGAGCGGTGCAGTCCCGCTCTGGCACCACCAAACTCGTAGTGAGACCCTTAGACTGGGGTGGGAATGGTAAATCTATTCCCTCCAAAGTCGAACACTCCCCCTACTGTTGATTAGACAAAAGGGGGAATAGTAAATCTAACCCCTCCAAAGTCCAACAATGTCCCTACTGTTGCTTAGACTGGAGAGAGAATAGTAGATATAACTCCTCCGAAGTCCAACACTTTACCTACTGTTGCTTAGACTGGAGTAGTAATAGTAAATCTAAACACTCAAAAATCCAACGCTTTCCCTACAGTTGCTTAGACTGTAGTGGGAATAGTAAATCGTATGCCTGCGAAGTTCATTATTTTCCTTACTGCTGATTTGACTGGAGTGGGAAGAGTAAATGTAATCTCTCTGAAATCCAACAACTTCACTAGTGTTGCACAGACTGGAGTGGGAATAGTAAATGCATTCAGGCACGCATGGTCAAGGGTAGGTGCAGCAAGTCGCGCACCCGGCAAAACCCCCGTAACGGTGCAGATTACTGTGCAATAGCCTATGAAGCCTATTGTCAGGAACAATTAGCATTCTAGGTCAAACCAACGGTGATAACTATCATGTGCAGGTACCACCCTTAACAAAACAAAGGGGGACCGCGCAATCATTAATCACGTTTGGGGTTGACTCAACTAAAACTTTTTCCTGGTCCTGATGAAGCACCAGGGATCTATTTGACCACTTCTAGGTGTGAAACATGTCGACCTTTTAGTTACTAGAGGCCATTATTACCCCACTAGTAACAACAACCTACGGGTTTTTTTATTCTGACAGGGGAACCAACATATTAAAGACGTTTGGGATATCCCCTAGCCAGTTTTAACATTTATCTTACACTCACCTTTCACAACCCCACTAAGAACACACTCTCACACTCATCAAACGGCGAAATAAAAAGATCTCCGCTAAAGTGACCCTTCGGGGGACCCGTAGGGCATTGCAGCGCCGGCCCAACGAAGAGCACCGCCCAATGATGAAGAACGAACTCCCTTGCGATGCGTGAGGGCCATAAGAGACATACCTTGTGACTGTCTCTTGTTGAGTAGCATATTACCTAGATACCCACCTTTTCTTTCTTTTCGTTTCTTCATTTGACAAACACCAACTGTGTCTTATCAGGAACAGTAACTCCATTTTTGGATTGGAATAGTAAATGCAACCCTTTCGACGTCTCGAGCACTTTCCCTACTCTTGCTTAACTGGAGTGAGAATAGCACATCTAATCTTCCTGGAGTCCAACAATTTACCTACTATTGGGGAAATAGGATTTATATTACAATCTGTTCATATTTAATATTGTTAGTTTTCATTTATGTAATGCCTATGTTTTATTTAGTGAATGTGGATTTAATATTTTTTTTGTGTGAAATTAATTATTATATTTTGTCATTAAATTGTTTTTATTTTATATTTTTATTTTTTATTTATATTTGGGTGTGTATTGTGGCTATATGCTGGGGAGTGTGGCTTCTTTTGGGACAAAAGTGGAAACATATTTATGGCCGTTCAGCCGTTCAGCCTGCACCACTGCGTAACTGGAAGAGCAGGTCCTTGGTCTGGATTTCCGAGACCGTGCACGGAATGACAAGTTTTACAAATGTAAACCGTGCGGATTACATCGGCAGTCCACTGGAGGGCAAGAACAGTTTAAAAATAATGACAAGCAGCATCATAGAAACCCACATGAGGGTTAAGTAAACATTGCAGAAACTTCGAATACCAGCATGCATTGTGTCACTTGTGAAGGCCTCTAGAGGGCAATAAAAAGCATTGGTTAAACAAACAAGTGGTCTGCAGTAATTATAATGCCGCAAAGTCTGCCCGTGTTCAAGGAAATTGCCTGTCCGAAACATGTTGGGAATTAAAGGTAATACTCTTGTAATTGCCAAGTTTGCTAAAGATGAAATTCAACCTGTTGGGGAGTGTGGCTTCATTTGGGACAAAAGTGGAAACCTATATATATATATATATATATATATATATATATATATATATATATATATATATATATATATATATATTACCTACTGGCGGTCGCCAGTAGGTAGTTATAGTTAGGACCTAGTTTCCATAGGAAAAGCCTTTTTTGATTTGCCAATATCTTTGGCGCTGTTTGACGAATCTTCGCAAAATTTTCAAAACTAATGGGGCGCTCCGGTCAGCTCCTGTCTTGAAAGTTTCGGGGTGATTCGTCAAGCGAGGGCCGAGAAATAGGGGGGGTCCCAAAACGCATTTTCCCCACGTTAATTTCCATGGGAACTTTTGTCACGGCTACAG
This sequence comes from Calotriton arnoldi, assembly GCA_963921515.1. NCBI lineage: Eukaryota > Metazoa > Chordata > Amphibia > Caudata > Salamandridae > Calotriton > Calotriton arnoldi. The sequence goes on from CAWUFW010011942.1 coordinate 144,771, forward strand.
CCCGAACTGCTGAACGGAATTACACCAAATTTGTCAGAGAGGTAGCTCTTGGTCCAGAGTGCACTCTTTGCTTTAAATGGTGTAAATCCGTTCAGTAGTTACTGAGAAATTTAAAAATAAAAAATATCAATTTCTGAGCACCGAGGAGGATTCGTGAACCCACCCGAGCACGAGCTTCATTCTGATTGGCTGCCAACACTCCAAACCAGGAATTGTTGGCAGCCATCTTGTGACTCGGTAAAACCGGGTCACAAGACAGTAAAAAAAGATTAAAAATAAGAAAAGGGGGCAGGGTAGAAACACTCTGACCCCCTAGGCCTGCTCAGGGGATCCCACAAGGACCCAGAGGGCCATAAAAAGCATTTTTTTTAAAATAAATCAGCCGAATTCACGCTGGGTGCGCGAAACCGGCCGAGAAAATAAAAAGCCTGCGCTTCATTTTGTATAAGCCCCCAGGTGGGCCAGGTCCTGGGCAATATCCAATTATGAAGCGGGGGCCCGTGGGGGCCCCCGCAGCCCCAGGGACCATCACCTCCCCGGGGCTAAAATAATAAAATAGCGTGTCAGTGACCCCTGCTCTATTACAGTATTGCAGGAATGTCTGTTGTAAAAGCACCTACTGCAACTAGTACACTGGAAGCTTCGCTGGAAGACCCGGTTTTAAATATGACACCTTCTCTATGGTCTTTTAGGCGCCATTACAGCAGCACTTCGCCCTTGAATGCACCATGCCGGTATGTAGCTGTTGTGTGTTTTATGTGTTTTATCGTCAAACCCCATCACGCAGTTCTCACAATAACGCAAACATCCTCGTGCAACCTCGTACCTAAAGAATCCCCGAGAATAAAAACTACGGTAAACCGGAAAATTACACATACAAACATAGCATGTAAAACAGAAGCAAAAGGCACCCGGGAGCCTCAAGAACCAGACAAATGTCCTTTGCCATCCCCATCCTTTATTAAAATCCGTGACGAGTTGTTTCTTCGAGTGTTTGTATTTTTCTTCAAAACTGACAGCTATTGTTTAAAAACAAACAAAAAAATGCGCACTACGCCGGAATAAAAAGGTGGCCACACATTGGAGAACTTGAAAAACTCAGTTGAAAAGTATTTCAGGAGAGCTCTCGTTTCTTATCGTTTGTGAATTCATGAACCCCCTCCCCCGTATTCACAACCTGCGGGTCCAGCTAGGTGCACCGGCTGTCCTGTGACATGCCTTTCACTAGATCCACACTTCACAGAATCAAATGCAATGTTTTACGACCCTGAAAGGGCACGAACAACTCGGAGTGGATGCAAAAGAAGCAGGGGATGTGCTGGGGCAGAGTTTCTAATGTCTCCAAAGCATCCGGTGATATACACACCTTTCATAGGCGAGTGCTTCGACGCCTCGTCAGGGGTAGTAAGCGCTATATATATGCAATTACAATACAATACTGTGTTTACTGTTAGCTGCGCATGCTCTATGACACTTGACTCATCTTCTTCATGTTTCACTTGCGCGTGGATCCGTGGTCACATAAGCACACGACAGTCCCGGTAATGAAAGAGGCGGAAAGGAAGAGGGAGCGGCACGAAGGAAAGGAGAGCAGAGGAGCGAGAGGGGTGAAAACGTGGAGTGCGCGTTGGAGGACAGAGGAAGAGAGAGGAAGGGAAGCAGAGCATGAACAAGAGAGAGAATGACAGAGAGAAGGGAGAGAGACAAGGAAGAAGAAGTGTACGAGAGGAAGACGAAGCGACAAAGAGATGAGGAGAGAGTGGGTAAGAAATAGGGTGAGAAGGAAATATGGAGAGAGAGAGAGTAAAGGGGTTCAAGGGAGAGAAAGAAAAAAAACGATTATGAAAGACGGTGACAGGAGAGAAATGAGAAACGAAGCGTGAGAAAGAGACAGAAAATAAGTGATACAAGAAGAGATTAAACATGTGTGTTTGTTTACAGGTTTGCATATGTATGTGTGCGTACTTGTGTGTGTACTGTACATGCGTATGTATGCATGTGCATATATATGTGCGCGCGTGTGTGTAAGTGTGCTGTGTGTTTATTTATGTGTGTGTGTGTCTTTGTCTGTGATGTGTATTAGTGTGTATGTGTGTCCTTATATGTGTGTGTGCACGCACAGGGACTTGTATGTGTTGTATTTGTGTGCGTTTATGTATGTGTGTATGAGTCTGTGCTTGGGGGGAGGAATGCACATGTGTGTGCCAGCGAGAGAGAGAGAGAGGGGTGCAATCAAGAAGAGACAGAATGAGCAAAAATAAAGAGGTAAGAGGTGACAGACACCAAGAGTCGAAAGCGATAAAGACACACAGGGAGTCTGAGTGAGCGAGACAATGTGAAAGAGAGCGAAACTAAACCGGAAGCTGAGTATGAGCCGGAGGTAGAGGAGTAAAACTAACTGGAAGAGAGCAGACAGAGGAGAGAAAGATGTAGTGAGAAAAAAGATTAGTAGAAAGCATGTCAGACAGAGGCGTTATAAGACATGGGCAATTGTACAAGCCCCCCACGGGAAACAGCCATTACAACGCGGGCATTACATCGCATGCCATTACAATGCAAGTTTTACAACGCAAACCATTACATCGCATTGCGCTGGGGGCGCCACAGGACAAGCAATAGTTTAATTTACTATCCAACACCTTCCCTACAGTACGTAGGCTGGAGTTGGAATAGTAAATTAAACTACTCCTGTGTCCAGCGCCCCCCAGCGCAATGCGATGTAATGGTATGCTTTGTAAAACCTGCGTTGTAATAGCATGCAATGTAAAAGCATGCGTTGTAATGTCATACATTCGCCCCCCACCTCTGGAAAGTGAAGGTTCTCTCTATTTTATCTGTCTATTATATTTCTCTATCTAAATCTCTCTATCTACTCTACCATTGACTCTGTCTTTCTACCCTGTATCATTTAAAGGATTTTTAAGGTCCTGGGCAAGACCTATTTCAACTGCTTTTGTGTGCCCCTGTTAAAATGTAACATTTCATTTCGTATTGATCAGCATCATGTGGGCTTGAATTATCAGAAAATGGGCAATGAAATTCAAATTTGTTCTGTACATGAGGCCCCCTAGAAATGCCTTGCTTGGTCCCCAAAATCCTTGAGATCACACTGAGCATGTATATGAGAGAGAGCGACAAAAAGACTGAGAAAGCGAGAGAAAAAGAGAGCGCCAGAGAGACAGCACGAGAGGAAACAGACAGAGAATAAACATTTACAAGGTTTTAGGGATAGGCTGAGGTAAAAGCAATATTTTCTTTACAATAACCAATATATCAAAATAATCTGCCTGCACTCTGACATTAATTACTGAAAATAGCTTCTAGAGAGCTGTGTGTACTTTGTTTCCTAAACACTCCTCCCAATCACATAAAACACTGGAAAATAAAGAAAATAAATCCTTAAACCCTTATTTCTTTAGCAAGAGCTGTGTCAATCAAGCTATTGGGTTTGCACTGCAATAAAGTGGGCCTTCCTCAGAAAACGTGCTCCAAAGCCCGGGCTGAGAGCAGGAGTCGACCTGCTGCGCTACGCTGGCATCCTGGAGCCATCAGTGGCATTAAGGAGGACGACGCAGCAGCCTGCGGTTAGAGGGGGACTCTGTGGCAGCAGGGCAGCCATTACAGGGAACCCGAGACTAATTCACAGAGCTGAAGGGGCGAGGGGGGGGATAGGTGGGGGCGGGGGGGCTCCTTCCAGTCTGGTCTGGAAGCCTGACTGGAACATGCTCTACTCACAGACCCTCTCGTACCCATCTTCGACTTGCCACTGGGGGTCAGATGCGGGGGCGGAATGGTGCCACCGGCAGCCGTGACCAGTGACAGGCCTTTCTGACTACTTCAGTGCTTGAAACAGGACCTACATCATAGGGTTGCTGTTGGTTGGCAAGGATTCGGAGGTGGTGGTGGGGGGTGCTACCGGTCTCGTTTCTTACTGGTACAGGAGGCCTGACTGAAAGAGGCTCTGTCACACACTCCGGTACCCTACCTCTGCGAGGCAAGCCTCACGGGAATCTGCCACCAGTGGCCAATGACAGCCCGCCCTGTATTCTCAAAGTTAATCTTCTATGAGTCATCATGCATGTCTGGGTCATGGTATACATCTATTGCAACTGAAAGATAGGCTGTGCGTGAGGGTTGTGCCACTGCAACCCTAATATTGCGAAAATGGAGGCACTGTGATTTTGAATTTCCAGAGACAGGAGCAGTAGGAAGGGTCATCGGTCACACCTCAACACTGCACCATGGGAGAGACCTGGATGTTGGAAGTCTGCCCTTTCTTAAAACAAAGTAGAGGAGAAAGCCTGCCGGAGGCTTGGAAGACGTGCTGTATTTTACCACAACATTAACCTGTATGTTAGTACAATAAAATGTATCCCAAACAACAACAGTGTTGACCTCCGTGGAAAGAATATACAAATGCTTCCCATTTAAACATGTCTTCTCACTTTAACAGTGGCCAGAAAGTGAGCCCCCAAGTCCCCATTAAATGGTAGAGGGGTACTCAGTGCCCAGGAGCTGAATTTGAGCACCTATAGGCCACTGGAATTATGCGTCAGGGGAGGGCCAAATTATGTGGCAGGGTTGAGTAAATTAAACAGCAAGAAAATACAAATTATGCGACATAATGCAGCACATTTTGAGATAGTATTACTTCATTAGTTTGTCATTTTAACACTTGTTAACACTGCTCGGCATTGGTTCCACCTCATTAGAACCAGTTTAACACCTAAATATAGGAATAAGCAACTGAAAGGTGAGCAGTCAACCTTTCCAAAGAGCCTTCCCCTGCACGGCAAAAAAAGTTGCTGCATTTTAGTAACTTTTGAACTATTTGAGCTAGAAACAAATTTTATTTTTTGTTAAAATCTGCAGATTATGCAGCAGATGGATTATGTGGCAGATGTGGCAAATATATAACTATGCAAAAATTACAGCTGCAGCACAATCACATAATTCCAGTGGCCCTGCCTATAGGCAGCCATTAAACAGGGATTGTGTCACAGCAGCTCACTGGGCGACATCGGTTTAAAATGGCACTGATGTGGTTCCATAAGTACCCAACCTAGGACTTTTTGTGTATGTATATATTCACAGAAAAAACCATAGGTTTCAGGGACGTTATAGTTAGTAATTAGCATTTAAAAAACCTTAGAAATTCACTGAAAAAACCATAGGTTTCAGGGATGTTATAGTTAGTAATTAGCATTTAAAAAACCTTAGAAATTCACTGAAAAAACCATAGATTTCAGGGAAGTTATAGTTAGTAATTAGCATTTAAAAAAACCTTAGAAATTCACTGAAAAAATCACAGGTTTCAGGGACGTTATAGTTAGTCTGACATTTCACTTGTACAAAACCAGAGAAATTCGGCCGTTATAGTTAGTTGAGCTAACTATAGCTCGCGCCCCCACAATGCACTGCTGATGACATCACATATTACATCACTCATGACACGATCCTGCACAGGGAGAAATGCACCATGTCGTGCATTTCTTCCTGTGCAGGAACTGGGGGTGCAAACATGTAGGGGGGCACAACATGTGCCCCTTTGCATGCTCCTCCCTGCACAAGGCACAAGTGCCCTCTGAGTTGCCTCATCGCCACCCTTTTCATGGCAGGCTCACCGTCGTGGATAGGGTCGCAGTGAGGCAACTCGTAATATGCTTGGAGGTGCCGCATCAGCATCACCAGCATAACTGACTAACATATCCACCACTTAAAATTTACTTGCATGTTTCACTATACTAATTCAACACTAATCCTCTATGGGTCCCAGAGTAGCGTGCTACTCGCCGAAAAAGCACTTCGACGCCTCGTCAGGGGTAGTAAGCGCTATACAAATGCAATTACAATACAATACAATATTGCAGCCTTAGACTGCTGTGCCACCACTGGGGGATCCATGATCCCCAGCGGTTACGGTGGTCCTCTGGTGGTCCCACCACTGCACTTGAAATACGGCGGTCGGACCGCCAGTGCGGCAGTTCACGGACAACCACCATGGGTTCAGCGGTCCCAGGGACCCCAAGTCAGCACTAAAAATAAGACCATGCAAAGAAGAAACACTGATATTCTGACAAGGGAGTTACACACAAAGGCTTTCTGGATTGTGTTTTGTCTGATTGTATTTCAAAATCTATATATTTTAATTTTGTGTTTCAAATATTTGTGTTTTTTGTGTTAAATACTTTTAAATAAGTCTTTTATTATGTTCTTTAAAAAATCTGAATAGTTACAGATATAAATTTCAGCTTCGTACAACATTTGTTAAATTTTTCTTTAAGAAATACATTTATGAATTTTTACAAATTTTATAAATTTTTAAATTTACATTTCTCAAATGAAATTGTTGTGTTAACATAAATGTATATATATCACATATTATTACACTTGATATTTAAATAACATATAAAGGTTTTATTTTTAATACATTTTATTTGTTATCTTTTTAATGTTGTAGGTAAAAAATTACTGCTATATTTAGTTTCTTTTATTTTTGCAATACATTTTTCTTTTTTTTAAATGTTGCTTAGTATGAGGTGTGAATCATAAGTTAGATCCCCCAGAGACAAACACTTCTTTTGCTCCCCCACTCACCAACACCTGACCCACAGAATCCAAGACACTACCCTGTGTCCTTAGTTATTGTCAATATGACCACTGAGAGTCCAACATTTTCCCACTGTTGCTTAGTTTGGAGCAGCAATAGTCAATATGACCCCCGAAAGTCTAACATGTTTCCCAAAGTTGCTTATTATGAAGTGTGAATTGTAAATCTGTCCCCTCCCCAGATTGTTGGAATTATTAGATTAAGCTATATGGAGAGGTGACAAAGTTTCTCTCCCAAATACTAGCCAACATGTTTAATAATGTTTCTATATGTGTTATTATTTGTTTCCCAACAGTTCCACCAACTTTAAGCGGTACTCACATTGCATAAAATAGACATTATTCAGTGCAATAAGGGCAAATAACATTATCACAGATTTAGGCATCATCCTGAAATAGTAGGGTAATATTAGAATGCCCTGAAGAACCGCCACTTCACCTTGTTAGGCAACAGGGCGTGAAACATGTAGACCCAAAGAGAAGAACCATGGAACAGCTAAAGTTCAATTAGGCCTCATAATTTTTACTTTTGCCAAAGTTAGCCCATCCCAACATAAAAGGCAACACTTGTGGGGATCTATAGTAGATTTTAATATTTTTTCACTAAACAATACACCCACTATCTCCTAGGGCCTTCTTTAATTAAGCGGAAGGGGGCACAGAGCCCACCTCCCCGAACAAATAGTGGTTCGGGTAACCCTATCCCCTGGACCAAAGCATATATGTTAAGGGGAGGGGTGAGTTGCCCCCCTCCCCGATTCTTAATAGACCCTGGGGACTCCCGTCACCTGGGGTCGAACTCCTTTGAATAGCGGAGGGGGCATGAGGCTACCCTCCTGAGCTTTTATAAGCCCCCTGGTACCCATTCCTCAGGGCTGCAGTTAACTTAAAAGGGAGGCAGCGTGCAGTCCCCAAAGCCTTAATAGGCCCAAGGACCCCATTACCTGGGGCCGAATCCTTTTCTAAAGGAAAGAGGAGCCCCACAACCCATGTTTCTGATCCTTAATAGTCCCTGGGGACCCCTTCCCCCAGGGCCACAGTTTACATAAAGGGTAATGGGGTGGGCAGCCCCTCCTCTACAAGTCCATTATGCCCCCATGGAGCCCATTCCCAGGGCCTGTGTTATATGTAGGTGGGTCCCTCAGTGCCCTCATGGAGTGCCAACCAAGCAGAGAGTTGAGGGCCTCGGGTGGGAGCTGCAGGGCCCCCGTAGCCCAGCCGCTTCCCCACATATTGCAGGACCCAGGATTCCTCCCACCCTGTGGGAGCAGCTCTTTCTGCATGCTCCTGCTGGGTTGGAAAAATCTGTGCTTCCCTACCCACAGGAGCATGGACAGGGAAACAAAATTCTGCTCCCACCTGGCAGGAGCATTTTTAACAGCTCCCGCCGGGTGGGAGCAGACATCTTTCCCTGCCCGTGCTCTTGGCTGTAGCTCAGTTTAATTGTCCTATGGAAAATTGCATGGGGAAAAGGCATTTTGGGACCCCCCTTTTTCTCTGCCCTTGCTTGATGGATCTCCCCAACACTTTCAAGGAAGGAGTTGAGGTGGATAAACATATTTTTTGGGGTGGTTTCGTGAAGATTCTTCAAATGGTGCCAAAGTTATTAGCAAACAAAAAAGTGCTTTTCCTATGGAAACATGCCCTAAATATAACTACAGAATTATGTAACATTTTTGGAGAAATAAAAACTTTTCCCCAAGTTCGTGCCTCCTTCAAGAAGGTGGTATTTCTTTGACTCAAAGCTGATTAAGCAAATCTTAGAAGCAGACTTTGTGACAAAAATTGTGAGTGCTTGCGGTGATCATCCCAAGTTACACCCATGTAACATCCTCTAGCTGTTAGTGGCACAAAGCAGGGCAAAGCAATATTTGCTCACAGGAAATGTCACCTTTCCTGCACAAGATACCTTTTGCACTGAAAAGCAAATTCCCTTCAAAGACTTTGCGCTGTTTGGCATCACCTTGCGAGACTTTGCACTAGTGCAAATTTGCCCATTTGTGTCGATATTTTACTTTTTGTGATGAATAGATATAAGCCCAAAGGATACAGTTATTGTAGTATACCAGGGCTTGGAGTAACATCTCCAATCATAAGTTCATCAAAATCATGTTCATTCATATCACCACACCCACAGTAACGGTACCACTTGCCTCATGATTGCAGACAGGCTATCACTGGTTTATTTAACATCAAAACATACATTTTTTATGTTGTGTTTTTTTTGGGGGGCCATATTCAATATTTTCAATAAACAATAATTTGAAAGTTCCCATTTGTTGCCTCCTAATGTGCCTATTAAAATATTCTGATGATATGTTTTGCAGGTGTTGATCTAGCTACACAAAATACTTGCTGCAAATAGTTAAAACTGTTAAATGACATTTTGTGCTCTTAATACCTAATTTTGCATTTATTATTGGTGATGTAATAGATAACAGCAAATCCTTATTGGCTAGTTTTTAGGGAAATGTATGAACTTATAATGCTAAAAAATATACTAATTGACTGCAGTGAATTTCAAATGTGATCAATGTAATAGCACCCTGTAATTGATTCTGTAAAATGATATTTACATTAATTTAAGCAAAGTATATGATACAGGTGAACTACCATGAAGGCCACTTATGAAACGTTATTTGATTCAATTGTGTGGCTGTAGTTCATTTTCCACTGTCCTTCTCATCAACAGAAATTAACAGAAACATTGCATGATTATTGATTACCTTCAGATGGAAAGTGCCCTTGGTCCATGAACTTGGCTGTTCTTTTATTAGACAGCATGGTAACAATAGCATCATATGTTTGTCTGGAAGAGTTATGTGCCTGAAATATTTTAAACAAAGAGTACAGTTCGCCCTTAAGCTGTACTATCCTAAAGGCATGTTGTGGCTTCATCCAAGACAGTCTTGTTGCACTACTCCTAAATGAAGTACACGCGTGCAGCTATGGAAAAAATACTGTCATCATAAATCATATTGCATCGAAGAAGTTAGAAAAGAAAATTATGCAAGAGTTGGACATGACTACTGATAAATACAGAAAGACATTAAATATGAAGGAAATTATATTGTATTGATAGGCTTGTCAATACACCAAATTTTAAAATGCTCTGAGGTTTAAATATGTATTTCAATGCCGATCATTTTCCTTTTACATGGTCATTCTGAAAATATGATTTGATTTTGATATTATTGGATCGCCTGGCCTTCACTATAATTTATTTTAATGAAGAAGAAGTTGCAACCTAGAAAAATATGTACAATTCTAACCTGACTTTCTTTAAAAGGTTAGTAAAGAACACACATGGCAATGGTTAGATACCGTTCTGAGAAATAAATATATATTTTCGTGAAAAATGCTGACTGAATTGAAGATTTAGGCACATGCTTGTGACTTGAGGATCATCTGTTGAAATGTCTTGTGGGGGTTCTGCAGCTATGATATGACATTCACCAGTGATGATTCGGTTGCACATTTATCCATTTGTGATGCATCATAATGGTTAATCAACTGGGTTGCTCAAAATTCAAATTATACCTCTCAATCCTAAATGTTTTACAGTTCTTAAGTTGTTGCCTTCCTCACACACGATTTTGATTAAAAACATGCTGCGCATGTCAATGCATAGTCCATTTCAAGATGTTACTCTATTTAAACTAGTTGTGGAAAGCCATCAGCAAAACGCTATGCCAGAGAAAACTTGCATAGGGCATATCAAAGCTTTTTACTATTCACAAGATGACATACTTGTCAGAATTTGTAATATTAATTTTGGAGAGGGCGATCCCAACCAACTTAATAAACACAGTCTGATTAGATCAAAACCAAGGGGCTGATTACGATGGCGGGCGGACTTGATCCGCCCGCCATCGTAGCGGTGTTTGGGACCGTCCGCCATGCATGCGGCGGTCCTGCCTACCCGATTAGGATGGGACTGCCGCCGCTGCGGTCAGATTCAGCACCGCAGCGGTTCCGTGGCGGACGGGCTTTGCCTCCGCCGCGGTTGTGGTCTGGATCCCACCGCCATCGTAATCCGGTGGTCGGAGAATCGCGGTCCGCAGGGCCGGTGGACCTCACTGCCGGTCCGGTGGTGGCAATCGTTCTGCCATCGTAATCAGCACCCAAGTTCTGAGAGAATCTCTGCTGATTCCTTGGGAGCGATGACACAAGCAACAGGGAATCCCCAGAGAGATGTGAGTTAATCACAAGCAGTACCAACAATTTTAAAGTAAAGAACACACACACTAAAATTCCCAAACCAATTCAGGCAGAAGGGGAAAAATGTAATGAGTACAAATATACCAAGATCCTTTAAGGTGGATAAGGGGGACCAGAGATATGATTTTTTTTAAATTTCAAGGCAAAAGGGCCAAGAAAAAGTAAAGCATCTTTAAAAGACAACAGTGTGTTTTTGACCAAGATGTAGCCTCTATTTCAGGTGACAGCAATGGAGCAGGCAGCAGATACTCAAAGCAAGTGATCTTGGTCAAATATTTTACCTGTGGACTTGGTCTCTTAAATAGAAGTCAATATCTTCCAGCAGGGAAAGATCTAACTCTGTGGCAGATGGGAGTTTGTCAATATCAGATACATCCGAGTCAAGCTCTTGCTGAAGCCATTTGTTTTGGTCCGAAAAGTTCTGAGGGATATAAAACTGAACTTTGCCGCCACCGAGATTGCTTCATTGGTGAGATTGATTTGCCCCATCACTCTGGTCAGAGCTTTTACCTTAGTCTCTTTTTTGAATGTCAAAATCCTCCACTGGGGCAAGCCTGGAACCTGTAACTGAGCAGGACTGCACAATTTCAAATACCTTTGCTGTAAGGTCCCATTGAACATGTTGTCAGCGCAACAAAAAGCTCAGAGCAGGCCAAACCTGGTTTTCTATCCCACCTAGGGTGTGACATTCTTGGCCAATCCTTACCACCCTGTCCTGGTTCTCTTAAGATGGTAAAAATGTAAGCAAAGAGGAGGTCAACTTTTTGACCCTGATTTAATCAGTCCTTCAGTTCTTAAGTGAGTCCACTTAATCCAGTTGGGTCTTATACTTCAGATTAAGTCTTCCCTGGTTCAGCAATGCTCTGGGGAGGTGGTGGTTAAGGTGCCAGATTTATTCTGAGGAATATTCAGTGGCTAAAGAAATTCTACCACCCAATCCTACCTATTTTGTTGAAGCCCCCCGATTCCTCCTTTTTCAGCACTTCCTCTTCGCCATACTGTAAAATTACAGAGAAGAACCTTTTCAATATGGCAGAACCCTTATACCACCATGCATGCATGTCTTCAGTTCCTTAGCTAGCCCACAATTTAGAAGAACTCTTCTCTATGTCCAAACTGGTTCTCTCCACCGATAGCTGGCTAAGAGGGCTTTGAGAATTAGCAAAAGCCTTCTGTGGCATTTTCAAGTCAAAGGGATAATGGTAAGGCTGTTTTTGTCTAGTCAATAGTCCCTGTCCACTATAAGATAGCTATCCCCCACTAAGTGGATAGCGGTAACATCACCTTGTCCTTTCTGGAATCAGACGCAGGCTGTCTTATGAGTCAGGGTAACTAATTCTCCAAGAAAAGGATGTGTATTACAGCTCTGGAAAGCTGACGACTGGAAGAATTGGTTTTAGGTCAGTTGCGGCTCAGCTAGCCAAAAGTGATTTTTTATAGTTACTTTCACACTTAAGTTATTAAAAATGTGATTTTACTATTGGATCAGATTTAGAAAATCAAGTAGGAAATGGCTTTGAATGATTTTGCTAACATTTTCCTCAGGTGGAGATATATAATTAAATATTTTACTCCCTCCAGGGCCCGTGCTATGGAAAATGTCGCTGAACTTACATCATGGACAGTTTTTAAGCCTGCAGTCACCGAAAGGCACACTTTATAAATATATGCTGATCAGTTCTTTTTATATATATATTAAGCACCCTTTCTCATAAGCTTACAAGACAGACTACATGTGGATATTAATATATAAAAAAGGTTTTCCTGCATGGCAAAGACTCTTTCCCATCCAATGTATTGCTAAGATGCAATTAAATACAGTCCAACCCTAGCACAGTGATGCTCCTGACTTCCACATATTTTTTATGTTTGTGGGTGGTATAAATACACACTGGAACCCACATATGCCATCTACTGTGACCTTATAGAAAAGTTATATAGACTGGTTGGGTGAAACCAGTTTTACCAATACCATAATAGGCACATAACTCACCATGACACTGAATAGCAATGTCACAGGACACAGAGTCCTAATACCAGCAAAAATAAGGTGCAGCCAAAGACGAACAATCAAGGATGACCATGTAAAAATGGAGAACTTGCTACAACATGTTTTACACTGGTTTTTGAGTACCGTATGAAAGATGACAGCAAAGTGTAAATTTGAACTGAGTACTTTGATGCAATTGTCCATCCTCAAGATGTTGCATTTCTAACCAAGCATTTGAATGTGATCTGGTTGACGTTGGGACAAAATGAAATGCATTGCACATGATGAAGATTATGCAAACATTACTGGAAGACAGGGAGAGGGAGAAAGAAGGTGTCAGCATATTTCTTCGAAATACAATGGACCCAATTTACAAGAGTTGGAAACCAGCATCTGCAGAATAATGCCACCTTACAACTTCTGAATTAAAAATAAAATGTCCAATAGTTAGGGGGAGCAGCACCACTTGCAGTATTCCAGGTGTATGTCTGAAAAAGTCATATGACTTATTTTTGTTTACTGTCATTTCCCCAATGCTAAATTGTATGTGTAGTTTAGTTCCCCATTGTGGAAAGCCAGTCATTGTGAGCAGTGGTGCGTTTTCTTTTTTTTCTCATTTTACCATGAGAAAAATATTTTTCTTTCTTCTCTGCACCCTCACAAACTTTCACCTTACCCATTTAAGGGATTTTTACCTGTCACTGACAAGCATGATTTACAATCTTTTCCAGGTTAGGAACGGAGTGGAGAATAATTTGTGAATGATCACAGATTCATGAGTTTGTGGGCATTCATACATTTTCAAGGATAGAAACACATTTGTGTACCTCCTGCATGATTTGTACTAACACAAATTATTCCATGGTCGTTTGGTAATAAGTGCATGGATTAAAAAGAACTGCAAGGTCACCACTTTTACATTTATTTGAGTCACAAATCCATCCATTTGCATTTGTTACAGCCTTACTAGGTTTCCTTTTACTTTATATCTAGTTCACATCTCTGTTAAGCCTGGAGTAGCAGCTGACAAAACAAAGTGAAATCAAACAGGGGAGAGGATAAGGGGTTACTGTCAAAGCTGTGGACTGGGAAACCAGGTTCTAGTTTCGGCGTTGGCTCAACATCCTGTGATTCTGGGCAAATCACTTAATCTCCCAGTGCCTAAAAACATGATTATGACCATGTGTAATGTAACTGGTGCTCATGTAAAGCTCTCCAATACCTTTGGGTCGAGTTTTTATTGTATAAAGCTGCAAAAAAGGAAATAAAATGCTTGGCCAAAGAGACATCGTCAGTCCTAGACATTCTAATTTTACATACGCTTCTGGATAACTATTATAGAATAGCTCATTTATGTCTGTAGGACAGGAACAGAGTATTGCTGCCAGGCTCAGTAGGAGATTAGGAGCAGAAATGAATTCAGGTTTGCAATGGTTTTAGCCTTTATAATACCCTGCTCTGTCCACTCAGAGGAAAGAATTGCGTGGGCCAAAAGTAGATGAAGAGGACCTCCATGCTTGCTGCACTGCAAAATTCCTCCCCTTCAGCTGGAGCATAGGGATAGACATCTCCAACTTATGATTTGAATGACTGGGTCCAGCACTATCCCCAGAACTCACAGAGTAGTCTACTGCTAATCTGTCTTTGCATATCTGTTATTTCACACCTTTAAAGTTTGTTTGCACTGGAAGAGATGCAAAAGATTCAATTCTATGTTCTATTTCTGCCTGACCCTCAGAGTGTCACATCATCAGGGTATTTTCAGCAAAGCTAATTGGAAGATAATGGCATCACCTTTTAGGGCCTGATTGGATCAGGAATGGTATAGGGCCAGAACCCAGGCCCCTCTACATGATCTGCCTCACACACCCTTTTACATTGCCCATATCCACAATGATAGGCAAATCATGCAAACATCAGCACTGCTCAGCAAACACTGAAAACCAAATCCATACCCTTATCACTAACATGTACACAAAACTTCCCAAACATCCCTTCAGCTCATGTTAATCAACACACACACAGCAGTCACCCATGCTCTTCACATAGCAGACACGATGACCCAACACAGACTTCATGCACCCTTCGGCACAGAAACATGACACTCACCCTCAACGCTATCACACATCCTTGATGTCCTCATTCCTACAGGCTACAATATTCAACACAAAGACGATACAAACAAACGAGGAAGAGGGTAGACATAATTCATCATTCACACATTTACCTGGCACTGCAGTCTCATTTACTGGGTAACCCCTAAATCAGTTGAGCTCTTTACCTGCTATATCCCCCTCTAAGCACTACACACATACTCTTCAGACCCTGATGGTCCAACAAGAACTTAATTGATGAAATATCACACATCATCACTTCATCCTCAGTTAATTCTCTCACCTGGTCTTCCTAGGCAATTTCAACCTTTCCAGCATGTCTAGTATAAAGACTAGTAAAAAATCCTTGGACATGCTCTCGAAAATTGAGTCATCAAGCATCTAATCACCAACACAATGACCTCAAAGGCAACAACCTTGACCTCAGAATGCCAGTTGCTCCCTCAATTGATTGCAAGTCCCTCTCACCACTCGACTTGATGAAAAGCTATGCTATTCCCATTCTACGTCTTCTGCATCACACCGTGACAAGATGAGAAACTGAAAGTAGACATATAATACTTTCACTCCCACTCCTACAAAGATCGGTCTACAGACACCCTGCTAAATGAACTCGGCAACCTTTTGAGTGCCCACCGGCCTTCAGTAGATGTCTATATTCCTCATTAAATACAACACAGCCCTGAAAAACTTATGTGAAACTCAAACATCACAGGAACCCCTATCTTCTAAACCAAAGCCATTTCAGATGGAACATTTAAACTCTCAGAAGGGCATTACACAAAGTTAAGTTAAGAAATGGAACTGGAACAGAACCTCTGATGTTACCTGACCAAAAAACTCACAGGTCTCGCTTCAACTCTTCCAAAGCCTTCTGATACAAGATTATCAAAAGAATAGTCTGAGTTGAAGAGTTGAATCGTACTCCAGGGGAATCTCTAGCTTGGAGGATTTCAATTTATGACCTAACCAGGGCAGAGACAGCTATTTTTCAATCATTAATAATGTATTTGAGTACGGGGGTGGTGTTTGTGCAGTGCTCCTTGTGCCTACCCACTCAGAGTTGCAGCTACATATCATCACACTGGTATTGTGAAATCAGCTGGGCCAGCAGTGTCATTCATGAGTTGAATAAAAGACGAGACAGAGGACACTCCTAGTTATGGTTACATTATGAAGAGGAACCACTGTTTTGTGCTGGCTTTGATTCAGCAAAAACGTCACACCAATGAAGTACCATACTGCAGATCCTGGCCCATTTTTCTAAGCTTTCCAAAAGTGTTTGCTGATCCCCAACTTCATAGGTGCAGATAGGTCAAGAAGGATTGGTATATTTAAGTCACCCATATGCAATGATGATGGATGGTCTTCTCTGATTTTATTGATGGTGGTTTTCACCCCTCTCCCCAGACTGAACCCAAATTGTATGTCATGAAGTATTAAGTTATATTCCATAAATTCTTGAAGTTGCCATATAATGTCTCATTCTATGAGTTTGCTTACCAAAGGTAGGCTGATGTTCAGTATATAATTTACTCGTTCCTGTGGGTTGTCCAATGCTTTTTTTATCAGTAGAGTGATTACAGCATGTTTTGCAGTTCAAACGTGTGAGAAGGCCTAATTTCAGTAAGTATTACTGTTTGTGTGCTCTTTAAATTTATCAGTAAGCTTGATTTTGTGGTGCAATTTATTCTCTATCTATCTGGTAAAGCTGTATGTATTTTTAATCTATCTCGTAAAACTGCAACATAGCATACAAAAATGATGTCATATATCCACCAGTAAAATGTTGTGGTTAATGTCAGATTTAAAAGTGCACAAACATGCCAGTCTAATTTTCGCCGGTATTACTAAATAAGGATTATATTTTCCAGGATAACAGTTTTCTGGCTCGTCCTCAATATTTAGCACATGGTATAAAAGAGCACTGTTAGACCTGGCATCCTTGCCATTGTTTCCCCTGAATATTTGCCTCCTGACCTCCTGTTTTGCTAACTTCATTTTTGCGGGCTTTAGGATTCTGGGCACTTTACCACTGCTAGCCAGTGCTAAAGTGCATATGCTCTGTACTCTAAACATGGTAACTTTGGCTTACCTACAACAGGCATATTTAATTTACTTGTAAGTCCCTAGTAAAGTGCACTATATGTGACCTGGGCCTGTATATTAAATGCTACTAATGGGCCTGCAGCACTGATTGTGCCACCCACTTCAATAGTACTGAAAACATGGCTCAGGCCGCCACTGCAGAGCCGGTGTGTGCAGTTTAAACTACCATTTCGACCTGGCAAGTTAAACAACTTGCTGGGCCCAAACCTTTCTTTCTATTACATGTATTTCAGCCCTTGGCCCTAGCTAGCCCCTTGGGCAGGGAGCAGTGTATTTAAAACGTAGTACATGTTATTTTAAGTTTTACATGTTCTGGTAGTGAAATACTCTTAAATTCGTTTTTCACTACTGCAAGGCCTATCTCGCCCATAGGTTAACACTTGGATTGCCTTAGACATCCTTTAGGTGTAATTTCGAATTGGAAGCAGATAGAAATTGGGAGTTTAGTGTATCAGGACTCAAAATGTAAAATCACAACTTATGGTGAAGTCAGACTTTAAATTGTAAATCTGAAAATGCCACTTTTAGAAAGTTGCTTCAAACAAGTGGTAGTATGCACTCCGTTTCTTTCAAACATGTATATAGTTCGTAGTTTTGATGATAGCAGCATGCACCCTGGCTTGTGTGCGTCCCGTCCAATCGCACAAATTCTTTTAGAAAGTTGGCATTTTCTTACTTTAACCATTCTGTGCCTCTGCCAGTCTCTGAATACAAGTCTTGGTTGGGTGACAGCTGAGCTTTGTGCATTCCCTCTAGACAGTCACACAAAGGGAGAAGGGGTGTGACATTTGCATCCTGATAGCCCACCACCAGGCTGATGGGCCTTCCTGAGGTAGATTGGGAGGGAGGTGCTGACACTTGCACCTGGATAGGGCTGTGTCTGTCCCCACACAAAGAGTAGCATTCCCCCCTGTAGTGTGTCTGGACCAGGGCAGGAAAGGCAGGGACCTTGTGATCTTCAACGGCCTCTTTGATGCCTCCCCCACTTCAAAGCACATTTTGGTATGAGTACTGAACCCCTGACAGCACCAAATTAGAACTCTACTGTAACCAAGGACATTCTGCCTGGAAGAAAAGTTGCTGTGCTGTAGGAGGAACTGCCACTTTGCTACTTGCTCTGCTGGGCTGTCCTGCTGCCTGCTGATTGCAGTGCTACAGGAGGGACTGCCACTTAGCAACTTGCTCTGCTGTGTTGCCTTGCTGCCTACTGCTTCTTGCCTGGGAGTGAGACGGACTGGACCTACTCTCTACATCCTTGAGCCCAAGAATCTCTAGGGGCTTGCCTCCTGCTCTTCTGAAGTCTCAGGGACACAAAAGACTTCTTGCAACTCTCCTGATGCTGCCTCTAGTCCTGTACCTTAGAAGTGGGTTTTGCCGCTGGTTCAACCCTCGACTTCGACACACCAGAGAATTTGCGCTGATGGGTGCAAATGCATCGCCCTTCAACATCGACGCAGTGGCTGCTCAAGGACAGTGTTTCCAGCACTGTTGCAGCTCAATGACGACAGCGACCCTACCGCCGAAGCAGCTCAATGAAGACAGCTGGCATGGCTCAAAGAGGATCAACACTGAAGCTTCCATCGACGGCGCAGATCAGTGCCAATGCTCACTTCCATCCACAGATTGACAACAAAGTGGTGCCTTCTCAACTCCTTGCCTTGAGTTATCGCCCTCCCCGCTTTGCTCCATCCAAGGTACTTTGTTAGTGGGACTAATCTGTGTCCTGTAGCCACCCTGCCATCAATCGTGGTCAGCCTGAACTTTGGATTTGCATCAGTCCCTCACTATATCAAGAAACCTTTTGATAGCTAGGGACTTCTAAGCACTGTTTTCACATTTTATCATTAAAAATGTATATCACAAGTTCTTCTTATTGGATGTTTGTCATTTTGGTCTTGTTTTAGTCAGATAAATATACTCTATTTTTCTAAACTGGTGTGAAGTCTTTTCTGTGGTGTTTTCACTGTGTTACTGTAATTTAAGTATTGCATGACTACTTTACACATTGCCTCTTAAGTTAAGCCTGACTGCTCTGTGCCAAGCTACCAGAGGGTGAGCACAGATTAATTTAGGGTGTGTATCTGACTTAACCGGACTAGAGAGGTGGTCCCTACTTGGACAGGGTGCATACTTCTATCAACTAGAGACCCCATTTCTAACAAGCCTGATTCATTTTCTTTTGACATTGGCATCCAGGGCATTCCATAAGGTTCACACTATTGTCTCTTTTATTATTAGGTATTTATTCATCAATCCTTCTTTTTATAATATTGTTAGCTGTTCAAGCAGGTGCTTAGAATGATGGTACCATTGTGAAAATAATTTGTCCTCAACTGCTGGTTAAGAGTCTACTGCTGATCATTCAGTGAAATGTTTAGAAAGTGTGATTTTAGGGTTAGGGATAGGGCTCTAGTATCACTTAAGGTAAGCATAACACCATTGTTTCAGTCCTGTGCTTACATTTAATACAAAAAA
This sequence comes from Calotriton arnoldi, assembly GCA_963921515.1. NCBI lineage: Eukaryota > Metazoa > Chordata > Amphibia > Caudata > Salamandridae > Calotriton > Calotriton arnoldi. Next base: position 164,289 of record CAWUFW010011942.1, read on the forward strand.
ACATTCAATGAGCCACATTCATCATTTGTATCCAATGTAATCAGCGATTTCTACAAGAACCTAATGCATCATGGTATCCTGACAGCAGGGTGCAATTTGGCAACTCTTAAGGACATTACATAGGCATGGCAAAGGCAACAACACTGTCTATTTTGCACTTACCTCTAGCACAGTATTTTGTAAGCTTAGATATTCCCCTATAATTGAAGAAGCACAAATTCTTGGCACAGTATTGATAGTTTACTTTTTAATTCTGGGAAGCATAAAGGCACCTTGTTTCACCTGGACACACAGTACTTCTGGTGGAAAAATGTATCTCTCTCAATTGGCTTTCTTCTGGTTTATTATATTCCAAAATAATGGTCTTCTTGATGTCCTTACCTCCCCTGGCACAGTATATAGGATGGTCATTATGGTGGATGTCTCTCAATGTTTTAGAATTAGGTAGTTTGTAAAATGGCACAAACCAGACGCAAACTGTTTTTCACGCCATGGGACAGTTGGGACACTTACTTGAAAAGTATTTACATTTTCAATCAACGTCAAGTCATGTCTCTTATTTTTTATAATTTCAGGCGGCTTTGTGTGCAGACTCGAGAGGGACCTGATAGTACGACTAAGTACTATTACACCATCAACAGAATTATGTAATTTTTTTCACTTTCCTTGTAACAGTAGCACAAAGAGAGGAAAAAGGCGAGAGAGAGAGTGTGCTCTGAGGCACAATAAATGTTCTGTTATTTCCAAACTACTGAGGAAGTTTATATGAGGAACACCCTAAACCTAAAAGGCACAGAACAGCAATCCTAAACCATAAATCGGACTGAAACATTTTCTTGTTAAATATATTGGTATGGCCTAGCTAAATTATGGAGGTCAGGCTGGAACCTTTTACCTTGGAGGTGGAAGGGTCATAGAACAGTGCTAGTTCATGTTCAGATACCATAGTCCCCCAGGTCTGTCAATAATTCATACTATCAGATTAAGATCTTTCTTGTCCCCAATCAAAACTGAGTTAGCAGTCATTAGTTGTTTCAGGAATGTGCTCTTTGTAAATCACACTAGCCCAACACATGAACCTTTAGCAAAATATTACGAAAATGTGCTCCAGAATGCACCACTGGACATCACTTCTCTTCCTGGGTAGCCCGCTACTACGATTCTACCTACTTGCTATGTTCACTCTTTGAGTCATACTTGGATTACTCCCAATCTGTATGACTTTAATGAGGCAAAATTGATGACCTGCTCCCCCACCGTGAAATGTGTTCCACCACCATTGAAAACATGTAACCCCCCGAAATTTCCATCAGACATTTCTGTTTATGATACTAGCAGGCTTATCACATAAAGTGAGCACTGCAAGTACTAACTTAAGACACTGTCACTTCCACGATTATGAACACACTGGGGTTGTATCACATCAAGTGAACAGTGCATGCGCTTAGTTAAGACACAGTCTCTGTCACAATTTTTGGGTGACTTGTGTCTCAAATAGTTGAAGAGGTACAGCACCACTATTTTACCACCCTAAACATTGGTAAATGGTGTCTGTCATAGGAACTTCCAAGGCATGTGCCTGCCTTTGCAGGAAATGTAGCAAAATATGTTGACATATTTAAAGTAAACAACAGACCATAACACAATAACATTCACAAAGCAACATAATAACACAATTAAAACATAACTGGGCTCAAGACAACAAAACAGTAAAAACAGAAAGCAACACAACAACAGTAGTACAACACAACAAAATGACATTGCAATAATGAAACACAAATACATAGCAGCACAAAAAGCAACACATCACCACCCAAATAAAACACCACTCTACAAATATGCACAAACATTCTGGTCACACATTACCACCTTCAGAATCCTGTTTTCATAATAAAGTGGTAAAAAGTTTTTTGAACCAAACACTGCCTTAACTTACCACCAAGGACATGAAATAGCATCTGTCAAAAGTATTTTGTGTTTTAGCCCTATGTGTCTTAAATAATTGTACAGCTGAAGAGCTGAGCAGCACACGCTTGCCACTTTAGACAGTGTTAAACTGTTGCTTGTCATGGGAACTGATGCTTTTGGCTGGAAATGTAGCTGCATATGTTGTCATAATAAAAGTAAACAAAAGAACATAACACAATAACATTCAAAATCAACCTTACAACACAGTTCATTGCAGGGCACAGCACAATAAAACACCCAAAACAAAATGCAACACAACAACCACATCGCAATAACGCAGTACAAAAATACAGTAGCACAAAAGACAACTGAACACATCATCACCAACATAAAATGCCACAATTCAAATATGCATAAATATTCATGTCACACATTATCACAATCAGACATCTGGTTTCAAAACTCGGACGTAAAATGTGTTTGCACCCAGAAATGCCTTCACTTACCACCCAGAAGAAGAAATAGTCCTTGTCAAACTAGCAGGCTTATCACAGGCCCCACATCATCACCACAAAAAATATACACACATTTTCTTGTCAGACTCTACCACCTCCAGATACGTCCTTTCAGAATACAATGGCAAAAGATATTTGCACCAAACACCTTCTTAAAGTGCTACCAACGTGCATAAAATAGCTGCAGTCCAAAGTGTTTTGTGATCTGGCCCAAGTAAGCTAACTGAAGAACAGTGCACCATGCATAATGTCTAGTGTCTCCTGCTGCATTCTCGATGCAAGCTGCACCTCATAGTTTGGAAACTTGGCAGGTCTAATAAGGGTAACCTTCTTCAGTCGCAGTATATTGGGTTATAGAAACGGATGCATTTGCTGACAGTGCTTCAAAGTCCACTGATGTGGCAGAATGAGTAATAATAATGTAACATTTTTAATTTGCTGTTTAATTTTCTACAGGCAAACAATTGAAAACGTGTATGAACTTCAGGTTGCTTTCTTACTTTTGAATACCATTATGCCTATTTTATTATGTATGTTCTTTTGAATACCTCACGCCTGTTTTATTATTTATTTTGCAACTCCATACTCCCATGCCTCCCTGTTCTAAAGTGGACTGCAAACTCGTTGCTAGATGATTGCTCCCAACGTTTACAATAGTAAAACGGTATCTCTTTATGGCCCGTGACGTGCACTACTTTAATGAGACAGACACCTAGCACTCTACTCACGCCCACGAGAAGCAGATTTGTATTCCCTGACACAAAACTGTCAGCATTTCACGTGGCTTTGGGTAAGCTTGGAAGTCTGAAGAGTCGTCTTTGGGGAAGCAGAGATGCCCTACGGACGCATGGAAGTTTGAGGTGAACATATGGTTTAAATATTCTCTTCTATTCATTATGAAGCTGGGAGGATTGAGATCTGTTGGTTCAGAGATTCAGTTCACTGCGCACTCCTACTGTGCCTGCCTATTAATTGCATCCCGTGTTTGTCAATCAAATATTTGCAATTAACGAAAATATTCCCTTAAGAGACATATAGAAAAGGCTGCTAAGTGTCCATTGTATTTGATGCTGTAGGTGGCTTAAGTACAAAAATTATACTCTTTAAAAATGTGCCGGCAGCAATGCCACTCAGAGACCTGGTGAGCTGCAGGACTGGCGCCAAGAAGGCATCGAACGGAAGTACCAGTTGCATTCTGAGAGTGCGATATACCCGAGTAACTGAAATAATAATAATTGATACACATTCCACACCTCCGATTTTATCATCCAAACGTGTATACCGAAAGAGTTACTAACGAATATAATAATTGTTGTTTTTGTATTCCGCTCCATTGGAACTCATTTTTAAAACATGTACCCTACACTTTGGACACGCACAGTAGATGCAGCAAATGAAAAATGTAGATTTGAGTAAATATTAGCCAGACCTTTGTTGGTTTACTTTTTCTGTCTCACTGACCGAAGATACATGCTTCCAACAAGGGAACACGTACCCAATCAAGGGCGTCTACCCATATTGATTACAAAGCACATTCATTCTGATAATCACAGTATTTTCCAAATCGATTCAACTAAGACAGAATTACGCTGAAACCACACATGTGAAGCCATTCATGGTAAATTGAAGTTTCCATACATTCCCTTTGAAGTCATATCATTCAGCAGTCTCTGTAGTGCCCCCTGAAACCATGGCTAGTAATGATGACACTTAGGGGTAGCCAAATGGAGCCATTTCAACCCCTGGTAAGCCCTTTGGTATCCTTGACAAAGCCTCTGCTGCTTTTGGTCTCAGAGGTCAAAGAGGGCAGTTGCAGGAAAGGAAAGTATAGACGGGACTTAGGGGCCAATTTACTAAAGCATTTTGCAGTTGCAAACCTTGTGATTCTCAAGATCACAGGGTTTGCAAGCCGTTGAAAGGTTCCCTGCTTCCCTTGGTGTCTTTCTAATGGGAAACAATGGGGCATATTCTCAAGGAGCTATCGCCAAGTTAACGGCACTTTATCCCAGCCAAAGTTGCGATAGATTCATCGCCCCATTCACAAGCTGGTGTTAACAGCCCATAACACCAGTTTACCCGCGATAGCAGCCGCAAAAAACATCGCCACAGATGACCCCTGCAACTATCGCTAATGAGATGCAAAGTAGGCGTTCCCGTGCAAAAAGCCGCGACAACACCACTCCTCAACATTCTCAACGACCAGACAGATCCGCGATAAGATCACAAAACATGCGATAAGGCGCGTTAGCAGCAGGAAACTAACACCTGCTCCGACCTGGTGCAAAGTCGGACGACAGCCTGCACCACAAAATAGATCCCAGCCCAGAGCCACACCTGAAGAACAACAGATGCCATGGAGCCACTGAACATGCGTGCCGGACACCCAAGAGGGCCACAACACCCACCGCCACCACCCCCAGGACCACCCCCCCCCCCCCGGGGCCCACCCCAGGCACCCTCCACCTCCCCCGGACCAAGACACAGCCCATCAACTGCACGAAAACATGAACACAAGCACCCGCCTGATGTCGCACAATTGCAACAATCAACATACATGTGAGCACTGAAATCCTGATTCATACATACACCATTGAAAGACCAAACAAAATGTCACATTCTAATTTGTCACCAAACAACTATTTTGAGGAGTCATGGCGGGGCATCCCTGGACAATCTGTGACTCACAGCCTGCAACACAATATCCAAGATAAGAAGGTGTGTCAGGCACTCATCAAAGGACAGGGAGAGAGAGAAAGAGAGAGAGAGAGAAAGAAAGAGAGAGAAAGAGAGAGACTAAACAAGGAGCGCAAGGCCAATCGGGCCCTTGGCTCATGCAAACATGCCAACAGCTGCGTGTGTCTCGAAATCTGCGCACCCCAAATCACAGGCCTGGCATCAAAGTCAGCGCGAAGTCCACATCACAATTAAGACATGCAAGCAGTAGTCAGACTAAAATCAGGAATGAAAGCTCCTTTGTCTCAACACACAAGGCCGAAGGCCAACCAAACCTCCGACCTTGGTCCTGAATGCGGCTGGCACACCCTGCGTGAGATACCATACCAGCCTCCAACGACTCCCACACCACAAACTGCGCTAATGAAACACCAACGTGCCCACACACACTTGTCCCTGCACGACCTACACCTGCAAGGGATGCGCTTGACACATTGGTCAAAAACTACCCATATGTCCAAACGTTGCACACACATACGACTCATTGCCCAGAGCTGTGGCATATCGTCCACCGAACTTCCGCCGGTCAGAGGAGTGCCGGTGCCACGAGACCAACAAACACAATGGCAGGCATTCCCGGGCACATGCACAACCCCTGTCACGTGGAACTGTACCGTGCACGAATGCTGCATCTGTTGGGATCCCTGCCAATGGCAGTGTTGCGAATCAGTTTCCGTCTGAGTTTCCATCTTGCCTATGTCACCTGCATCCAGCCCTGGTTCCACTGTCAATCATGCACATTCGAGTAGCCCATGGAGGTCTGCCTATCCAACGCAACTGTAGCTGAATTGGATTATGACCTGACAGTGCACCCCCTGTTGGCCCACGAACAGGAGTGTCACCTGGATAGCCGTGCATGGGATGCACTGATCCTTGGCGTATGTGCTGGCAGTTGCGCATGGGAGATTGCACAACTCCTCGTGTGCAGTGACCACATCGAGGTGCTCCCCTATTGGGCTGTGTTGCGGATTGGGGAAACGGCGTGGACTGAGCACATCTGCCCAGACCAGTTAATGAATTGGCTCACCCTGGTGTTCCTTGAACCCGACAACGACGTACTATTGGAACACATTGCGCATGAAGCTGCGCTGGCATTCATGGACGAGTAACTACGTTCCTGCAGCCACATCGGATTGTCACCCACAGCACTGGTCCCAACACCTTGTAGCATCGTGGGGAATTCTCACATATCCCACCACAACAGAGGACATGTCTGCCTTCGTCTGGACTCTGAATGCATGTGCGTGGAACTACGCGTGTGTACACACACCTGTGCAAGATGATGCAGTTCCATGGTCGGAGCAGCATAGCGTCGTTTGGCAACGTTACCAAGTCGGATACACTGCTGGGGGGAGAGTACACACATGGCAATAGCACGACATGTGAACTTGTCGGACCCTTTCGCCTGATCACTGTCAGCAGAGCAGACAGTCGGCGCAGTCGGGTGACAGAGCACTATGCAGACCCCATGGGCTGTGAGTCGTGCCCCCTCACACGGGGCAATGGGCAGACGCCAAACAACACATGACTCGTCCAGCAAGGCAAGGTGGGCTGAGACCGTTGCCATCCGTGATGATTGGTGTTCATTTTTGCCTCCCCATTTCCTGCACCTTGACATGTTCCCATGCTGCGTGTAAGTGTCTTAAGCATGTCCCTGCCTGTTGTGGCCGTTGCCTTGTCCGTACTGACACGCACATGCCAATAAAGTCAACGCAACACCACTGATGTCTAACTGCGATGAGTGTTGATTAGATTGACCACTCGTGTGCCACAATGAGCATCGTCCCTACACAGGGAGGAACTGACTGACGCATGTACAATGGGGGTGGGTCCCTTTTGACAGCTCCACCTCTGTGAGCCAGACATTGTTTTGGGATAGTTGCTGGCCGACCTGTGCACTTACGTGTCTTCAGCAATGTGAGTATGGTGTCCAACCTCTGACCATGTTGAGCAATGTTATAAATCATAACAGAATGTGTCCACACAGATGTGTGTGAGTAGGTATGCAACGTGAAGTTCTGTTGTCACATGTGATGTAGGACACCACTTCTGGCCTGCTACCGATTTGGTCATTCCTACACACAGCCCTATTCAATACATTGACTTGTGCCTACATTGGGGGGTTGTGACATTGTTGTTAATGTGCAATGGGGACACAGCTAGTACTCACCTTCACAGTCATCCAATTGGCCATGTGTCTCGGGGATAAACATGCGCATAGATGTCATTTACCAGGGTGTACCTTCTTGTGCAAACATTGTCCCTACATCCAGCCATACTTCCATACGTGAGTGAACATAGTCATGACACATCTGTATGATTTCGAATGTTTTATTCACATTCTGGTGAATGACGGAGAGGGAGCTGTACATGGCCATCCAAGCCCACATAACATGGAAGCCCAGTGGTGGGCCAACCAGAGTCCTTTGGGGATTGAAAGTGATTTGGAAGAAGGGGAGTGCAGTCTGCAGCAGGACTGCTGTGTAATTGTCAAGCAGTGGAGATATGGCAGTCCGTGTCGGGGTCCGGGTGAATGTCGCAAAGTGTTCCGGGGGTCAGTGGAAGGTGTTGTCCCAGGGCATGATGCATAGGGCAGAGCCAGGCAGGGCAAGCCATATGGAGGTGATGGATGCTACTGCCTCCTTCCTCACACAGTAATTACCATCCACATCTTACTCCTCTGATACTTCTTCTATGTAGGGTGTGTCCGGTGTTTGTGGCGGTGTAATGGCTGCATCACTGTGTGCCACTGACACATCAGGGTGTGAAGGTGATGGGGCTACATCACTGTGTGCCACTGACACATCAGGGGTCGGAGATGTGTGTGTTGAGGTTCCTGCAGCAGTCATCTGGAACAGGCTCAGTGGCAGCAATGGCAAGATGAGGATCTGCAATGCATGGAAGATCGCAGCTACATCTCGCTGGTGTTTAGCAGTGGCAGCCATACTTCCAGCCTGCATCGGCTCCATGGTCTCCATTGTCCTCCGCATCTGTGCCAACTCTGTGCTGTCATCGCTGGAGCCTGTCTGCCTAGACAGTTCTTGTATCCGAGTAATGGACCCAGCGATGTCAGCCAAGGATTGTTTGTGGGCATGGTGCGGACAGTGGGTATCCGTTAGGGACTGTAGGTGCTCCCTGATGGGACTCAGGCACTCACGTATGGCATCAGGTTTGGCTGCCATGAGCTCGAAACCCAGCCGCAGCTGATCTGCCATCTTCTCCTGGCACCCTTACACACGGCGTTTGAAATCCATGTGTTGGTTGTGGGGGTCCTGGGAGGCAGCCGTGGTGGTGTGTGCTTCCTGCTGTGTGGTCTGTGCAGGGTGTGGGCTCACCGCGATGCAGCTGGGCTGCCCTGCTTCTGGAGGTGGGGTGAGGAGGCTGTCCACGAGCCGTTGGAGTGTGTCTGGGCAAATGGGCAGGGTGTCCTCTTCATCATCACTGAAGAGATGTGTGGTCTGCTCTGCAGGAGGTGTTCATTGCCCCTCTGCAATGTAAAGGGGAGATGCAGGTTAACAGTGTGTTCCATGTATGTTGATGCATTGTAGATGTTTACATTCAGACTGCATGACGATGTACATTGTGACTGTTTTGGTGAAGCTTGCTATTTGATGGGAGTCAGTGGACATTTCGACTACATGACGGATGTGTGGTTGTACTCGTACATTATCATCTCACAGTGTCATGCATTGCCAGATGTGATTGGCCAGTTTCTACGCACGAGAGCCACCAGTTGTGTCCTCTGTCCTGTGGTGTAGGGGTTGCACTCTGTCCCACATTGTCGTCAATGTTGATGTACTGTGATTGCTATGTGTGTGTGCTGCATTGTTGGCGATTCGCCCCTGCAGCTCTGCATTGGCGGACCCTTATCCCTTTGAGTCGGTGTGCATTTGACTTGTGTGCTTATAGGGTGCTGGGATATTTGCGAGTTGGGTCATTTGTGCTACTGGAGGTATTTGGTACTCTTGTGCATTGTTTGTCTGCAGATGTGTTCTTGACGTCATGGGTCGTAGGTGCACGTGGATGTGTCAGAGTGTGACCTGCTCCTTTACGGATGTGGTCCACACTCAGCCACCTCAGTGTCGTCTCGTGCACGATGTCATGTATTGTGACTTCAGCCATGCTATCTGTCATGCAGTGTCACTTGCATTGTCAGTGTGGCTCACAGAGCCGCTGCTTTTCTGGATTCAGCACATGTGCATGGGTAGGTTGTGGCATTGGTGATATGGAGGGGGGCCCATTTGTGTACATTGTGGACGGGGGCCTACTTGGTGTTTCTATGTGTGCTGCAGTGTGCCAAGGGTATCAGGGACATGTTCCACACTCATTGCGGGTGTGCAGTGTGCTGCACATGATTGTGCATGTGTGCCATTGTGCCCATCTGCCCCCTTACCCCCAGTCCCTGGTATTACTCACCCTGTTGCTGTTGGGTCAGGTCATTTCGGGCTGTGTCCAGACCCCCAACTCCTTGCACCGTCGCCACACTGATGACTGTGGCCACCATTTCCTCCAGCTCATCCAGCTCCTCCTGTGGCGCAGGACTCCCACCTCCAGTCGCCTTTGCTGCCTTCATGTTGGCAGCGAGTTTCTGTTTGGTTTGACTGTGCACTTCATGCCAGCGCCTCTTGACCTCCTCCATTGACCTCCTCGACACTCCGACTGCATTCACTTTGGTGACGATGGACTGCTATATTTCCGTTTGTGTTGCCAAGGACGCAGTGGAGGTGACGAACAGTTGTAGGTAGTGTTCTATCACCTCCGTGACGGTGATCCGGTCTTCCTGCGGACTGAACCCCGTCTTCCTCTTCCTCTTCTCCTTGCCCTCCCCCGAACATGGGGTTCCATGCTGGTCCTCCGTGGGGCTTGTGGAGTTCGGCTTGTCCTCTGCACTCGGTCCGGGTGCATCCATGGTGCTACGCAGTTTGGATTGGTTTTGGGGTTTGTTTGTTTTTTTGCTTTTATAATGCATTTTCACGCATGACGCGTGGGTATTGCAGGCCTGTCGCTGGTTTTCGCTGATTTTGGTATCGCGCTTTGTGGCATCGCAACTTTTTGGGCGTCGTGTTTCGCATTTTTTGTTTGTCGCGTTGGTTTTTACGCGGTCATTTGGCGGGTTATCATGTTGCTATCGCATGGTGCCGCGGGGCTGGGAATTGGACGTTAAGATGGTGTTATTTTCTCGCGATGGACTGCAATATGCAAAGTTGCGTTAAGCTAAATTTGCGATGGTTATCACACGTTCTTGAGAATATGCCCCAATGTTTTTTAAGCAGCACAGGGTCCTTTAAAGAACACAGGATGCTTTGAAATAATGTTTCCCTTTTGGGAATGAAAACACAGGGATGGTAGTCTGTTGTTCCTTGCAGGCCACCATCACTGGGTTTGTAGCGAATCACAGTGGGTTCCAAATTGCAACCTTCATCATAAGTATTCGTTAGGGAGGTCATTCTGCAATCCACTGCAACTGGAGATTTTGTGACATGACCTAACAGTATTTCTATCCATCGCAAATAGTCACTGAGCATCCTCTCCATTACTACATCAGGCCCAAAGAACCTTGCTTACTTTCTGTAGTTTCCACTTCTTGCCATTCCTCTTAGCTCTTAGAAGCACATTTTGGACAGCTGAGTAACTATGGGAGGGATGATGCCAAACCTGAGATGTCATTGGCTCTCAAAGGGTACATGATGTCACTTCCTCTATCTGGCCCTCCCGCAAAATAAACGTCCATATTGGCAAGAACACGTCAGTGTCCTTTTTATGGTTGCTGAATGTCTAACATAAACTGTTAGAATATAAAAGTTATTTGTCAAGAAGTATTCAACAGGGAAACCTTGCAGGAGTTTGCCTCTGTTCTGTAAGTCAACATTGTATCTGAAAGCGGTATTTGAATGCCTGTGTCACTGGGGTTTGACTCAAAGTTTTGTGATACGAAATGTTCGAACAAGACAAAAACAATCCCATTCGAGCCCTTTCTCGTAAAATATAAACATTCACTGTTTGCCAATGGAGATATAACATTCAAATTAAGTACACTGCTGCAATTGCGCAAGCCTCTTTATTACTCCATCGGTAAACCCAGTGGTTTTATTGCTCTGTTTTCAACATTACAAACGAATAAAACAAACCAGATAGATTTCTTATAATAAGAAATATACATATACAAATATTACTCTACAGAATTAAAAAGGTTAAAGCAATTTTTGCGTTTTCACTGTCAACCAGGGAACAATTTGATGTACAAGTGATATGAATGCAAAGATACAGATCTTGAGATGTTTGTAGAGAGAAAAGGGTTTAATTGTGCCAGACTAAAAATGCGACACATTATGAAGTTACAAAGTAATAAAATACATGATATTGCAATGAGCTGCAAAGCGTGTATAGGGAGGGTGACACAAATGTGCACTGACGCTGATTTAAAAATTATTATGGCTGGTTCGTTGATATTTATTCTCATTTGCTGTCACCATTTTTAAAAGTTTTCTTCCTTTTGTAACTCTTTGGGTATTATTGATATGTAAACAGGAATGTTTTACTGGACCCTCCCAAAAAATGCTTGCGCATACAAAATATTTTTAAATGTTACATGCAAATTTCTGCTTTCATCCTTCAAACTATCCCTACTTGTCCAGCTTTTAGAACGATGTTTGGAAACTCGCCACTGATCTTTTATCATGGAAACATCGGACCTAGCTATGCAGACTTGGATGAAATCAGACAGAAAATCCCTTAACCTTAGTCATCACATCACAAAGTTCCAGGACCATCTCCTGGAGTATTTGTTTCAGGGGCATGAACCACAGTAATGTCTTGTTACTTACCAGTAATCTTCATTACCCCGATTAGGGTCCTCCTCGTCCCAGTCCTAACAAAGTGAGGCAGTCCTGCCTCCAGCCAGCCAATCAAAACGCTAAAAAAACAAAAGTCAAAGGTCATATAAACCCAGTCCTCTCCCCTCCCTCCCTCCCTCCCTCCCGCTGTGTTTGTGTCTGGGACTTGTTGATAACAGGCATGGCGGTGGGTGGGAGGGGTTTATATGACCTTTGACTTTTGGTTTTTTAGCGTTTTGATTGGCTGGCTGGAGGCAGGACTGCCTCACTTTGTTAGGACTGGGACGAGGAGGACCCATGAGGGGGTAATGACAGAATGAACAGAGGATTTCGTGCACTGGAGGTCGGTTTCCCTTGTGAGTGAGGGAACCCATCATTTCAAAGCTCAATCTTCTTAAATTTGCACTTTTTACTACGTCTATGTCTCTCTACCTATAGGACTAACAGTACTAAGAACTTGACAAGGCATTAAGGGCTTTAGATTCCAACCAATAGTATCATTGGTAGGTCTAGAATTGGCTAGGGCGTAAATTTTATATGACCCTTTTTGGAGACGGCAAGATACACAGTCATGTACAAGTGACATCTCAAGGTTCATAATAGTTTGTGATACTGCCTATCCTATTTTACACCGGTGCACTACCAATCAGCTGTCACAATGACTTTTAGAAAAAGCTAGGTGCTTCTTTAGCTGCCAGATTTATTACAAAACTGAACACAGATGCCACATACTGTGTTCACATCATGATGGGGCAGGTCAAACTGTTCTATGGTCCTCAACTCTCTGTCTGATCCAGGTTGTTTGAATAAACTCATCACACTATTTATAAGAAATCTGATTCTCGCATCTTCTGATGTTCTTTTTGAATTTCTGCCACAAGCAGCATAACAATACATCTGCATTCACTGTGGTTGTAGGCATCACAAAAACAGTCACTCTCACCAACTGCAGAAGTAGAGTAAAGCGTGCAGTTTTCCATCCACCTACTGAGGTAACGTAAAAAGTCGACATAATGATTTTACTAAGAACTGAATCTTCTTACAACATTTTTGCTACCTTGAGTTCACCGATACCACAAAACGATACTTCATTGCTGAATTCTTTATACTTCTGTATATGGAACAAATCAGAATACTGCACGCAAAGCAGAGGACATGGTGATGCTGTCTGATGTCAGACTCAGAAGTACCAGGAAATAGATTTTTTTTTAATGTATGGACGGATTAATTATCAGTACAGAAATACAGGATATTTTCGTGGTGGAGCTCACTTTAATGTAATACCCTTGTGCCAACATACAATATTTTGTGCGTGTGAATTGTTTGGTGACCAAAACTGTATATCTGTCTTTAGATTAAGTTATATTTCTCAAAGCCCCAAAAATAGCAATTTTTATGGAGGTTCTAAGGGGCATATTCACAAGGACTTATTTCCGAGTTATCGCCACCTTAACGCATCAAAAGTGGAGATAGATTTAACACCCCATTCACAAGCGGCTGCAAACTGCAGACATCGCCAGTATTGTCGCGATAACTGCCGCAAAATTTACCTCCACGGGTGACACCACCAACTAACCCTAATGAGATGCAGAGTAGGCGTTCCCGTGCAAAAACACACGAAAACACCACTACACCACATTCACAAAGAATTGCCAGATCTGTGATGCAAACCAAAAACAGGGGATAAGCCACGGTAGCAACAGGGATTTAACACCTGCCTTCTGCTGGTGTTAAGCAGGACGACTACCTGCAGCATGAAAGGGAGCCCAGCCCAGAGCCAAATCTGAAGACCCACAGATGCCATGGAGACAATGACCATGCAGCACGGAGACCCATGAGTGCCACAACACCCACCCCTCCCAGGCCCCCCCCCCAGACAAAAACATACCGTGCACGACACAAGAGCCACAAAAAGCGCATGATGTCGCACAATGACAACAAGAAACACACATGTGTGGTCAGAAGAACGAGAAACAGTCACTCATCATTGAAGTAACAACCAAAAACTTTATTGAGAAACAACACAAAACACCAATGCGGAAGACTCCTGTTGGGTCCGTCCGGGACAATCATGATGTCACAGCCTGGAAAAGAAAGCACAAAATCAGAACGTGTGTCATGCGCACATCAAAGGAGCGAGACACAGAGAAACAGAGATGAAAGAAAGGCAGAGAGAGAGAAAGAAAGAAAGGGAGAGAGAAAGGAGGAGAGAAAGAAAGAAAGGGAGAGAGAGAGAGAGAGAGAAGGAAAGAAAGGGAGAGAGAGAGAGAGAGAGAGAGAGAAGGAAAGAAAGGGAGAGAGAGAGAGAGCGAGAGAGAAGGAAAGAGAGGGAGAGAGAGAGAGAGAGAGAGAAGGAAAGAAAGGGAGAGAGAGAGAGAGAGAGAAGGAAAGAAAGGGAGAGAGAGAGAGAAGGAAAGAAAGGGAGAGAAAGAGAGAGAGAGAGGGAGGGACACTGCAGCCCCAGCGCACCCAGGCACCACTGCTCACCTGCTGCCACCGGTGTGTCTCCAACCACGTGCCGGTATACACTGCAAGCCACCAGGTCTGCAATCTGTAAACAAGGCCAGAGTCAATGATGGCAGAGTCCATCTCACTGCACACGGCAACAACGCCTGTCCGTTCCTGCTCACACATGCAGCCGCACCCTAACCCCTCCCGCCGGCCAGCCCTGGCTGTCCGCACTTGCGCACCCAGGCCCCACTGCTCACCTGCCGCCAACGGTGTATCCACCAGTGGGCACACCACGTGCCCGTGCAAGCTCCAGGCCCAGGTTGCGCCACCATGGCATGCTCCATATCAAGCGGACCCGCACACCGTCCCAGCAGGTCTCACACATGACGCTGAGTCCTGAGGCATCAATGGCAGAGACCACATCAGTGCACACGTCATCATCGCAGGCTGCACACCCGCTCAGCAATTTCGGTGCCACTAACCCTGTGCGACCCCAGTCAGCACCACGTGGTGGTAGGCCCGTGATGGCCGCAAGGCTTCGGGTGCCACTAACCCTGTGCAACCCCAGTCAGCGCCACGTGGTGGTAGGCCCGTGACGGCCGCAAGGCTTCGGGTGCCACTAACCCTGTGCAACCCCAGTCAGCGCCACGTGGTGGTAGGCTCGTGGCGGCCGCAAGGCTTCCGGTGCCACCAACCCTATGCGGAACAACTCATGGGCCCTTTATGATTGAGAATCGTGGAACGTCCATCATCCAGTCACCACCGGCAGTGGGGAATGTGACGTTGTCGGCCCCTTATATTGGCGGGGTCACATGGCCTGTGACGCCTGTGCCGGATGGGTGTGGTGTGTGTGCAAACCTGCCCTCAGGGAGGGGTAGTGACATGCTGACAACTAGACCAGTGACCTGCAGACCACTAGCGTGTAAACCTGCGACTTGTAGCTATGTGGCCCCCCCTCGGAGCATAAGCGGAGTGGTCTGGCCTGGCGTACGCCGGACCAGCGCAGGGCTTGCAACAATGACTCAGGGGCGCTGGGCGTGGTTCAGTCCATGTCCGGACAAGGAAGTGACTAATGTGTGTGTCTCTGTTGTAGTGTCTACGGCACCCGGAACGCAATCGGCAATGTAGCACACTGTGACTGGAATACCACCAGATGAGCATCATTGACGTTAGGGGGAATCACTGACCCTACATTCATCCACACATTCATACATGAATGATGTAAGACATGACACAGCAGTGCGTTTCTGGATGTTTAATGCACATCCAGTGGAGTTTTGCAGCTGGAGCAGTACAGGGCCATGCCAACCCCACTTCACAATATGGGCCCGTGGAGGGCCAGCCAGGGTCCATCGGGGAATGACAAGTACAGCGGAAGAGGAAGGGTACAGTCCGCAGTCTGGTCGCCGTGTCATTGGTCACCAAACAGGATATGGCAGTCCATGTCGAGGGCAAAGGTGAGTGCAGCAGAGTGTATCGGGGGTCAGTGGAAGGTCATGGGGCCATGTGCGGCACCAAGCAGCAACAGGCCAGGTGGCAGACATGAATGCTAGTGCCTCCTCCTGATTTCAAGCCCATCCACGTCCTCGTCCTCGGATGTGTGCTCTGCCCCACCTGTGGGGGTGCAGTTCCGGCTGCGGCACTGTGTGCCACTGACACATCAGGGGCCGGAGGTGGATTGTCGGCCGCACTGTGTGGCAGTGACACATCAGGTGCCGGAGTGGAAATGCCTGCCGCACTGTGAGGCACTGACACACCAGGGGGCGGAGATGTGGATGGTGTAGGAGCAGCAGCATTCATCTGCGCCACGCCTTGTGGCAGCAATGCCATGATGAGGATCTGCAGGGCATGGTAGATCCCAGCTATATTTCGCTGATGTGCAGCGGTGGCTGCCATCCTTTCCGCCTCCATCTGCACCATGTCCTCCATGAGCCTCCGCATGTGTGCCAGCTCACGGCTGAGATCGCTGGAGCCACTCTGAGCGGACAGGTGTTCTTGTCTCCGAGTCATGACTCCAGCGATGTCAGCCAGGGCTAGTTGGAGACCATGGAGCGGCCTGTGGGTGTCCGTTAGGGACTGGAGGTGGTCCCTGGTGGCACTCAGACACCCATGGATGGCGTCAAGTTTGGTAGCCATGAGGTCGAACCCCACCCGCACCTGCTCAGCCATCTCCCTCTGGATCTCCAACACACGGCATTGGAAGGCCATATGTTGTTCGGGGGGGTCTTGGGAGACAGCCGGGGTTGTGGGTGCCTCCTGCTGCGTGGTTTGTGGAGTGGGTGGGGTCTCCTCAATGCAGCTGGGCTGCCCTGGTCCTGGAGGTGATTGGCGGATGAGTTCAGTGATGTCTTGGAGGGCTTGGGTGTCGATGCTGGTGGTGTCCTCCTTGTCATCAGTGAAGAGTGGCTGGGACTGCTCTGCAGGAGGTGTTGACGGTGCCCCTGCAATGTGAAGGGGAGATGCTGTGTTACAATGTGTCCACATGTATGTAGCCGCATGGTACATGTTCACGTTCAGACAGCATGGCAATGTACATTGTGACAGTCTGTAGGTCAGGGCCATGATCCAGAGTCATTGTGGGTGTGCACTGTGCTCTGCTTGATTGTGCATACGTGTCACTGTGGCCATCTCCCCCCGTCCCCCCAGTACCTGGTGGTCACTCACCCTGTTGCTGTTGTGTAGTGTCATGTTGAGCAGTGTCCGGTGCCCCGACTCCTGCCACGGTCTCTACACTGATGACTGTCGACACCAGCTCCTCCATGTCATCCAGCTCCAGCTGTGGCGCTGGACTCCCACCTACAGTCTGCATTGCTGCCTTCTGGTTGCCTGCGAGTTTCTCCTTGGTTTTGCGCTTGATGTCAATCCATCGCCTCTTGACTTCGTCCATTGACCTCTTGTGCTCTCCGACGGCATTCACCTTGTCCACGATGGACCGTCATATTCCATTTTTGGTGCCCAATGACACATTGGAGGTGACGAACAGTTGTTGATGGTGTTCTATCACCTCCGTGACCATGATCCTATTCTCCTGCGGACTGAACTTCGTCTTCCTCTTCTTCTTGTCCTTGCCCTTCCCTGTTCCCGAGGTCCCAGGCTGGTCGTCCGGGGTGCTTGTGGGGTTCCGCTCGTCCTCTGCGCCTGCTCCAGCTGCCTCCATGGTGCTTCAGTGTTGGTCATTTTGTGTTTGTGTGTTTTTTCTACTTTTGTAGTGATTTTACCGCCTGCCGTGTGTGTATGGCAGGCCTGGCGCTGCTTATCGCTGATTTCCTCATCGCGGTTTGGCACATCGCATGTTTTTTTGCGTTGGGGTTTGAGTTTTTATCACCGTCGCGGTTGTTGTATCGCGGACATTTTCCACGTTTTCGGGAGACTATCGCATGGTACCGCCGTGTTGTGAATTCCACGTTAACACAGGGTTATTTTCCCGCGATAGACTGCGATGTGAAAAGTTGCGTTAACATTTTTTGGAGGTGTTTAGCGCACGTTCTTGTGAATATCCCCCTAAATCTTAGTGCATGGCCAAAGAAACCACCAAGATAAAGCAAAAGATTCCATTTCTCTTAAGCATTTGAGTTCTTTTCGATTATTTGCTGCATTCACTGTTTTGGAGCAGAGTACAATACCTATACCAGACATCATGCACAAATCCTTGCACTGTAGTGCAACGTTTTGTGTGTGTGGCATATAGCAGCCAAAAGTGCGCTAGTGTAGGAGTATAGAGAAAAAGTAGCCTATCTTAGTAAATGCTGGTCTGTTCTCTCCCTTTGACATAGCACAATGCAGCAACTTGGTTGCTGCGTTGGGTTAAATTGTGATAGGTTCGACCCCATGTGTTTCTGCACATTTTGTGCCTGCCTATCTTATACTATGCACAGTGGGCCTGATTCACAGAACTAACTTACGTCAAAAACGTAAAGTTAGTACTTTTTGGTATTCACAGAATGAACTTACTCATTTCGGTATTCACAGAAGTTAGTAGTCCTAACTTTAGGACTCCTAAATGCCTTCTGTGAATACCGAAAGTCTTAAAGTTAGGATTTTTCTCAGTTTAGGAGTAGTAAAGTTAGGACTCCTAACTTCAGGACTCCTAAATGCCTTCTGTGAATACCAAAAGTCTTGAAGTTAGGATTTTTCTCAGTTTAGGAGTCGTAAAGTTAGGACTCCTAACTTTAGGACTCCTAAATGCCTTCTGTGAATACCGAAAGTCTTGAAGTTAGGATTTTTCTCAGTTTAGGAGTAGTAAAGTTAGGACTCCTAACTTCAGGACTCCTAAATGCCTTCTGTGAATACCAAAAGTCTTGAAGTTAGGATTTTTCTCAGTTTAGGAGTCGTAAAGTTAGGGCTCCTAACTTTAGGACTCCTAAATGCCTTCTGTGAATACCGAAAGCCTTGAAGTTAGGATTTTTCTCAGTTTAGGAGTAGTAAAGTTAGGACTCCTAACTTCAGGACTCCTAAATGCCTTCTGTGAATACCAAAAGTCTTGAAGTTAGGATTTTTCTCAGTTTAGGAGTCGTAAAGTTAGGACTCCTAACTTTAGGACTCCTAAATGCCTTCTGTGACTACCGAAAGTCTTGAAGTTAGGATTTTCTCAGTTTAGGAGTAGTAAAGTTAGGACTCCTAACTTTACTACTCCTAAACTGAGAAAAATCCTAACTTTAAGACTTTCGGTATTCACAGAAGGCATTTAGGAGTCCTAAAGTTAGGACTACTAACTTCTGTGAATACCGAAATGAGTAAGTTCATTCTGTGAATACCAAAATGAGTAAGTGTATTCTGTGAATACCAAAAGTACTAACTTTACGTTTTTGACGTAAGTTAGTTCTGTGAATCAGGCCCACTGTATCCTATACTGTGTGTAATACTTTTTTTCAAAGTGTAGCAGCTTAATTTATACTGTGTCTAATTCCTTTTTAAACTACTGACACATATAAACAGTGCTTTCTTTCACATGTAGGGAAGTCATAGCACTTCAAATATACATCTTAATATTCCCCAGTGCACTAACCAGCAATCAAATCCCTGACCCTCCAGTTTCTCATACAGACATCAGAAGTGACTGCATTAACCACCTGAGGTTTCTTACTACAATGCATTTTATACAGATTAGTTTAACTTACATTTAATTTTACTTTAAGGTGTGTGCATTATATTATATTTCCTACCACTCTGCTCTAAAAGCCCTCATGAAGCTCGGACTTGCATCAGTATATTGTGGTTTCTCAAATAAAGGCTAAAATAAATAAATATACAAATCTGAGGCCAATTGTTTAAGGGGTGGGGGTGCACCATAAAAATGTAGACTGGCTGGGCCCTCCATCCCCTCTCTATGGCTACCTCCCTGCAAACTACATAACCAAGTAAGCAAAAACGCCACATTAAGGAATAACCAAGGGTGTTTGTTAGTCCCTCATGTGAAATGTGCATCGGAATTTTTGGTCTGTGACCTCCCATCTTTTTAAGTATTCATCTTGGTGTTGGTGTATTGTCCTTACACTTCCAACCTCTAGGCTTTTGCTGACTGTTTTGATTGTAATTTGGAATTTTTAAATTGAAATTGGTGTGACCATGTTGATCACTTTGGACATATGTGAATGCTGGTTCTAGAACATCTCCTCTGAGTCAGTGCCCTTTGGCAAAAAGTAGCAAAAACGCTGAAGTAATCTCAGACAATTGGTTGTCTTACTTCCTTAGAGCTGCTGCCTTGGACTTTGAAAGCAAATGGCTTGAGAAAGAAGTTTTGTTAGTTATGACTAAATGTTATTATTTAAGTGGCATCCACCAGAGTGACCCTTGCATGGCTTCTATTATGTTTCCGTCACTGCAAAACAGGAACCTGAAATGCTTCTGCAGTAATGAGATAGTCTTCTCTATGAAAGAACCACATATGAAGGAGCTCTTCAGAAACCATTACTTTTGCAAAGTTCACTTAAGGTTAGTGGTGTATTTGTTGACATAATCACAAATAGCTCCTACTTAAGAAGGACTCAATCACTTAGCTTCTACTTTTTTTTAAACAATGTTAATCATGATATGGCTTTCATCAAGCACTGTCAGGAAATTCACAGATATACAGGGAAGATACAAGGACAATTTCAGTGCTATAATGCTTTAGTCAATTGTTGAAAGAAAACATGCTGACGAATAAAGGAATTAGCCAATATTAGCGAAGGAGGAGGGCATTCCAAGACAGTTATTGACCAGGATTGAGTTAGCGGGCTCAAATCAAAGCTGAGAGCCCCAATGTCCCCTGCAGGCTGGGCTCATATAGGTGCAGCTCCATATTCCGTCAGAAACTGCATCTTTCGATAAAGATCTGTTTTTTTTCTAAATATTGTACACAATCATTATCCGCTCATGCAGAATCATAAAGTTCGCATTAGTGAACAATGCAGGAAAAATAAGTGGTAAGTCAGTCAAGGAACACTTCAGAAACTGTGACCATCTGTTTAAGAGACACGTTACCTCCCTTTCACCACCACTGCAGTCATAGTTAAAAAAGAAGGAAAAGGTGTGAAGTCCATACACATTTTATCCTCATGTTTTATCACACTGTCTAAAATTTTAAATGAGGATGTAAAAGCAAAATACACCCTCCACAAAAAATACAAAGATTTGTAAGGTAAAGCACAGCATTGCTTACCAATTCATGCCAACATTTAGCCAGAAACCTCAATTTATATGGAACCTACAGCAATCATATTTGTTTTCATATTGCACATCACATCACATGCTTGCCATTTTTCAGTGCTGTTGTGATAATTTCCAATTTAACGGTGCTCACTTTGTAAACCTCAGGACAATATATATCTAAGTTGCTCTTGCTAGAATGTGAATTGGTGATTTGCAAATCTTAGCAGATATTAGCAGTGAGTGTCTAACGCACTGAGCCATATTGCCAAAACTACGTCCCGTGTATATGATATGGATACAGTGCTTTCCATACTTGTTGAAATTGGGTTTATGGTTGGCAGAGGTTTGCACCCTCTCCAAGCAGAAACCCCAAATCCTAATCAGTGTAAGTCAGATACTCAACATAAATTAGCCTGTGCTCACCCTCTGGTAGCTTAACTTAGGAGGCAACATGTGCAACACTTCAAACAGTAACACAGTGAAAACACCACAAAAAGATTCCACTCCAGTTTAGAACAATAGCTTATATTTTTATGAACAAATCAAAACTAAAACAACAAAAATCCAATAATTATGACTGGAGTTCTGAATTTTTAAAGAATAAATGACGATATAGTGCTTAAACGCTTACAGTGCAAACTAGGGATATCTATTCAGGTTAGACTGGGGTAAATCCAAAAGTTGAAGTCAACCGTGATGGAGCACGGGTTGGATAAAGGGACCAGCCTTGGCCCGCTGAAAAGTACCTGGGATGCATCATCAACGGAGTAGAGATGGGAAAAGTTAAGAGGTGAAGCGTTGGCATTGAGCCACTGGATCAAAGGCAATGTGTCATCATCGAGCCGTGCATATCGAAGATGCGTCGCAGTCAAACTGAAGGTATTTTAGCAGTTGCAGCACTTTATACCTACTTCCAAGTGTCCAGGGACTGAATTGGCACCATTTGGTGGGGCAAGATGTGCAGCAAGCAAAGTCCAGGTGTTGTTGCAGGTTGATGAGAAGTCTTTGATGTCCCTGAGACTTAGAACAGGGGACAATCAGCATGCCCCTTGGAGTTACCGTGACATGGGTCCAGTCCTTCCTCATCAGGGCATAGGGTAGCAGGCAGCAGGGCAGCACAGCAAAAAAGCAGTTGTTCCAAAGCAGCAGTCCAGCAGATTGACAGTCCTTGTAGCAGCCCAGCAGTCCTTCCTCCTGGCAGAGCTCTTCACAGGTCCAGAAGTGTCTGATTTGGTGGGGTCAGAGACCAGTACTTATACCCAGTTGTGCCTTTGAAATGGAGGTGACTTCAAAGAGGGGCTTTGAAGTGCACAGAGGTACTCCCTTCCAGCTCTGGCTCCAGATGCACTAAAGGGGAGTATACAGCCCTTTGGTTGGGGACAGGACACAGTCTATTCAGGTGTAAGTGTCAGCTCCTCCCTCCCACCCTGCCCAGGATGGCCAGTCAGGATGTGGATGGCCACTCTGTCACACCCAAGCTCCTTTTTTGTGTGGCTGTCATGAAGGAATGCACAAAGTCCAGCTGTCACCCACCCCAGACATGTATTGAAGATAGGCTGCAGGCACACATGGTTAAGAGCAGAAAAATGCAATTTTCTAAAAGTGGCATTTTGCATTTTTAAAAGGGTAGTAATAAATTCTTCTTTACCAGTACAGATGATTTATCATTACCATTCAAGTGATATGAAAATGGACAGATCTATTCCTTCACAATCAGAAATTACAGCTTATAACTGTAATAAGGAATTCCCAATGTTTGCCTGTGAGAGGGGTAGGCATTCAAGTAGTGAAAAACAAATGTATGTGTTTTTCACTACCAGGACATGCAAAACTTAAAAGTACATGGCCTACCTTTTGATTACACAGCACCCTGCCCTATGGGCTTACTAGGGCCTACCTTATGGTTGACTTATGCGTAATAAAAGGGGAGTTTAAGGCTTGGCAAGGGAATTTAAATGCTAAGTCGAAATGGCAGTGTAATCTGCACACACAGGCTGTGCAGTGGCAAGCCTGAGACATTTAAAGTGGTACTTATGTGGGTGGCACAATCAGTGCTGCAGGCCCACTAGAAGCATTTAATTTACAGGCCCGGGCACATGTAGGGCACTCTTCTCGAAGCTTATAGATAAATTAAATATGCCAATTGTGGATAAGTCAATCAAACCATGTTTTAGGGGAGAAGCCCATGCACTTTAGCACTGGTCAGAAGTGGTAAAATGCTCAGAGTGTTCAGGCCTATAAAAAGAATTCAGCACAATTGGAGGCAAGCAGGTAAAGTTTGGGGTAAGACCACCCTAAGGCTGTCAGGTAAAACAATACACATTTACAAATGCAATTTAGCTAAAAATCGAGGTTGGAGAATGAGTTCATTAATTGTAATTACTTGACGCAGTACACTGTCAAACACAACAAACAGCTGATCAATACTAATTCTTAATCTGCAATGTAGCATGCCAGTCAAAGTAGGCTTGGTGATATTACAATGCAGTCATATTTTCGTAGGCACTTATTTCCAACACACCATTAATTAATGTACAATACACCTTTGAAACACTTGGTTATTCCCTTGAAGGGAACAACTTGACCTCATATTAATTCACAGATCAATGACAATTTTATGGCTACATGAACTTGTATTATTGCTTAGTTCAACACTGTATGCAGTCTTTTTGACGGATAAATGACAGCTGAGTTGTGAAGCGAGTCATGGAGTGTGACTTCATAGCACATTCTTGCTCTACACACTTCCGTCCTCCAACTCAAATTATAAAGAACTGTGTATATTTGTAAACAAATGCCCTAAAATTTGAATTTGAAGTCTATGGAAATGCATCAGGTTTTTCCAATTAATGTTTACGATCCTAAATGAAATTCTTGTTTCTGTGTTTATTTACACTGCATACTCGAAATGTGATGTCAAGAGGCTTTTCTAAGAATATTTATGGCCTAATTACAGGTTTAAAGGTAATCCTGATCAGGACAGGACTGGGATCTTGAAACAGCCTTGGCAAAAAATGTTTAAACCAGCCTCATTCCCTTCATCCACTCTGTTTTTATCCATCCATTCCATTCTCTGTTTCTCCCTCCTCTCTCTGTCTTCTGAATCCCCCTGTAGTTATCTTCAGGGTGGTAGACTATGTGGCAAATAGCAGTGGCCTACGACTTTTAAAAGCTGCCTTGATTTGCTCCAACCCTCTCGAGAAATGCCCGGTGGAATAGATGGTCAGTCATGTCCTGATTCTGATTCAGCTCGAATAAGTAATCGGGATCATTGTGGTATTCTGCAAAAGTGTTGTCAAAATAACTCCATAAAGGCATCATAGGATTATTGCTGTCTTATTAATTGCCATTAAGTGTGGGCAACAATGTAGCCATGGTGATAGATTCTAGAATACTGAGCAGGGGCAGCATCCTTGGTTCCTAAGTTAAAGTATCAGGAAGTCTCATTCTAAGTCTATTGTACTGCCCATGTACTGGATGGAGAGATGCTGTAATAATTTTATCTGTGTGTCTATAGCTGATGGAGACGTATAAACATGAGCCCTCTATGCTAGCTGTACAAACCGAGCTGAAGGAAGGACGGGCAAAGATGCATGGGAAGCATATGAGTGAGGACCTATGTAGCCATTGTGGGTGTTAAATGTGCAGTCATGTTATGCTTCCCGAGGACCATGGTCACAGGCATCAAGAGAAGTAATGCATTTGTGCTATCTTGATTGTCTGGGACTGAATGCTACCGAGCACCAGGCATTGATCATGAAATGTGTGAGGATACCATTGGATTCAGTCCTGAGCCCACCTTGAATTATTTGAAAACATATTAAAGAGGCGTGACATCTGTTTTGTAATCTCATGGTTTGGCTACTGCTACTACATATAGGTCTATTGAAACTTTTGTAAAGCAGGCACTTAGGGGCATATTATCAAGAACGGCGTTAAAATTATCTCCGCTTTAGCGGCAGGAAACTGCCACCAAAGCGGCGATAATGGGCTTGATAATATGCCCTATAGAATTCCAATAGAAGCCCAGGTTCACACCAGAACATGGGCTTCTATTGGAATTCTCAAGGGCATATTATCAAGCCCTTTATCGCCGCTTTAACGGCAGTTTCCTGCCGCTAAAGTGGCGATAATTTTAACGCCGTTCTTGATAATATGCCCCTTAGTCTTCTTGAGTTAAGAATATTTATTCTTATAGTAAATAACTGCAGGTGATGCTCCCCTTCCAGCCAGCAATCAACTGACTGGAAAAAGAACATTCAACATAACTCCAAAGGAGTGTTCCAATAAAGAACATTATAGCATCAGAGCATTTAAAGATACAAAGCAAATTACAACACATCCTCTTCCCTTAACACATAAAACGATGAAAACAATAGCAAACTTTAACTTAACCTATGAAAAATGAAATATAAAAGTAAAATGGCAAGAGACATGTGCAACCTAAAATACAAAGGTAAAATAGAAAAGACATGTGTAACAAATGAAACTACTGTTCAATTACAAACATAATCCCTCAAATACCTGGGAGGATACCTATTTCTGAAACTTCTTGAAGAATCACCCTGAGTCCTACCTCTCAACACTTCTGCATCATCCATCAACATATAGCCACTGCACTCTTCCAACACACCCCTCTTCTCCATCCCAATTCGCGACTTCTCATACAAAGCTACTCTACGTTTATTCCATCTTTCACCATTTTCTAACACCACATACCATTCATGCACTTCTTTAACTCTAAAAGGTCCACGAAACGTGCCACAACTTTCCCCAATTCTTCCACTTTTGACTTTAACTAGATCGCCTGGATTTAAGTTTTTACTACCTTGTAACTCATTGACATGAACCTCATTGCTGTCAATAATTTTTTTCATCCATGCAGGAGACATTTTAGTGTTGGCAACCCGCCCTCTCATAACTCTAAAGGAGTGTTCCAATAAAGAACATTATAGCATCAGAGCATTTAAAGATACAAAGCAAATTACAACAGAAACTATCACTCTTTACTCCATTGTATGATTAATACTTGAATTGGCTGGCAGCCTCAGGAGCGTAACTGAGGCCCCTGCAGCCCCATAAAGTGGAAGGACCCAGGGTTCTTTTTTTTGGAGGGGGCCCCTCACCTCCCAAAGCCTTGCCATTGCATGCCTTGCAAAATGCAAGCAATGGCATGGACTAAGAAATAGGTAAACGCTTGAGAAAGTCACTCTGCTTTCCCAAGCAGGCCACCTGCAGCATACGGGTGCTCCAAACCTTCAGTGGGACCCCATTGAGCCCAAGACCAATTAATATCTGTGCGATCTGGGAGGCGACTGGACACCTTATCTCATTTTGCAGGGGTGGGGGGTCATCATTTTGTGTTACGCCATTGTGCAGCCTGGCTACTCATACTAATATCTCAATATTGAGACAAAGCGAATGCATCCAGTGCACAGCAATACTGCCATTGACACTTCTGCTACAGCTATAGCAACAAACAAAAAAACTAGTGTACTGAACTACAGCTATTAAAGCCACAAACACTGCACTATTAGTGCCTATTACTGCAGCATCAGTAAGGTGATAGGGCTACTATAAAGAACAGCTGGGATTTAGAACAAAGAGGAAAACAGCTATTATCACTAGCACCACTGCAATATCGCATCAAGACTAACACTTCTTTTGCACTCATTATTAGTGACTGTCGCTTAGGACTGGTGCTACTTCCACCAAGCCAACAGGGAAACACACTGCAACTCCAGTCTGAAGAATGACATCAATGGTACGCATATTAGTCCAGTAATCCAATGGCAGAATGAGCAACATCACATTTGTCAGTAACAATACAAATACTATGACTGCCAATACTGATCATTGATATTTTTTTGAGTTTGCGTTTGGCGGATCCAGGACATGCACCAAAAAGCAGGGGATGTTCTATCTGCCCTACGTAGAGCACATATTGGCCCCATAAATGTTAAAAAGGGCAGATGGGACAAATGAAGCTTTTTTGGAGGATGGTCCATATCTGCCAAACTCCACATAAGGCCTTAGGAGTATTTAGTGCTCTGAGTACAGCAGGGATTATTGTCTATGACAATTAATTTAGACGACCCCACTATAACTGATCATCCCTTCAAGTAATTATAAAAGAAGACAGAAGCCTAAACAAAGTGCCACATTCTACCACAACTTGCCACCTGTAGTAGAAGAGGCCAGGATTTGTAGCATTGGATCCTAACACAGGAAGTTAACGGTGTCAACAATGATTACCTTGAGGTGGCTGGGAGGACAGAATAAACAGTAACCATGCCAGTTAGGATGGTATGTTACTCAGTCATCACTATCTGCTAGGGAGCCAGGATTCCTGCTGAGCTGCTCCCATTCTTTGACCTCTGTAGTCCAAGGTTAGTTTTTCAAGCTTCTACTTCTCCACAGGTTGCTCTTATCCATTGTGATAGAGCTACATCAATCATAAAAAGTGGGCAAATGCTAATGTAGTTACACAAAATAAGCTCCCCGAGAATTTTGCAATTTATAGAGATATGTGATGGATACCTCCCAACGCTACTCAGTACAAGTGTTGGGCATATAAAAAAATGTAACGGATTGTCCTCACACACCACCAGGTGTCATGCTTCATCATAGGACAATCCAAGCTCTCAAAAACCTCCATTTGATGGAGAGCGGGCCTACACCTGGACTCAGGGAGTCACTTCTAATTAAGAATGGATCTGTGATATGTGTGTTAAAAACCAATGTGGCATCCTAAAACAGTTTATTCACTAGCCATGACACTGGGTGATTAAAATCAATTGTGGAGATGAGGGGAATTAGTACCCCATCACCGCTGTTACCGTCAAAATGTTTCTGCCTTGTGGCTCAAGTGAGTCCATGGCTTTCATCAGGACGGGCATACAGAATCCTAATGAGGAAACGTGCTTTGCCTCTAAACCAGAGTGACCTGTATCTACCTCTTAACTAATCTCGCTTTCCAATTCCTGTGGACAGACAATAATATCCTTACAATTCCATATTCTACATGTAGGGAATGCATTACAATGCTTGTATATTTGAAAGCATGCAACACTCACATGCTTCGTGGTTTTGTGGCACTTCACATGTGAGGCAAAACCATGTCATTATTACAGCTGTGAGACCAGCTCACGATCCTACCCCAATAATGGGTTTTCTACGCCCCATGGAAGAAGGGCACAGGGACCCCTGTAGTCACACTCTAAAGCGTAATGAAAAGGAGGGGTAAAGCTTTTAGTGATCAGCATACACGTTCATCCACATTCATACATATCCAGGGATAGTGTGTCCCTCTGATCAATCAATCTCTTATGTCGCCAAGGTGCGTCCCTTACGGCAAGCCTAGATGTGTCTGCTCCTTCCTCCCGATGTGTGTGGAGTAGAGCGGGGAGAACGTTTTTATGCTGGCAGAGACTTGCAATCAGCAGGTAATTGGTAGCACCTGCGAGGGGAGGAGCTGTCTTCCCTGAAACCGGAGCTACCTCCATAAGGGGCGGTCACTGTGTCAATATGTCATGTGACTCAAGGGCACTTCCAGTTGAAGGCTCATGGGAGTTGTAGTTTTGGGTGTCGGAGTGGGTACCCGACATCCAGAATCGTGCTAAATCTCGGTGCAATTGGTCTGAGAAGGTGAGTACCCAAGTGGGATCGTACGTTGGATGCACATTTTGTGTAATGTCCATGAATAATTTACAAATTAATGGGGTAATACCATAACGCCCGATCTAGAGAGGAATATACCAGTTCGCTGATCTCAGGGGCTAATAATTTTAAAAAAAATTATATCTATCTCAGTCAATATATATATAAGAGCCACAATAGCCTTTATTTTGAACTAATCTATCAGACCTGCGTGTGTGAAGTCTGGGGGTGTTATAAGTTGATATATATACATATGTATTGAGATGAGTCATGTGAGTTGTAATAATGGAATCTCATCGTTTAATCCCTTTTCCCATGACCTCAGGCAATACACTCATCTTTGCTTGCGAATCAGAAGTTTCTTCTGGGGAAAACTTCTGGGACAACGAGGCCAGAGCCACGAGTTCCAGAAGCCCGCAAGCATAACCATGCTTGCCCGAACAACGACTTTGCCTTAACAACGCATATGCGTGGTTAAGACAAATGCGTTCTAGTGTTCGGTATGGGTGGGAAAAAAAGAGCGTCGGACACAGAAACATGTTAGTGGTGCTGGGGCCGGGTTTGGGGGTGGGGGGTCTGTGGTAGTTTTCAGGGGTGGTGGGGGTTCAAGATAGTTTTATGGGGTGGTGGGGTTTCGGGGGAGTTTTAAGGGATGGTGGGCGTTTGGGGTAGTTTTATGGTGTGGTGGGGGTTTGGGGAAGTTTTAAGGGATGGTGGGGGTTCGGGTATTTTTAGGGGTGGAGGTTTGTTGTAGTTTTTAGGGGTGGGGGTTTGGGGTAGTTTTTAGGGGAGGGGGTTTGCGGTAGTTTTTAGGAGTGGAGGGGTTTGGGGTAGTGTTCAAGGGTGGTGGGGGTTTGGGGTAGTGTTCAGAGGTGGTGGGGGTTTGGGGTAGTTTTAAGGGGTGGTGGGGGTTCGCGGTAGTTTTTAGGGGTGGGGTTTGGGGTAGTTTTTAGTTGTGGGTGTTTCGGGATAGTTTTTTGGGGTGGGGTTTGGGGTAGTTTTTCGGGGTGGATGGGGTTCGGGGTTGTTTTCAGGGGTGGAGGGGGGTTTGTGGTAGTTTTCAGGGGGGTTTGGTGTATTTTTTAGGGGTTGTTTTCAGGGCTCAGGGAGGGGGATGGGGGTCGTTTTTAGGGATTAGGGAAGGGCTGGGTCGGTTTTAGGGCTCAGGGGGAGGGATGTAGTAACCTTAGCCACACATACCCCTTTACCATGCATGCCTTTACCATGAAAAATCATGGTAAAGGCATGCGTGGTAAAGCAATACGTGGTTAAGACGCGGGCGGTCGTTATACAGACCGCGTTATTTAGGTATGCGGGGTTGAGGAACTTGTTGTTCCGTCATGAAACCTTCTTCTGGAAGTCAGGGGTGTTGGTGCTTACTTTTTCTAAGACCACCCATGTGAAATCCATATCTCTGTGTTTCAACTCTAGGTAATGGCGTGTATGTTTAGTGTTACTTCGTTTGCAGCGTATGGTATTCCTGTGTTCATTAATGCACACTTTTATTTTCTGTGTGGGCATTCCAACGTAAAATAAGCCACATGGACAGGTAATCAAATAGTCAAAATTTTCGCTTTTGCAATTGGCCCATTGTTTTAGAACCCATGGTCTTCCTGTCTTTAATTCCACCTGTTTGGTTATTTTAGTGAGCTGGCATGACACACAGTTGCCAAATGGATAGTGACCCACAGGTGCTTGTGTATCCCACAGTGTTGTCTGTGAAGGGTCTTGTGATGGTGGTGTCTTAGTGTGTACATGTTCGTCTTGGAGGTTGGTATTTCTCTTAAATGCAAACGGGGGGACCATTGTTTAGTTCCGCCATTTAAGATCCTCCAGTTCTTCTTGATAATGGTTTGGACTTTATTCGAGATAAGAGTGTATGTGGTCACACATACCACTCTATCCGTATTCGGTTTTGTATGACTTTCCAAAAATGCTTCACTATTGTTGTTCCGTGCTCTCTACTTAGCCTTTTCCACCGCCTTTCTTGGGTAGTGACGGGCTACCAGTTTTTGTTCCAAAATATTGGCCTGTGTATCAAATGTCTCTAGTGAGGAGCAATTTCGTCTGACTCTTAAAAATTGACCCACAGGTAAGTTTTGGTGTAATGCTCTTGGATGGAAACTCTCATACAAGAGTAGGCTGTTCTTATCTGTTGTCTTATTGTGGACCATAGTGCTAATGCCTCCCTGATTTCAAGTGTCTGTCCCTGGTATTGACCCATTCTGCAAATTCGATGACTAGTAGTTCACTACCATGCCATAATATTAAAACATCATCGATGTATCTAGGCCACAATTTAATGTGGTCTTTGTATGCATTTTCTTCGGTTAATATATATGGTCTGACTCAAATTGATGTACAGACAGGCAAGTCATACTGGGGGCAAAGGTACTCCCCATCGAAGTTCCTCATACTTGGTGGTATATCACCCCCTCAAATTCAAAGAAGTTCTCGGTTAGTGCCAATTTCGCACCTTCCAGGACGAAGTGCCTAGGGGTCAGGAGCATTTCCTGCTAGAATTTGTTCCTCTACTTCGAGGGTGCGTTTTTGGGGAATACTTGTATACAATGATTCAATATCCATCGTGATCATCATGTCATCAGGGGTGGTAAGCGCCATGTCTTGGATAAGACATAGGACGTCCTTAGTATGTCGCAGGTATGAAACTGACGTTTTTACTGTTGGTTATAGAAACCAGTCACAAAACTGGATAAAGGTTCTAGGAGTGACCCAATTCCCAAACCTATTGGTCTCTCACTGGGTGGCAGTCTATTCTGTGGATCTTTGGAAGAGTATAATACCTTGGGGTTCTTGGTTTTTCCGCAGTCAAGAATTCTGTTTCATGTTTGGTAATCCACTCCTGGATCAGTGCTTCTTCTACTAAGGATTTTATTTTATTAGTAAGTCTTGGAGTGGGGTCAACTGGGAGAATCTCATAGCTCTCTCCATCTGATAGTAAACAAAGGCATTCAGTGTCGTACATGGTTTTGCTCATGACCACAATTGCACCCCATTTGTCAGCTGGCTTTATAACCAGATCAGCATTCTTTTTAAGAGATTCTAGTGCATGTTTTTCATCCTTGCTATGGTTCTGGAATATCCTCAGGCTGTGGCACTCTATTCCGTCTACTTCTTTCAATACTCCTTGTTAAAATGCCAGTATTTCACAGGATATTGCCTGTGTGGGTGGTACAAAGGTTGATTTCCTCCTTAATCCAGTGTTTTTCTCTTTTTCCACAGTATCATCCTGATTTTTAAAGAAGTGCTGTAATTTGAAACGTCTGAAGAATTGAGCCAACTCCAAACGTAGGGAGAACAAATCACTTTTTGGGGTTGGAAGAAAGCCTAACCCTTTAGAAAGTACTTCCATCTCCATAGCTGTTAGGGTTGTGTTGCTTAGATTTACTATATTGGAGGGTCTCTGCTTGTGGATGGTGTTGTCTCCTTCCCTTTGCTCCTCGTGACCATCTGGGTTGGTTGTTGGTCCCCCCACTGTACCCTGGGGGCCTGTCTGATTCTTTTTTGTCTCCCTCTTCCTCAGCCTCTGCCTCTGTATTAAAAAGTAGGGCCTTGGTGAAAGGGGAACCCCTGGTGATTCAGTGGAAAGGATTGGGGCCAATACTCATAGGGCATCATTGGTAGGTTCGTAGGAGGGTCTGGGTAATATGTTCTAGGTGGCCCCCTATGTCCTCCTTCATTGCTGCTGCTACTAATCCTATCATCCCCTGAGTTGAAGGTCCAATCCAATGGTGTAGGTCTATATTTGGACTGATGTCTCTGGGGTAGTGGGGTCTGAGGTTTTTCATAGTATTCCTCAGTCATAGACGGGAATACTTTCTTGTGACTGAATTTCAGCACATCCTTTTTGAGTTTCATCAATTTGGATTGTGTCAAATGTTCCCTGTATTGGGAGTGGTCTGCATTTATTTCGTCCAGTTTTTTCTTAAATACAGAGATATGTACAGCAGTCTTTAGTTTATTCTCACTGGTCTGTATGTCAATTAGCAGTGAGTCTGCTATTTTCTTGGCAGTATTGATAATCAACACCAGATAGTCTTTTGTACACTTCCTTGCAATGAACGACCAGTGTTTTCTGAACACTTTGTTATTCAGAAAAATATGTGGTTTGTTTGTGACTATGAGCCGTCTAGGGGTGGTGTTCTTCCTTAGGTACTCAGTCATAAATGCAGATTGTAGTGTGGTTCTGATTTGTTCCTTCCTAATTGTGGTCAGTGTTTCCCATTCATCAGAACTCATCAAGGTTTGTGTGACCACTGTATCGGATAGCAGGGAAGGCGCTTTTAGAATCTTTGCTATTTCTGCTTCATTGAATGATAATTAATTGGCTCCCTCCATAGTGACTACAAGATCTTTTGTCCCCAGAATTTGGGGATATCAACTAATGATGGGGTGAATATAATCTGACATTTCAGACTCCTCTGGATTTCTTGACACTATCGTTTTGCTTAGAATTCCCCATTTTCTGTTCCCACAGCCATCGGCTGTACTATTAAATAAACACAATTGCCCGGGAAGTACCCCGGGTAGGGAACTAGAGGTTCTGGGGTCTCAAGTGTGAACTGGCCTCCCAACACAACATATGTACACAAACTAAGCTCCCCGGGAATTTTGCAAGTTATAGAGATATGTGATGTATCCCTCCCAACGCTACTCAGCACAAGTGTTGGGCATACAAAAAAATGTAACGGATGGGATCTGGGGTACCTCCCGGGGGAGTGTGTCTATACAAATGTTAATGTACCCTGTGATAGTCTCCTAGACTAACTGCTGTAAAAACTGCAGTATGTCTAGAAAACCCCACTTTGTATCTGTCGCTGCTGGTGATCTTTGAAAGTGGTGGTGCATAATATGAGCCTGGAATTGGTGTAAGTCAGTGAACACCACCTGCATCGAACGTTCAATGGTTGCCCGAGGCAGAACATTTTGAAACATTGCACTCAGTTATGCATTTTATAGCGTAATTTTCACATACATTTTCTTAAAGTCATGGTTTCTGAAATGGCACTCATTAGTGTTAAAGACTTGCCCACTCTAAGATAATTTGGAGAAAATGTTGGCAAATGTATGCATTTTTAGCTTAATGTCACTATTGTCATAAATGCCATAGGAAATAGAGGCAGTTATGCACTTGTACATGGCCTATTGGTTCCCATACAATCTATATACAATTCTACATTTCACCTTCTTTCAGTTTTCCATCCTACCACGTTCAAATAAATTATCAAAGCGTTAAAGGAGGGAGGCCAGGACTACAAGCCCCAGAAAGCCCTGCAGGAGGCAGAAAGGCTCTGCAGCCTGCCGGTCGGGCACTATCTAAGGATTTTATCTGGATCATTGCACAGGATGCACTAAAGAAGGGGGGCCAGGACTATAAGTCCCTGAAAGCCCTGCAGGAGGCAGAGAGGCTCTGCATCACACCAGTCGGTGCAATATAAGTATTTCATCTTCCTCGCAGAGTGCAATACGTGACGGATGTGCCCGGCCACTGCCCAGAAGAAGACCAGGCCAAAAGTGGGACCGTCATTGCCCGTCATTGCCTTGCAGAGGCTGGACTGGGCCAAACCCTTGATTCTAGCTTCCTCTGTGCAGGCAGGCTCCTTTGTTTTTCTTTACCAGAGGGGTTGTTTTATCAACTGTTCAGAGAAATAGGAAAATGCAAGGTTGTAACCTCTGAGTCCCAGCCCCCTCCCTTGAGAGGTTGCTCCAAAGATGAGTTTCTGGTACGAGCAGTGGGGGTCTTATGAAAAGAATTTGAGACTGCTGAGCGTTGACTTTCTTTGATGGATCAAACCCTCACACCCTGCCTGTGTCATCATCTCAGCAAAATTCCTCACCTATCCATTTAGCTGCTGGAGCCACCCGAGCCACCATGGATTCCCCCCAGCCAGACCTCTGGCAACTTGAGATGTCAAACTTGGCATGTGGAATCTCACAGTAAACCTTTCCATCTCCTAGGGTAAGCCCAGAGGCAAAGTGCAGGAAGAAACCCATTAAAGCAAGGGAAAAGGTGACTATTGTCAGTACTGAGACCCAGACAATCAATTAATCAATCAGGGGAATTATAAGCGCACTACTCACCCGTGAGGGTCTCAAGGCACTGGGGGTGGGGGGGGTTTGCAGATCCATTCAGTCGAAGAGCCAGGTCTTCAGAGCCTTCCTGAAGGTGTTCAGAGAAGGGGCGCGTCTGATGTCGGTGTGGAGCTCGTTCCAGGTCTTGGCCGCGATGTAGGAGAAGGATCTTCCCCCTGCTCTGGCTCTGTGGATGCGTGGGGTCTCGGCGAGGAAGAGGTTGGCGGAACAGAGGTTTCTTTTGGGTATGTGGAGGGTGAATCTGTCGTTGAGGTATTGGGGTCCAGTGTTGTGTAGGCATTTGTAGGCGTGTATGAGTATCTTGAAGGTGACTCTTTTCTCTACGGGGAGCCAGTGGAGCTTGCGTAGGTGTCGGCTGATGTGTTCGTCTCGAGGGATACCGAGGACGAGTCTGGCGGCGGTGTTCTGTATCGTCTGCAGCTTGTGGAGTAGAGACTTGTTGATGCCGGCGTAGAGGGCGTTTCCGTAATCCAGCCTGCTGGTAATGAGTGCGTGTGTGACTGTTTTCCTTGCCTCGGGGGATCCATTTGAAAGTCTTACGGAGGATGCGAAGGGTGTTGTAGCAGCTGGAGGCTATGGCGTTCACCTGTCGGTTCATGGCGAGGGAGGAGTCGAGTATGATACCGAGGTTTTTGGCGTGGTCCGTGGGGGTCGGAGGGCTGCCAAGGGCGGTGGGCCACCAGGTGTTGTTCCATGCCGATGGGGAATTTCTGAGGACGAAGACTTCTGTCTTCTCCGAGTTGAGTTTCAGGCACCTGGTGCTCATCCAGGCTGCGACGTCCTGCATTTCTTCCTGGAAGTTGAGTCTGGTGGTGGTTGGGTCCTTGGTGAGGGAGAGGATGAGCTGGGTGTCGTCAGTGTAGAAGACTATGCTGAGGCTGTGCTGGCGGACGATGGCGGCAAGGGGGGCCATGTAGATGTTGAAGAGGGTTCGGCTGAGTGATGATCCCTGTGGGACTCTGCAGTTGATTTCTGTGGGTTCAGAGAGGAAAGGTGGCAGTCTGATCCTTTGGTTTCTGCAGGTGAGGAACGATCGGATCTAGTCAAGGGCGGTGCCTTGTATGCCGGCGTTGTGTAGTCTGACTGCGAAAGTGTGGTGGGAGACGGTGTCGAAAGCTGCTGACAGGTCGAGTAGAATCAGGGCTGCGGTGTGGCCTTGGTCGAGGAGGGTGCTGATGTCGTCGGTGGCGGCCAGTAGGTCGGTCTCGGTGCTGTGGTTGCTGCGGAATCCAGATTGAAAAGGGTCGAGGATGGCGTTGTCTTCGATGAACCTTGTCAGTTCGGCGTTGACGGTCTTCTCGGCGACTTTCGCAGCGAAGGGGAGGAGCGAGATGGGTCGGTAGTTCTTGAGGTCTGTCGGGTCTGCTGAGGGCTTCTTGAGCAGGGGCCTGACTTCTGCGCATTTCCAGTTGTCGGGGAAGGAGCCGGTCTCGAAGGTGGTGTTGATGGTCCGTTGTAATACCGGTGCGATGGTTGTGGCGGCTCTGTGGTAGATGTGTGGTGAGCAGGGGTCTGTGGGGGCCCCGGAGTGGATGCCTTTCATGGTCACGGCGGTATTTTCGGTCGTGATCGGTGTCCAGGCGGAGATGGTGGGCAGGTTGGTGTGGCCGGAGGGCGGGCTGACTGCGGGGGCAGGTGTGTGGCCGTTGAAGTTGTCGTAGAGGTTCTTTATCTTCAGGTGGAAGTAGGATCCGAGTTTGTGGCAGAGGTCCTGGGAGGGGGTGATGTCAGTGGCTTCGCTGCGGGTTTGGTGAATTCCTGGTTGATGATGAACAGTTCCTTGGAGTTGCTGGAGTTGGCGAGGATTCTGTTGTGGATGAAGGTTCTTTTGGTGGTTCTGATGCGTTGATGGTAATCCATCATCGCGTCCTTATAGGTGGTGTAGTTTTCCGGACTCTTGCTGTTTCTCCAGTTCTTCTCCAGGCACCTGCAGGTGCGTCTGGTTTCCTGGAGGTCGGTGGTGAACCAGGCGGCTTTTCTGGGGCGTTGCTTGTCGGGGTTGCGTAGCGGGGCGAGCTTATCTGCGCCGTTGGCGATCCAAGTGTGGAATTCCATGGCTGCATGGTTAGCGTCGGTTGCAGCAGTGGGGGTGCTGTCGTTGAGGGTGGAGTTGAGTTGTTCTTCAGTGACTCTGCTCCAGTTCATACGCGGGGGGCGCGGAGCAGACTCGGATGCTTGGGTTTGTTGACAAGGAAGTGTACGCAGTGGTGATCGGTCCAAGGGGGCTGCGTGGTGTGGCTGAAGTGAACGCTGCTACCCTCAGCGAAGATGGGGTCGAGAGTCTGTCCTGCCTTGTGGGTCGGTGTGGTGACAAGTTACTTTAGTCCGATGTTGGCGAGGTTGTCACGGAGGTTGGCGGAGTTGAGGTTGCTGGGGTTATTGAGATGGAAGTTCAGGTCTCCGATGAGTATCTAATCCGTGGTGGCAATGGCGTGGGTTGCGATGAGGTCGGTGATGGTGTCGGCGAAGAGGGCCCGGGGGTCTGTAGGCGAGGGTGCCGCAGAGTTTGGAGTTAGGGCTGGTCTAGACCTGGAAGTGCAGGTGTTCGGCGGCGGGGAAGTTTTCACTGGAGATGGTGAGGCGGAGGGAGCTTTTGTGCACGATGGCGATGCCTCCTCCCGGGTGGTTGGGGTGGTCCTTCCTCTGAATCTTGTACCCATCAGGGATGGCAATGGCGATGTCAGGGGCCGAGGAGGTGTTGGTCCAGGTTTCTGTAAAGAAGGTGACGTCGGGTGAGAGTGAGTCCAGGAGGTTCCAGATTTCCACGGCGTGTCTGTGCACGGAGCGCACGTTGAGGAGGATGCATCTTAGGGCGTCGGTGGTGTTGGCGGTCGGGCGGTGGTGAAGGACTGGCGGCAGTTGTGGCATGAGAACTGGCCATGGGTCATGCTCGGCGTGGCCTGCTGGCCGTTGTTCCG
This sequence comes from Calotriton arnoldi, assembly GCA_963921515.1. Taxonomy (NCBI): domain Eukaryota; kingdom Metazoa; phylum Chordata; class Amphibia; order Caudata; family Salamandridae; genus Calotriton; species Calotriton arnoldi. The sequence continues at coordinate 202,050 of CAWUFW010011942.1, forward strand.
TCCGGGGTTGAGTGCGATGAGGGCGGAGGCGTCATAGCGGTGGATGGCTCGAGATCCAAGGTCCCTGGTGCTGGTCGTGGCCGGGTCGTGGACGTGTGTAGACGGGCTTGCACCCCAGCGGCGCGACCGCACAGCGGACGCTATAAATAGGGAAGGGGGAGACAAGTGCTTCACAGTGGACTAATCAGAGCCATGTTGAAGAACTTGTTGACATATTTAGCACTAAGTTTAATGCCATTCTAGATCATAAACTCAACTCCGTCAATATTAGGTTTACAGCCATTGAACCTAGTTTGGAAAAATTACTTGAGTGCAATGTTGCGAGGTCTATTGGACACGCCCAGGGGGAGTCACAAGAATTTGTAAATTTGGCCTCTAGAAATTGTTGTAACACTACTGCTGGCAATTGCATTTTACCTGCAAATCTTCACGCCTTCACAAGATATTTGGTGAGGTGGGATGCCTGAAGGGAGGGAGCATTGCTCTGACAAGGGAAAGTGCTACCTCAAGCGCTGGCTGAACCTGGGAAACAGCTGCTGGGGTGCCTCAAACATGGGTGGAGGGAGAACCTACTTTACACCTGTCACCCACCTCCTGTTTATATGTGGTTGTATTAGCTAACGTTCCAGTATTGGGACCAGGGACAGTGGGGACTACAGAGCAGTTGAAAAACATGGTTACCCATTGGCTTAGTCATAATGTTAGTTTTATTTCCAGTCTATCTTATGAAATCATAATGGTTCGTAGAGCTGCGTGGGTGGGCTACCGCTTAAAATGCTTCAAAGGAGTTTGTGTTATTCTTAAATTTTAATCAACCGAGGGCAGTGGATAGTCTGATTCACCAGGCTAATCTGGGCCTGATTAAGTCAGAATTTACTAAGCTTCTACCATTATTCTTTTTTAATAATAATCTTAATCAAGCCTCGGATGGTTATATTGTCCCTGAAACACACCCTTTCAACACAGCACAAAGTGCAGGAATTCCTATGTTGAATCGTTTTGAGGTGCTATCATATTTGACAGAATTGGGATAAGTGGTGGAGCCTGCACCTAGAAAGGCTGAGTTGAGTATTATATCTCACAACTAGCTTGATCTTTTGGTTCATTGCGGGCCTTACCTGATACTACCTTCACAATGACCATCTTGTCAACAATTTTAGGAGGGAGAGATGATGGAAACTCTGTGGATAATCTGCTGTCAAACCAGCATAGCATTAAACTTCCCAGTTGGAATAGAGCAAATAGCTGAAGAAGATGTATTTTGTGATCGCTTTGTGAGTTACACACAGTATGCCCTACCATCATCTTCTGGGTGTGCTAGAGATAGACTCTTAGTCTGTCTGATTTAAGGTAACCTTAGATTGTATGGTCACTCCTATTGAGACTGGGAGCAAGCTATTCCAAGTGGTTATTTAAGCTGGGCTTTGAATTTTGGGTTATTTATAGTAATTTTTCACACTGATGACTTTTCTGGTTGTACCAATAACAACTTCAGTTCTCCTTTTTCTTTCATTGATGCTTTATACAATAGTCCACTTCTTATGGGAGTTTGTTTTAATCTACTCTTAGCTGGAGATTTTAATGCCAAACTGGGTGATACCTCGTGTTTATTGGAGCTAAACCCCTTATGATGTGACTAGCTCTTTACATCTTTGCCAGAATCGAGATGCCAGGGGCACTGTGCTTTTTTCTTTGTTAGCTAATGATTATCTGTGAAATGCTTTTGAGCTCTTGGGTTCTGGCATCACTAAGGTAGCTATGTTTACTGGCAGGGGTCAGTTGTTCTATAATAGACCATGTTTTTGTTACTAGGAATCTGCATAACTTGATCCTTGATGTGGCGGTTATTTCCAGCATTTTTAGGGACCATAGTCCCCTCACCTTTTTGCTTAATCTCCCAAAGAACGTAAAGTGTGTGGCAATGGTGGGCCACTCCTCCCTATCTGTTAAGGACAATTTGAGCTGGCTGGCCTGGCAAAATGCTAAATACCCCTAGTTTATTGTAAACTTGTAGCAAGCAACTTGAATATTATCTTAACCTTCCTCTCTAGTTAGGTAGGCAGCAAGATTGTAGTTTCCTCTTTCGTGTCTTTGGTCGATGCCACAAAGAAGCTTCTTACAAAAAAGCATGGCCTGTTGAGCCTAAGGTTTCCCCTTGGTTTAATAAAGCATGTAGACAGGCCAGTAGAAAATTGCATCATGCTTTAATCACATCTTCAAGGAATAGGGATGAATTTATAACCTGCAGGAAGGAGTATAAACAGTCTCTTGCAATAAGGAAAGGTGAGGTAAGGACTGAGTGATGGGAATATTTGGCCCATGCTTGTACAGCCAAAGATTCTGGGATTTTTGGAATATTGTTAATAACCATTCCTACCTAACTCACCCAAGTTGGCACTGAATTGTAAACATTTGCTCCGGAAGCATGGGTGACTCACTTCCGTAGCAATTATGGTTCGGTGGAGAGTGGGTCAGTAGGGTCTGATCCAGATCCACCTCGGCTTCCAATTAATGTTTCCTTCTCCTTGGAAGAGGTAACAACAACCATTGTGATAAGTCCACCTAATAATGTTCCTGGCCGTGATGGCGTCTCTATGGGCCTTTATAAGAACAATGTTGAATTCTGTGCACCTCTTCTCACTAATTTGTTTAACCACTCTTGTATGGTTGGATTTCCTAAGTCATGGCAGACATTGATTATTGTGCCGGTGTTTAAAAAATGGAACTGGCAGGACAGGTCCTGTTACCATCCTATTTATCTGTTAGACTCTTTGGTTAAGTTAGTGGGACAAATTATTTTGGATAGATTGGTAACTTGGATCTCTGACAATGACATCCTGTCTGAGGTGCAGTATGGTTTTCGATAAGGATTTGGGATGATAGAACTGTCTCAACCTTCAAGTTCTTGTTAGCAAGTATAAATTGACCAAGCGCAGATCTATTCATCTTGTGTTTATGGACTTCTCTAGTGCATTTGACAGTGAGACTGGATCAAAGCTCTTGGAACTGCTGACCTCCATGGGGGTTGAGTAGGGGTTGGTGTACTTCCTGCAGGTGCTGCATTTTGACCTTTCCACCTCAGCGAGATTTGAGAATAATGGACAGTGCACTGATTCTGTCAGTCTATAACAAGGATTCCATCTGGGTTGTGCCCTGGCTCCTATTCTTTTCCTATTGTACATCAACAAACTAGAGACTGTCCTTTTGGAAGTGGGGAAGGATGTGCCAGTAGTGAAGACCTGCCTGTGCTTCTTCATGTTGATGACGCAGTTTTGTTAGCTAGAATTCCATATGGGCTTAAGTCCCTTGTAGATGGGTATGTGGCCTTCATGAAGAACTTGAACTTAGAAATTAACAAGTCTAAAACTTTTGTTTTGGAGTGTGGCCCAATAAAAAAAAAATCTCGTACTCTTGCTATTAAGGGAAAGCGTTTGGAGAGAGTTAATTTCTTCCCTTATCTGGGTGTAACATTTGAGCAAAATAATACTTGGGCTACCTGTCTCTCGAGTAAGAGTATTTGTTTCTCATGGCTGTTGGTTCAATAATTGGTTTCTCTTCTAGGATAGGGAACAAGTCATGCACCTGCTTGCTGAGATCTACAAACATAGGTGCATCCCATCTCACTATGGTGCAGGGGTATAGAGCTATTGTAATGTTAAAACCCTGCAGACTGAATAATACAGGGTGTTTGGAAGAATTGTGAGGGTCCCACCAAGTAGTCACAATTTTTTGGTGCTTGAAGAATTAGGCCTGGATTATGAAGAGGATTATCTCAAATTGGCACCTTTGCTTCTTTGGCGCTCTAATTAGAGTAATGACCAGGCCACACTTAAAAGAGATATTATTGAGGACTTCTTGGCACGTGCTCTTGGTCCCACGATACCCTGGCTCAAATATATACAGTCAAATTTTCTGAAGCTGGGTAGACTCAATCTTTTTCAAACCTGAGATCTATTATAAAGGAGGATAAAGCATGGGTCAAGAATACATTTCGGATGAACAGGGTGAGAGATAGGCAACAGATTGAGTCTACAATGCACTCCTTCATGGAGTTTGCATTGATCCTAATGATCCCTGTCTTACCTGAAATGGGCTAGCCATCCCAGGGAAAGAATGTAACTCACTAGGTTTCGTCTGGGGTCAATCAGGTGGAGACTTTGCTTCCCCCTCGGCCAGTACAATGTTGCTAGAGTATGCTGTTGTCCTTGTAATGAAACCTCCCACCAAACCTTTCTCCATTTTGTAATTTTTTTGCAAATATGATAAAGATTTGATGAATGGCCTTTTGATTCCAATTTTAAAGAAGCTACAAATCAATAAATGTAGAGCAGCAGTGATTCATTTGTAGTCCTTATGCACAGAGGAAGTATGTATTAAGGTTTGTTACTTTTTACGTTGCTGTTTTAATGTATGAGGTTGGTGTTGATTTGACATTATACATTGGACATTATTATGATATACTGATGTTAAATTATTAGTGTATTAATTTTGGTTTTTGGTGCCTGTTGATAACTGTTTTTAGATTTGATCATGAACTTTTTTTATACCCCTCATGTACTGTCCATCGTAACTTTAGGAAACTATTGAAAACCGAATTGTTTTAGTATCTAAGTCCACTGCCAACATTTCTCTCTGCTGCATCGAGATATCCCTTCGGGGGTGAGTCATACACATTACAAATAACCCTAATAATAATAATAATAATAATAGCTATGAGTTTCAATATCAGCTCTGCACATAGCATCTGAAATGTTTCTGTAAATTTGTAATGAATTTTATCTTTTTAATATATGCACTTTTACGTTCTAAATTGACAGAAATAAAGTATTTGAAATTAAATGCAGTTCTCTCTCCTATGACAGATAATCTATTTTTCGAGGAGTACAGTAGGGCCAAACATAATCTACAGGATCATATAATAGTGCTGTCACTCAAGTACTGAACTAGTACTGTTGCTCAGGTAGCGATAGTACTATCTGATAGTACTAATTTTACAGATTAGGATTTCAAACAGTGCTAATAATTATCACACACATATTTGCTTTAGACTTCACACAAATTTTGCTGTAAAATTCAGGCTTTTTATTTTTAGAAAATTAAACTGAATTTCCACAGACAAACGCTTAGCATTTTAAATTTTAGTAAATCAATGGTTGGTACCCATACATCAATTTATCATTTGGTCATATACTCACAGGTACTGCTGCCACACATGGTTCCATCCTACCATACATGCCCACGTATGACCATCTTATATCATGGATGCTAAAACAATGCCAACATTTTTCTACATACTAAGGACATGGTGGGTGGTATACATCACTTTAAATAACTCAGAATAAAGTAAAAAGTACCCGAATGTTTTGATATGGAAATAAGCATTCCAAGGGTGGGCATTATCATGCCATTATTGTCCATAATAGGCCAGGAATTATCACCACTATAGAGGGAACTCACTGTGTCAAGAATGGGAAGGGGGAATAGATGCCCATCTTTTGCTAAGTATTATCATAATTATGCTTTGGCTAACAGTACCACCAGTGGCCATCATAACATGAATGTCTCTTGTATTCCAAAAATTACCACAAATATGTAAGGCCAAACATTTTGTCCATGGTGGGAAACATATAATTCAACACCGTGGATGCCCACATATGCAAAGAATTAACTCCAATATACCAGGGCCAGTTTTTTCAAGAGCTGGGCACCATCATGCCAAGGATACTCCCATATGTCAAGAACTGCTAAGTATGTGCCAATGCCAACATTTTGCCAGAGGTGGGAAGAATCATGCCCTGGACATCCTCCAGTTGGCAAGAATTACCACCTACCAGTATGTCCATTTCCAGCATTTCTATAGTGGAGGGCATGTTCATGGCATGGATGTTTCCATATGCCATGAATTACCATTATTATACCTGTTCCATCATTTGGTCGGGGTGGACACAATTGTACCATGGATGCTCCCCATGAGACAAAAATGCGCAAAGATATGTCAGGGTCATTACAATTCCAGGCAGACACACACACATGCAAATATGCACACAACCCACATTCATACACATACGCACACACACACACACATCACAGTAGACAAACCCATCCCTCTCACCTAGATGGACCATTTCCTCACCTGCTTCCACATGCACCTGCCCATCCAGCCCAGAACCATCAACACACAGACCATCCGATGCCACTGGAAGAAAATACCCTAGGACATTTAGATCTCTGATTTTAATGGCCCACCACTACACCAACCTAATGGATACCATTGTGAACCTCAACATGTGGATCACCTCCTTCATAGACTCCCTGGCTCCCCTGAGATCCTCCCCCACACTTCACTTGAAGTCACAGGCCAGTTGGTAAGCTGAGGACCTCTGACTCACAAAGCACCACTGTAAGCAGCTGAAGCAATAGTGGCACCACTCCCACAACTGCACCAAACAAAACATCTATAAATTGGGCCTTCAGATCTACCAGAAGTGCCTCAAAACCACCAAGTGCCTAGCCCTCATTGAACAGATTCACCACAACTCCAACTCCACCAATGAAATCTTTACTATGGTGAAAGGATTCTCATTCCCCCTTGCCAGATACATGACCATGTCACCCCTCACTGGAACGCTGCACTCAACTATCCACCTACTTCTCAGAAAAACTTAAAACCCTCTACTATAACTTTGTCTTTCAACTAGACCACTCCACTCTCACAGTCCTCAATTCCAAAGACAGCAACAGCCCAGAAACTATCCTGAACCATTGGCCAGCCAACTCTATCACAGAATCCACTAACACCATGCACTCCATCCACTCATGAGCCCCCTAGCCCCAAGTAGGGCAAAACCCCAAATAGCACCTTTGTCTAGAGTGACATGGTGGGGGGAAAACAATGGACTGCGATGCAGCCCTGAGCGATTGCCAGTTGCAGAGATTAATCCAAGCATTAGCATTCCATCCATCCATCCATTGTTGAATAGCTAACTACATGCACATATCCCTCCGTCCTTACATAGCCAAGGTCCTGAAGAAGCTCGTCAACACCCACCTGGCCAACCACCTCAAAACAAACCACCGCATGGACCCTTCACAATCTGGCTTTGGACCCAATCACAGTCCTGATTAGGACCTCATTGCAGTTAATGACGACATCTGTCTCATCATGTACAAAGGTGAAACAGCAGCCCTCATTCTACTAGACCTTACTGAAGCATTCAGCATCGTCTCACACCCCATTCTCACCCAATGTTTCCATGAGGCCAGAATTTGTGGCCCAGAGTCATAATGGACCCTCTCTTTCTTCCCAGGATGCAGCCAATCAGTCAGCCTGGCCCTGTACCTGTCCGACACAATCAATCTGATATTCTGCATCCCACAGCTGCTCTGTGAGCCCATCTGATTATCATCTACATGGCCCAAATCAGCAGCACTCTCCATTCCGATGGAATCACCCTCATCTCCTATGCTGACGACACATAGCTCATCCTCTCCCTATCAGAAACCATTCTCACCAACAAGCAAATGCAAGTCCTCCGTGTCAAATGGATGAGCAGTAACTGTCTCAAACTCAAAAGCAACAAAATCAAAGTGGTTCTCTTTGGCAAAGATATATCACTCTAGTCCCCAGCCTGGTGTCCCTCTGAGCTAGGACTGCCCCTTCAATGCCACCAGGAACTTGGGCATCATGATTGGCAGCCAAATCTGTTTGCCCAACCAGGTCAACAGTGTTGCATCTACCTGCTTCCACAACCGCAAATTGCTTGGAAAAATCTTCAAATAGCTCCCTGTGGACACTGAAGGTCCGTCACGGAAATCCTCATCACCAGCAGGCATGACTACAGCAAAAACCTCTATGTAAGCATCACAGGCCAACTCACCAAAAGACTGCCAGACTCATAATCAACCTACCCCACCGCAGTCATATATCCAAACTTCTCAGCGACCTCCACTGGCTTCCAGTCGACAAGCGCTCTCTATTCCAACCCCTCACACACACCTAGAAATGCTCTACACAACCGAGGTCCAACCTACCGAAACAACCACACAACCACATTCTGTTTCACGCCCCATACAGACACCTCCACTAGGTTAGCCTACTCCTCACCCACATCCCCTCATACAGCAAGCCAAAACCAGAGGCTATGTCTTCTCCTTCATCGCACTCAAAGCCTGGAACAAGCTCTTCTATCACATAGGAGCCACCAGCTCCGTCTTTGAATTCCAAAACAACTTCAAAAATTGTCTCTTCCAATAGGCCTACATCAGACTGGGCCTGATCTTCATCAGGATGCCCTCCAGGGTAATACGCACACCCTACTAATCTGTATAACAGAAAAAATACATGACATAACATAAATGTTTACACTAATATTAGAAAGATTAGTTTTTTACTTACCTTGCTTCTGCTGACGATGACAATGACAGCGAGCTGCTTCAGATCAGTGGATTTCATACAGCTAAGGAATATGTCATAGCTTGTGAGCAATTAGTCGGCTAGTAGCCAGTGCAGTTATTTCTGTCCATTATGATTAGATAGGAAGGACAGGGAGAGGCCCAATTTGTGTCTTAGGTATGTCCCCACATGTAATTTTTTGTACCACAGGCATTCTGTTGTGTTAAGTACTTAGAGGATGTTCTGACAAGGCACATAAAAGACCCTTTGCTTGTTACCACTGCCACTAGATCCGCCCAAGAAATATGTTGATGATCCGCCGGGCTGGTGCCAGACACAGGGGATGCACAACAACTTCTGCCTCTCTGCTCATGGCTGCCACTAGGAGCATATGTGTTGGCGGGAGTCTTTCCACATTTGAACCATAGGCATCAAAGAGGTTGAGAGGCAGGAAAACAACTGCATCTCGATCAGATATGTACCTACCATCAGAGGTACGCCCCATCCACAATGCTTCCGATAACTGTGTCCCGAGAGGAGACCCCCCCCCCCCACCCACCGCCTCGTACACTTGTCTGGCAAATGGAGTCTCTCGAGATTACATCTCTAGCTCATCATGAGTGGGTTTTAGGCTTCTCATGCCAGGCCTGGGCAGTGTTTTGCCACCTCGTGCCCCTCCTTCCTATGTCGCAGGTAATTGTCAAAATGACGTGCAAGAACGGCATCCGGAATATGAGCCCAACATTGGCTTCTCTGTAGCCTCCAAATCTACTCAAGCATCTGAAATTCTGAAAAATTACATGTTTAGTTTGATGTTTGTTGCCCGAGATTTAAATAAAAATTCGTCACTAAAAATGTCAGGTATGATATTTACTTGAAAGGGTAAAACAAATCCCATAATACCTTGTTCTAGTTACAGCTAGCTCTTGGCAGCTTTTAATATGAATACCAAATACAAGTGGCCGATATGACAATAAATAATAATCCAACTTACTATTTTCTCTCACGAAAAAGCAATGCAAAATACCAAATTATAATAGTATGCTTAATAATTTATATGAAAAGTCAATTGAAATCATACTGTAAAGGCCCAAAACATTTCCTCTTTGAATACAGAGTGCTTTTTGTGCAGCGTTCCACTTCTTGTGCTAATCATTTACCCTCAGTGTTTACACCTCAGAAAGGTTCAGTGTTTTGGGAACCAAAGGTAAATTGTATTTTACCGAGTCTATTTGCCATTGAATCACGGATTCCATCTGCCCCTCTCTCCCTGCACCCCCATGGGTATCGGTGCCATATTTTTGAGATCTCCGGTCTTGCCCCCTTGCTCTCTTCATCTTTGAAGTAGGCATAATTAGATGGTAATGCCCGTTCTGTCAAGACTTGCTGCTTTTTTAAGCCCGAGGTTATAATTTCAATTTATTAAAGATTTATTCAGATCACATTTTGCAACTAGCTTCTCAAAAGAGCATTCTTTCCCGGATAACAAAGCAGCCCTCTTCAAGGCAGGCCTGGTAGACCTGTCAAGTCCTCAAAGAGTTAACGGAGTCCTTGCAGCCAGAAGGGCAGAGGCATTTGCTTTTCTTCAAAATATCATTAACACCAATAACACATTTGCCCAAACCTATTTCTTAAATGGTAAAAAAAAAGAAGAAAAAGATTGCTGTAGATTAAGCCCCTTGATATAATGCTATAAGCTCCTAACAATAGCATCTTTTATCGTGAAAAACAACTGTAGACACAAATTGCCCCCTTTCCTGCACCTTTTGCAGGAAAATCAATATTAAAGAAGTAGCTGCCTTAAATCTCCCATAGACTCCACGAGGAGAAAAAAAAAACACAGCCAGGCTAAGGAGAGTTTAGGTCAATAAAGAATCAATACAGTGGTTGAATCTGAGGAGAGATAAAAGGCCCTGGACTTGCTGCAGCCTGCCCTATTGTTTTCTCTCTATTCTGAAGCGAGGCAGAAGTCCCTTATTCTTTAAGTACTGATGAATTTAGTGTTTGTAAAATGTAACAGAGGGCATCGGAGGCAGTAACTATCTGTTGGCAGGCCAGGAACACCACAAATCAAAGGCCTCTCGTCTCTTCAGTATTTTTCGCTACACATCCTACCAATTGTTTCTCTGTAAATAGGCTGTGGGAATTCTTTATTGACCCTTATTCGTGGTGTTTTCCTCTCAAGCACCTGCTGCCAGCATTTATCCTTTAAAGCGCAACCAATAAATAATATTTGTCATAACCTCGGCTTCGGGAGAAAAAAAAACTCCTTCATATAGGATCAGATTATAATTAGTTGTTCAACTTTGGTTTGTTTTGATGTGGGTTTTCGTAGATTGCACTTGTTTAATGTCTTCTAGGCGCTTCGCGGAGGCGAAATAAAAATGTTCAGGGAAAACTTGGTCGTGCTTCATTTTCTATAACTAGCACCCATGCAAACATATTTTACCACTCACATTTTGCATCAAAACTACATCCATGTTTGATCTCATATTGATGTCCAACACTTCGAATTTTAGCATTTTTTTCAAATTTGCTTTCATCATTTCTAGAAAAAGGAGTGGGTAGGAATTGGAAAAATTAAAAACCATTTCATACCAAAATATTATTGCCAAGGGAAGGAGTAAAAAAGTTCATCACTAATACGGCGGATGATTTGAATGAGTAAATAAACTTCAGAATCTTCGATGAGTCATGAAATATCTGACACTACGGATGATGAACTATGTACTACTGTGCTAATGTTTATGCTAGGTCCTTATTTAGATTTAGGGAGAGGCACTGGCTTTGTCCTGGTCCTATACTGCGCCCCAACCCACCATTCTCCCTCTAGGGCCATCTGTGGTAACTGACCTCACCACAACATTCGTCCTCAATCACATGAGTGGCCAGGCCCTGGCAGTTAAATTTGAGGGTGTTTGTAGGAAGCTGGCTCTCTATATATTGCACTGAAATGAAGTACACTGTGCAGAGAGTACAGTGATTCCCCAATAGGTATGCAAAGGTAAAATTAGATAATTCTAATGGTCATATTGTGGTAGCGTGGGTGAGCAGTTAGGCTTATCAGAGGGTACTGCTTAGCATTTAATTTTATGTAGGTTTAGAGACCAAGAACACAGTTCTAAGGTAAGTACTTTTCGAGTTATGATTTTTAAAGAGTTCAAAAAATGTATTACATTTGTGCGCAATTACGCACAATAGGAATCAATAGGAAAAAAAATATAAAATGCATATAAAATCAGGCAATGCTTTCATAAAGTTCAACTTCTCGCTGTAGGTTGATGTTGGGGCGAGATCCAACGTTCCACCACGAGATGTTCAGGAGCATCCCAGATTGGCCATGAGCAGAGGGCTGAGGGTCTTGAAGTCTGGTGCACAAAGACTAAGGGGGCCATGGGAGCAGAGATGGTTGGTCGTGCTGGGGCCGGTGTGGCTCGGTGCAGAGCAAACAGTTCAGCCAGGCGTCTGCGTCTTTAGGGTCCTCATGGTCAGGAACAGGCAACTTGGAAAGGTGTCTTCGGGACAGCTGGGACACTCAGGAAGTGGATCTGGGGGTTCTCAACATCCCTCGATGCATACTTGCTTCTGGTGCTTTGGTAGACCGGCGTGGGCTAGTCTTCTTGGTTTTTACTGCTGGGGATCCGATACCCCGGGTATTGGTACATTGCAGCTCCGGTAGGTTCTGGTGCCTCCAAACTTGGTGCAGAGGCAGATCTGATCCTCTGGAGCTTTTGTACCTTTTCTTTCTTTGGTGCTGCGTCGAGGTTGTCTGGGAGAAGCAAGTCGACAAACCCGACTTCACAGGATCGGTGCCTGCGGTGTGCAGGGGAGTGATGCCTTCACTTTAAAGGAGCTTCTCTGTGATTTCTTGAAGGCTAGAGATGCTCTGGGGTTCTTGGAGTCCTTGTAGGTTTCAGGGTAACACAGCAGCAGTGATTGTCGAGTCCTTCTTGCAGCTGTCAGGGTTTGGCGCCTTTTCTTTCTGCAAAAGGGCTTCAGTTCTTGTGCAGCGGGTCTTCTTTGTCCTGGTCTTGTTTGGTCTGATTTCAAAGGTGGCATGGCCTTTGAAGCTTCCTGCCCGGAAATGCCATCCTGTCCACAGCAGGTATAGTTTCTGTCCTCTGAGAGCGTCTGCTCTCACCCCATGAGGTCAGAAACATGTCTGGTGGTGGCAGGGTGGTGAAAACTGGCCAGAGGCCCCACTAGTGTTTGGTTAGGTTTCAGGGGACCCTCTAAAAGGGTCTCCTGTGTGAATTTATTAATACATCATACAATGACATTAGTGAGGACTTATTGGGACAAGATGTTTGGTACCAAACAGCTTAGAAATCAGTGAAGCCATCATGGAGCTAGGAAACTCGTGTTGACAAGAATCCAGCCCATGCACGCTTTATGGCTTTCCTGTTCACTTATAACATCCCAGAATGGACGGGACATTATAGGGGCATATCTGCTCATGCTGATATGCCCACACATAGGATACAGTGCACCCTGCCTTAGGGCTAAAGGCCTGAATTAGGGGTGACTTACCTATATCTTATGCAGTGCATGGTTGGCATGGCACACAGGGCTGTATGCCATGTTGACTCTTCTGATTTTCCTGCACCATGACATGTAGCCTGCAATGGCAGAGTGCATAGCCTTGGTGAGGGGGCCCTGGGGAGGCACAACCAGTTCTGCAGCCCCAGAGGACCCTCTTCAGCACCCATGCCCTAAATACCAAGGGTACCACTTGCTAGGGACTTACAGCGGTAGCTGAGGTTGTGGCAACTGTGAAATAGTGTTTTGGGAAAGAGATCTGGCACTGGGGACCTGGTTAGCAGGGACCCGGTGCACTTACAGTTCGAAATGGCATCAGGCAAAAAGTGGGGGCTAACCATGCAAAAAGAGGTGCTTTCCTACAGTCTTGGGCATCAACTTGGCGCTACAAGCACTACCCTGCTAATTTCCCTGTGCCAACTGCTAGCCCAAGAGGGATGCTAAGTACAAGAAGTACTTGTGGGGCAAGCTATATTACTGGAAGATTTCAGAAATTTTCCTCGGGCACTGCTGTTTATCCACAAAAGTGTGGGGAAATCCCAAAGAAGGCACTTTAATAACGCTTCTGGTCCACCTTACCCAGAGACATTGAGCACAGTCAACAAAAGGGGGATCTCAAGGATTGCTCGTTTGTCAGAAACCTGTGTCAGTAGCGTGGCATGACTCCCAATGAATCCCTTTAGCTTCAGGATGGAGAGACAAAAGTCCACAATAAAGTCCCACTGCCCAATGCAAAAGTCTGACGGAAAGTATGATTCCAACATGACAGTGTGTGATGTATGACAGGCCACAGATAGAGGTGAGGTTATCTGCATTTGATTAGAGATGTTCTCTTCTCTTCTCCTGCCTTGTAATTGCTGGTTGGGAGGGGAAGGTGTAAATATGGTTTATTGGTTATCCTCATACATTGTATGGCAATATAAAATTCCAAAGCAGTGCATACATGTTTCTGTGATCAGTGAGATGTTCTGTGACCATGATCCCACCGAGGCATGGGCAAATGTTTGGTTCACCTTGAATCCCCTTTGAATTTTTGGGTGATCCACAAAATGAGCCACAAATTAGCTCGAATTTCTTGTTTTCAAGTTCTGCAAGAGTGGGTTGATCCTTGCAGAGTTATGTGTTACTTATTCTATTTTAATCCCTGCACGCAAGTTCTCACTGAGTAGGTCCTTGCACATTTTAAAAGCATGCGCATATCTTGTGGGCGTGGGTAGGAGCCAGCAGGGCAATGGGTTTATTTCATTGTCTTGCCAGAGTTGAAAGCTGCCTGTAGGACATTGCAGTTCTTTTTTATTCAAATTAACTTTAACTTACTGTTCTGTTGTCTGCTAGGCCTTGTATTTCTAGATGGGCAACCATACCATAGAATACAATTATTTTGTTATAGGATTTTAATCCCTGCATTGTTAACACCCAGCACAAAGTCACTTTATACTTGACTGAACACACTTCATTTACAGTACAGATTTGATGCATCTACCCTAACTTAAGATAACGTGAGATTCGGTCTATGTCACTACTGATATGGTAGTCAATTAAATAGTGGCACTAGAAATCTCGTCATAACACTTCTTCATAAGCTTTGCAATCACTGGAAACAAGGCTGATTTCAACGTGGGAAACATAGGAGATTAAAATGAGACAGGGCTAAATTACCTATTCAGACGTAGCAGGAACATCTGAACATTTAATTAACAACATGAGGCCTACAAATTACTAATATGGGGCTATAAATTAAGGGGCCTACTGTAACTGGATGAGCTTGTCCCTGGACACTGTAGCCCGAGCTTCTTTCAAAGTATCTATCGTCAGGAACCAACCTACACCCTGAACTCCACTGGAGCAAGGTCCACTGAAAAAATAAACTAGAGATGCACAGCATGCATGAAGATGTGATTATTTAAAGTAAATTCACTTCAGCTATCAACAGACAAAGTTACAAACAAGGAATGAGAAAATCCCCTAGATCATCAATCAATCAATCTTTGTCTGATTGGATGATTAAATCAATCAACAAAATAGAACACACAAGGGGCCATATTACCAAGAACGGCGCAAACATTATCGCCGCTTTAGCGGCAGGAAACTGCCGCTAAAGCGGCGATAAGGGGCTTGATAATATGCCCTAGAGAATTCCAATAGAAGCCCAGGTTCTGGTGTCAAGGACATCAAACCTGGGCTTCTATTGGAATTCTATAGGGCATATTATCAAGCCCCTTATCGCCGCTTTAGCGGCAGTTTCCTGCCGCTAAAGCGGCAATAAGGTTTGCGCCGTTCTTGGTAATATGGCCCAAAATGTTTTAGCACTCCTAAAAACACATACAAGTACATTTATCTTTAGCAGAGGCCAAGGTGCCAAGAGGCTGGAAACAGGCAATTATTATTCCCCTGCTGAAAAAAACCTTCAGCAGATCCCTCCTCACCTGCTAATTATAGACACATCTCCTTACTCCCAGCCTTTTCTAAGATTCTGGAGAAGCAGGTGAACATACTTCTATTGAGGTTTGTAGAGCATAACAAGCTCCTCCATCCGGCTCAATCCGGTTTCAGGGCCTTACACAGCACTGAAACGGCACTGGTGGAGGTAGCAGAAGCTATCAGGGGCACCCTGGATAATGGGGGTAGGGCGGTACTGGTACGACTCGATCTGTCGGCGGCGTTTAATACGGTGCCACATGCCCTATTATTGAACCGATTGCTTGAGATAGGAGTGTCCGGTTCAGTAGGGAACTGGCTTAAATCCTTCTGGAGGACAAAAGCCAACAAATCTGGATCCCCCCTTTCTCAGCCGCTCCTCAAAAACAGTATAATGGGGTTCCCCAGGGATCGGCACTGAGCCCCATGCTGTTCAATATTTATATGACCCCGTTAATTCAGTTAGCAGATACATTTGGGGCTAAAGTTATCTCCTATGCAGATGCTACATAGATGCTCTTTTCCTGGAAGAAGGGGAGTGAGGCAAACTGCTCTCATGTAAAATCTTGTCTCACCTCAGTTTTCCAGTGGCTAGCTAAGGCGCAACTGAAATGCAACGAGGACAAAACAGAGATTCTTCTCTTTGGGAACTTCCCTCCGCAGTTTCTGCTTTCATTCTGGCCGGATGATACACCCCCGCAGGCTACCCAGGGTGGGCCGGTACAAAATTAGGGAATATGGTTCGATGACAAGTTGTATTTTGGGCCTCAAATCAAAAGGCTGGTAGAAACCTGCTTCGGGACGCTGAAAGCGCTAAAGAAATTTTTGCTGCTCTTACCTTTGCATGCTAAGAAAACGGTCATCCAAGCATTGATTACGTCATGCATTGATTATGGCAATGCATTGTATGCCGGCTTGGTTATCTTTTCGACAAGCTCCAGGTGATCCAGAATGCGGCGGCTTGGCTGCTGCTCAACCTCCCTAGGAGGACAAGTGTCAGGCCTCATCTGCGGGATCTCCACTGGTTGCCTATTGGGGAAAGAGTGAAGTTCAAGCCCCTAGTGTTGGTACATGCCGTTTTATATGGCAAAGGACCCTCCTATTTGAGAGCTAGATTCAGCTTCTACAACCCATCAAGGCAATTATGATCCTCGAATAGGCTGCTGGTGTGTACACCTAGGATCCATAGACAGAAAGCTGGTGGCTGATCGCTTGCCCTGCTGGGTGCGGAAGCTTGGAATCAGCTTCCGCTTGACTTATGTCCTGTAAGTTTTCCAGGTCTATTTGAAAAGAAGCTAAAAACATGGTTCTTTAAATAAACTATGCATGTTATGGCCTAACCGTAGCATAGGTATTGCGCCGGGACACTCCTTGGAGGATCTGTGCGCACTATAAGTGCTGTTAATAATAATTTGTAAAAAAGCACCAAGTAAATAAATGTTCATTACAATTTTTCAAGATTCTATAAAAGCATTTGAGGAAGAAAAGAACAAAAACAATTTAAAAAACGGGTTCTTATTATGAATTGCTATTATCCGGCTTCCCTTCGACTTATGTATAATCATCAACTTAAGTTTTATCAGCCACACTATATATAGAAATATAGTATCACAGAACACAATAACCATCCTCAAATAAGTTTTGGAAATTCTTAGCACGTTTACCCTACCCGATATGCCCATATTATGACATAGCAGAACAATCCATTTTACCCTGGGTCTAAAATAAATAGGGCAAAAGGACAATGAGGGGCATATTATCAAGAAACGGCGTTAAAATTATCGCCGCTTTAGCGGCAGAAAACTGCCGCTAAAGCGGCGAAAATGGGCTTGATAATATGGCCTTGAGAATTCCAATAGAAGCCCATGTTCTGGTGTCAACATGGGCTTCTATTGGAAGTCTCAAGGGCATATTATCAAGCCCATTATCGCCGCTTTAGCGGCAGTTTTCTGCCGCTAAAGCGGCGATAATTTTAACGCCGTTCTTGATAATATGCCCCTACATTTTTCCTAGAACTCTACTGCCAAGTCACATAAAGATCATAATGGAGACTTGGTAGAAGACTAAGACCATAAAGATGTAAATTTTGCTAAGGGCAAAACACCATATCTAAATCTCAGGCACAAGGATCTAGCAAGTGGTGGAATAACTTACTAAAAAATCCTCATTTCTAAAACCAGCTTTATGTTGCACAAATGCTTGTGTTAAAGTGCCTAGTGCTGAAGATGATTTCCCTCACTCCGTAAATATGTCCCTGTTGCTTGCCTTCAGTTTGGTGGCTGCATTTGGACCGATGGTAGAAAGATTTTGCCAATAACCTCTCAGATCTACCTCTGAGATCTACCACAGTCTTCTTTAAGTAGCCTTACCAAGTGTTGTTTGCAGATCAAGGTAGAGTAATAATACCTTGCAACACATTCCTGAATGAACTGAGCCCAATATTGGCCCAAACACAAATCCAGTAAACTATGGGCCTCAGCTTAGTAAACTCTACAATGGGTTTTATGCAAGATCTCGCAGAGGGAGCAGAAGCGTACTATGCCCTAGATCCATCAAGGACCTCAAAAATGTATTCTCTTCCATCCCTAAATTTGATACATCACTGTGAACCCAAAGTTCATCTCCATAAAGATCAGTGGTAATTACTTTATAATTTTCATTCGCAGTGGAGATGGGATGTGAGGAGATGCAATTGGCAAACTTGAGGATGGCCGAGGCCCTGTGCTTTATAAGAAGGGAACATTTTGTTATGTTATGTCATGTTAGAGAAATTTGTAAAGCGCAACGGTTACCCTAGGGTGTCCTGGCGCTAGCTACTGTCCTCCCACTGATACATAACTTACAACCAGTTTATAAATCAAACAGCCACGTTTTTAGGGCCTTTCTGAAAGCCAGTAAGTCAGTCGCGTTCCTCAGATGAAAAGGGAGCTTATTCCAAGCCTTTGCCGCACCAGCCACAAAAATTCTGCCACCCCAGCTTGCTTTTTTTATAGGTGGTACTATCACTAGTTTTGCTCCTAGGGAGCGATGTGATCTTTTGGGCACGTACCACTGAAATTGTTGTTTCAAATAATCAGGACCTGTTCCTTGTAGGGCCTTAAAGACCAAACACAGGGATTTGAATTGCATCCGCTTCTTAACGGGCAACCAGTGAAATCTTTTGATTTCACTTGAGATTGGTGCAAACTTTGATGTGCCGGTCAGCAATCTAGCGGTCGCATTCTGGATTTGTGACATCCAATACTTAGGGGTCAATTCCGATCTCGTTCGGAAAGCATTCCGAACTAATCGGATCCAAAATGCTTTCCGAACTACTCGACCGCGAGCCCTCCGAGCGACGGAGTACGATGTATCCCATGTTAAACTCCAACCGAGTCGTACAGAACGCTATCCTTCCGAACGAAGCGTCCTGAAATAGCACCGATGCGACCGACTTGTTTGGAAACGCTCAAGAATAGCATGCTGGATATGAATCCCACTCGTATTAACACGCGAGCAGATGACGATGCATGAGACTCGGTTTCGGAACTTTGTCGGTCTGTGTATCAAATGTCAAGGGGGCAAGTCAAAAACAGTCAAAACAACCATTGACAATGCCAAAAAAAAAAAGCCGCAACCACAAATCCACCTATATAAAGGGCCAACACCATGACCATGATCATTTGTCACAACTGCTAATAGGCCCAAGGAGCCACCCCCACACATTCCCTGCTCTTTGCCTCTATGCCTCACACACTCACACTTCACACACCAAACAACTTGCACAGATTTTATTTTTTACTAGTTCTCACAGACACACACTTTTTTTCATAGTCACACTCACCCTCACCTCCACACTCACCCTCACCTTCACATTCACACTCACCATGGCCAAAAGGAAGCAGCCACATTTTACAAATAAGGAGTTGAAAGTGCTTGTAGATGAAATTGTCAGAGTAAAGCCACAGTTATTTGGGAACCAAGTCCAACAGACCCCCCTTTCCCACAGAAATAGGATGTGGGAGAGGATAGTCAACAAGGTGAATGCTCAAGCACCTTGCATGCGCACAATGGATGATATCAGGAACAGGTACTACGATGTGTGAAGGAGGGTCAATAAGCTGATGGGCAGGGAACATGCCCAAAGCCAGCAGACTGGCGGTGGCCCTTCTGCACAACCTGTCCACTTCACTTCCTGGGAGGAGAAGGTGCATGCCATCCTTCCGCCGGAGGGCATCTATGGAATACCAGGAGCACCAGAGACTGGTAAGTACACAATACACATTCAAATAAAGTTACTAATTACACCCCTAGAGATATCACTGTAAAGGATACAGTTAAACAAATGACAGCATTAACATATAAAATAAACTATATTCAAAGAGCATGTGATGTGTATGTCAGATCGATAAGAAAAATACCTGAAATGAAATTGAAAATGCACTAAACTATAACCATGTACATACTTCTCACAAACTCACACCAAGGCCTTGTGCTCCAAACAACTTGCACCAGTGTCAGACATCTTGGCCAGTACTTTTCCACTCACTCACAGGAAAGCTGAGTTACTGGTAGGCTGTTTGGGATTGCTGGAAAGGTGGGTGTGGGCACAGGCCCCATGGGACGTGTAATCACAGCAAACACTACTCCCCACACACAGCCCAAACAGACCCACTTGAACTATGCGACCCTCACAGTCAGTGGAAATATACTAGCAAGATGGCTGACACTGCTGCATTGTTTCTGGAGCATAAGGCCTGAGGGGAGTTGTAGTCAAGTCAAACAACATGCACCAGCAGCAGACATCTTGACAGTACTTTTCTACTCACTCACAGGAAAGCTGAGTCACTGCTAGGCTGTTTGGGATGGCTGGGAAGGTGGGTGTGGGCACAGGCCCCATGGGACTTGTAGTCACAGCAAACACTCCTCCCCACACACAGACCAACAGATCCACTGGAACTATGCGACCCTCACAGTCAGGGAAATGTACTAACAAGATGGCTGACACTGCTGCATGGTGTCAGCCTGACCACAACTCCCATCATGGTCTTGTGCTCCTCACACCAGTCTCTAGTGTCAGCCATCTTGATAGTACATTTTCATTCACCATCAGGGATAGTATAGTCCCAGGTCTGCTGGCTGTGCTGGCTGGGAAGGTGTGTGTAGGACAGGGTATGATGGGAGTTGAAGTCAGTGCAAACACTCATCTCACAGACAGACCAACAAGCCCACATAGAATTGAACATCCCTAACAGTCACTGAGAATGTACTGGCAAGATGATTGGCCATGTGCACTGCTGTATGGAGCTCAAGGCACTGTTGTTGAGTTTTGAGCAAATCAGACACCAGTCACCAGTGTCAGACATCACGGAAGCACATTGCCACTCACTGCCGGGAAAGTAGAGTGACAGGTAAGATATTTAGGATGGGTAGGAAGGTGAGTGGAGGACAGAGCCAGGTGGGAGATGGAGTCAGGGCAAACACTCCTCCTAACCAGCACAAACAGACCACCATGAACCATGCTTACCTGTTAGTGAGGGGAAATCTACTGAAAAAATGGCTGACACTGTGGACTTGTGTCTGGACAACGACGCCCTGCTGGGAGTTGTGTACATATAGGCACCAGTCATCAGTGTCAGACAACTTGCACATACATTCAAACTCACTGTCAGAGAAGCTGAGTTACAGGTAGGCTTTTGATGCTGGCTGGGAAGGTGTGTGTGGGACAAGGCCTGATGTGACTTGTAGCCATTGCAAATACTCATCCTCACACCTATGCTTACCTCACAGTGAGGGGAAGTTTACTGGCAAGGAGGCTGACACTGCTGCATGCTGTCAATCTTGAAACCAACTCTCATCAAGGCCCTGTGCACAAAACATCATGCAACGGTGTCAGCCATCTTCTTAGTACACTTCCATTCACTGTCAGGTAGCCCTGCCACAGATGAGCTGGTTGTGCTGGTTGGGAGGAGGAGTGTTTGCCCTGACTACATCTACCATCAAGCACTGGCCTCCACACATCTTCCTACATAGGCCAAATAGCTTACCTGCGACTCTGCTTACCTGACAGTGAGTGGCAATGTGCTGCTAAGATGGCAGACACTGCTGCATGGTGTCTGGAGCAGAAAGCCTTGATGGGTGTTACAGTCAAGTCAAACAACAGGCACCAGTGCCAGATATCCAGCTGGGACATTTTGCACCACAGTGAGGTAAGCATAGTATATGCTGGGATGTCTGAGTTGGGTGGGAAGGAGTACGTAGGACAGGGCCTTATGCATCTGTAGCCATTGCAAAGACTCCTCCTCCCATACAGACTAGGTAACTCCTCTGGGCCTAAGCCAGTGAGGGGAAGTGGACTAGCAAGATGCCTGACACTGTTGCATGGTGTTTGGAGCACAGGTCCTTGATGGGAGTTGGCTTCAAGTTCTACAAAATGCACCAGTGCCAGCCACCTTGCCAGTACACTTTCCCTCACTGTGAGGTAACTATAGGCACAAAGGAGTTAGCAGGTCTGGATGGGAGGAGGTGGGAGGAGGTGTAGTTGCAATATCTACAACTCACATCAGGCCTTGTCATACACACCCTCTTCCCACCCAGCCCAACTAGCCTACCAGAAACTCTGCTTACCTGACAGTGAGTAGCAATGTACTGACAAGATATTTGACACTGGGGACTGGTGTTTGGACCACAAGTCCCTGTTGGGAATTATGGAAAAATCAGACACCAGGCACAAGTGTCACACATCTTAATAATCCATTTTCAATCACTGTCAGGAAAACATTCTGCCATGTGTTCAGTTTTATCTGGGTGGAAAGAGTGTGTGAAGGACAGAGCCTGGTGTGAGTCGGAGTAATGGTAAACACTACTAAACCCACCATGAACAACCACTTCATCTGGGCCTATGCATGCCTGACATTGAATGGAAGTGCAACAGCAAGATGCCTGACACTGGTGCATGGTGTTTTGGGCACAAGGCCATTTTGTGATTTGGATTCAAGTTTAACACCAAGCAGCAGTGTCAGCATCCTTGCCAGCACACTTACCCTTACTACCAGTTAGCCGTAGTCTCAGAGGAGTTAGCTGGGCTGATGGGAGGAGGAGTATTTCAAAAGCCTACAGCTCACATCAGGCACTGTCCAACATACACCTTCCCTACCATCACAAACAGACCAACAGGAACTAAGCGTACACACAGTGATTTTGAAATTACTAGCAGGATGCATGACACTGGGCACTGGTGTCTGACTTTTTCATAAATACCAACAGTGACTTGTGCTCAAAACACCAGGCACCAGTGTCAGCCAGCTTTGCCAGTACATATCCACTCACTCACATAAAAGCATAGTTCCAGGGGTGCTGTTTTTGCATGCAGGAAAGAGTGCGCGTAGTACAGGGCCTGATGGAATGTCTGGCAATTGCAAACATCAACCGCACAAACTGCCATACAGATCACTAAGAATCGTGATTACCTGACAGTGAGTGGACATTCCAACCATAAATTGGCAGAGACTGGTGCCTGCTGTGTGGAGCACAAGGCCAGGAGGGGAGTTGTCTTCAAGTTGGACACCAGTTCCCAGTGCTAGACAGCCGGCAGGGACATTCTGACACACTGTGAGGTAAGCTTATGTCCTGTTGGACTGTTAGTGCAAGCAGACTCAACAAACATTGTTAGCAAGCCAGTTCATCATGGAGCATGTTTTGCTTCAAAATAACCTTTGGATGTGTGAAAACAGACAAGGCACAACTCATTGTGTAGCACAGGTTTACTCTCCTGATACAACCTGGCACCTTAACCCAATTTCAAAGGACATCACACAGTGACAAAATGCTCTAAAGTAAAGATAAATGTCCATCAGTCCAAAAGGAAGTGTGTGACGTGGATTTACAAAACAGTCCAATGTTGGACTAGGTCACAGCATCAGGGGTCTGGTGAAGTCACAACTTGCGGGTTGACACGGCAAAGTACCCTGGTAAGGAGAAACATAGAACAGAGTTAGACACACAGGATTAAGCCTGTTCAATTTAGCAAACAATATCATCTGAAGCACAAGATTTACAGTGTGGACACTAGCTAGGATTCACACTAACAATGTACATCTTTACTTTTCCATCTCACAAAAACTTATCATACAACTAACATCATGGCAATTTTCATACACTCACAAGCATACATACACATTGTCCACCAGAAACACAACAACAAACACTTGGGGGTAATGCTCTGCTTTCATTGCATACCTACACTCATGTGAAAAAGTTCTGGATGAGCTGTTGTCTCAAATCCACGCCATCATCATCATCCCCCTGTCATCATGTCCCACTCCCTCGCTGGTGGCTGCTGGTCACCGTCGTCCTGTATGAGTGGTATTTCCCTCTGTATAGCTAGGTTGTGGAGCATGCAGCAAGAGGTGATGATTAATGGTGCATTTTGTGGGCTCCTCCCGTCCGATTAAGACAGCGGAATCTTGTCTTCAGGAGGCCAAGAGTCCGCTCAATGACTCGCCGGCTCCTACCATGGGCCTCATTATACCGCACTTCTGCAGGGGTGACTGGATTAAGGAGTGGTGTCAGTAACCAAGGTTGGTTGGGGTACCCAGAGTCTCCTACATTGAAAACAGAAAATAGAATCAGTTGTTGGTTAACAGAGCCTTATCTGACATACAATCAAAGCACAACACAACACAACACACAGATGCCACATCACCTGCAAGCAAGCCAGGCACGGTCAGGTTGTAGCTGAGACATCAAACGGGGGATGGCGCTGTTCCTCATGATATGTGCATCATGTGCCGATCCAGGAAAATGTGCACAGACGTGGGAGATGGACATGTCAGCCAAACATACCACCTGGACATTGATGGAGTGGTAATATTTGCGGTTGCGATACACCACCTCATTTGCCTCCGGTGGTACCAATGCAACATGGGTGCCATCAATAGAGCCAATGATATGGGGTATCCATCCCTAAGCATAGAATTCACCCTTGATGTCTGCCAACTCTCCAGGTGTTGGGAACTTTGTGTAGTGGCCCAGGTAACAGAGCAATGCCCCCAAAACATCATGAAGAACACGGCTGAACATGGTTTGTGACATTCCACCAGATGGTGCCAATGTGTATTGAAATGAACCGGTGGCAAAGAAATGTACAGCTGCCATAACCTTCATAAGCCTGGGCGGAGTTCGCAAAGTTCCGATATGCAGAATTCTGCGAAGTGCAAAAAAAACTCCGCCTCACTACTCGGAGCTTCGCGAGTGGCGGAGTTTCTTTAGATAAATGCAGTTCGCAGTGATTTTCAGTGCCAGGTGCTTGTCCGCACTGTGCAATCATCGCGAACGGCATCATGCACAGCGCAAGCGGGCACTGATTCCTTTCTGCTGCTCGAGTAGATTTTTACTCAAGCGTCAGCTTTCTCAACGGGAGCGGGCGGTTTCTCAACGCGAGCGGTCGCGAGCATACACGACCACTCACGATGAGAAATCTGACCGCCCGCGTTGAGAAATCTCACTGGGTGGTTCATTTTCAACGTTCGCGCTCGTCAACTTGATGTTGACGATCGCCAATGAGGAAAAATATCGCCGGGAGGTGGATTTTCCTTGCTTGCGCTCGCCAACTTGACGTTGATGAACGCGAGCGAGGAAAAAAACTCCGCTCTGCGCACGGAGTGCAGAAAACTCCGCAAACTCTGCGGGCGAAGCAGAGTTCACCACCCAGACTTAAACCTTCACTTTGGGCGTCAGTGCAGTTGGATATGTGCGACCAGGCTGCAGGTGAGGTGACAACTGCGCAGACAACTGCTCAATTATTGGCCTGGTGAATCGGTACTTCCTGATGGTGTCATGTTCTTCCATGGTCTGTAGGTCTGGAAAGGGCCTGTAGACTGGAGGTAGTCTGTGATACCTATGTGTAGAGTGTAAACACAGTTGGTGTCAGGTCACAATGTACAAGCAACATGCATTCAGACAAACAGAACATGAAATGTGAACACAAATGAAGCTACAGATCATTTGGAATACAGATTTCAATTAAAAAGGATGACCTTTGATACATCTCACAGCATCAGTACCCTACCCAGACATGTTATCAAGGTATGGTGACACAGCAAATAAAGTGGTGTAGTGTAGAAATCACCAGTGTCTGACATCATCAATGTGAGTTCCACAGACAAATTATTACGTTTTTATGTTTTTGTAAACAATTACATGTTCAATAGGTAGACAGAATAGGAACATGTAAGCAAGAGATGTGTGACATCTGATATACACAGCATCTCACATACTCAATCATGCCCACCACTGTGACAGAGTGGACACTGTCATGTAGTTATGTCTACATTACACATACAATCACATACACAGACTATGTTCAATGTTGATGATGCTACAATATGTAACAACACCATACACTGCAGCTTTGGGCACACAGATAGACTAGTAATTCACATTTCACAAACAAGCTGAAGATGCAGAATAATTTCACTGTCTACTCATCCAAAGGTAAAAACTTTAGCCATTACTTACACAACAGACATCTTCAGTCTGAAATGACAACAATTGCACAATGGGTCATACAGTCCACAAATGCAGGAACAAGGCAAGAATGCACATGTACATCCACACAAAAACAATAGACACTGTGACCAATCCAATGTGTTTTACTGGAATTCCTCAGCTACATGCAGGTGTTTCACATAAAACAGTGCGTCATGTGCCCCTCAAGGTTAGCTCCTCATGGGAGTGTGTCTTATTCATGCAAAAAACATTTTAATTGAATGTTAGGAAGGAGTCCCCACATATAATGCACAGCAATACAACAATCACAGAAGTGTCTGCTCTGCCGACTGATTACTCGCAGGACGTGGTATCCGCATCCGAAACGATTTGGTCACTGCCATTGGCTGTTTGTTGTTATGGTGAGTGACGCGGAGTATTCAAAGGACGCGGTATCCGCATCCGAACCCATTCGGTCACTGCCATTGGCTGTTGGTTGTTATTGTGAGCGACACGGGTGAGTAGTCAAAGGACGTGGTATCCGCATCCATACCGATTCGGTCACTGCCATTGGCTGTTTGTTGTTATGGTGATCGACGCACGTTTAGGCTCGTGTCTTCATCGCATGAAATCCGACTCGATTACCTTTCATCACAAATGTATCAAAATCAATTGCGCTACGATGATGAATGTTTGAACATCGCGGTAGGCGTGTCATTTGTAAACAATGTGATGCATTGGACCGATTCGGAAAACGTGACCGATGCAAACCTATCACTTTGGATGCATGGATTTGAGACCGCCTCTGCTGTATAGATATAAGTCTGTATGTTCCCTAGAGACTGCACCTGCCTGAACTACTTGCATCATTCCTGCATCTCCCCATCTCTCTGCTGCTGTTCCCACATCCTCTGGAAGCCACTTTGGCACGGACACAGGTCAGGGCCCTAGTTTTCTCAGAGGAGGAGAACCAGACCCTGCTGGACACACTCCTGCCACTGCACAGCCAGATGTACGGCAAACCAGAGGAGCAGGTGAGTGATGATTACAGTGCATTGCCCTTGGATATTTGCAATAACAGTGCATTACTGGCATTATGATTTTAATTTGTAATGATTTATTTTGTGTTTTTGCCAGTTTAACTGTGTGTAGGGAACTATTCTGGGCAGGTACTCTGCTGTAGAAGTGTGTGTACTGGGGCAAACATATCATCACTGTTCTCATGGGACAGAGATGTCATTGAAAACAGAACTAATGCACATGATGCCATATGCATTCCCCTTAGACATTTTTGCCAATCTGACCATGACCAATGAGTAGAAGTGGCTGACTCAGAAACATGTAGCATGTGAACTAGGGGACTGTCACCATGTCATCCTTACAGGTCACCCCCGATGAGAAGGTGAAGATGTGGAGGACCATCGCCAAGAAGGTGCGTGACGTGGGGGTCGCATTTCGTCTCGTCCGTCATTACCTTAAGAGGTGGCAGGACCTTCGTGGCTGGGCCAAGAAGATAGCTGAGGTCCAGCTGGGCCTGTCACAACCTGGCAAGAGAGGTGGACAATGAACCCTGACCCCCCACATGTTCCGCATCCTAGCAGTGGTCTTCCCTGACCTAGATGGGCGGTTGAAGGACAAACAGCAGCAAGGAGGGGGTGAGTATATGCGTTGTTGCACTTCTATCTGCAAGCATGCATGTTGCAATATCTTAGCCTGATGGCAATTTTACAGGTCGTAAGTCTGCCAAACGTACAGTTAGTTTCACACGATGCATATGCAGAAGGATCATTAGATGGCAGGTAATGCCCCTTACATCAGGGACATGTGAGTAAGTCATGTTCAGGGTAGTAACAGTAGTGCCATGCACATGTGTTCATCCAAAATTCAGAAAACATGTGAATGTGGATGAGCTTCAGCCTGAATCCCATAGCTTGACATGTGTCTGCACATTCACTGATGGATGAGCCTGTTCTCAGTGTGGTTTCAACAAATCATTGAAGTATATTGTAATTGGAGCAATCAATTATGGAAAGCCCATGCTATACATTTTGGCAGAAGGTGTTGTCTATGTTCAGGTTTAGTTGAGTTTGGCTTGGTCCTTGTGCCAATGTATGGTCTCAGCCGTGCTGCTAAGTGTAATCACATGTATCCCATGGGACGATCACAGCTAGGCTAACTCTGGTCACATGTCACCTAGACCTCACATATGATTATTGAATATTACATACTCACCAATCTAAAGAGGGAGTCCATGTGTCTGACTTCGTAGAGTGAAAACACAAGCCATTCAGTTTCAAACACAGGTTATCACTGGTTGAAACATGGCTGCACTTGTGAGGTATGATGTGAGGTACACAGTCACAACAGTTAACATGTGTAAATGGTATTGACTATTGCTACTTGATGGCTTAGTGAACAATGTGTTTGATGCATCACTGTTTCATTCAGAGATGTCAAACATGCATCAAATTTGAGATGGTTACCAAAATGAGATGTTCAACAGGAGCAATAACAACTGTTCAAAGTGTGCATAATGTGTAATCTAAGTGAGGGGCATTCAGACTTGGCCCATACAAATGGGGACTTGTGCAGTCTAGACAGGATTGGTCCACAGTGTTGACTGTACTCATGATGGATATTGGTTCAGTAACAAGAGTCTCCACAGTCAAATCCCCCAGATTTGCCAGTGGAAAGGTGTTCCACCTGAGGCATTGTGAAGCTGCAATGATCAGACTTGGAAGTTTGCAGACCATTTTTCACATCTGTGAAACGTGAACTGTTTTCAATGTGCAAAATATTCTGATTCTGCTACATGACACAGTGCATAGATGACACAGGACAGTGTGCCACATGCCTGTCAGCCTAGCTATGCGTACTGCCTTGGTGTCTCCGCAATAGGAGTTATATGTGTGAACTGACAGTAGAGAAGCAATGTTACAGGACAAATGTGATCAATCACTGTTATCCATGTGACTTGACTCATGCAATAACTACACATTGTGAATGTTTGACAAGGAAGACATTTGAGCTGTGACATATGAGCCAATGGTTCCACATTTGATGACTAAGAATAGCAGAATGTATACTATGTCTCAATTCAAATCTGAGATTCATATTCCCATTGTGATGGCTAATCTCACTTGCAGGAGAGGAGACAGAAATGTCAGGACACGACCGCCATGAGCACAAGACAAAACATCCTCTGCTAACTAGTCCATTAGTCAACCTTGTGGTTATGTCATTTGATGTTGATACACCCAATGTTGCAGAACACATCATGTGTGATTGAGAAATGGTTAACTGGCAGACTAACAAGTGCCATGTATGTTAATGTAGCAAGAGCCAATGGCACAACTCAATGTTATGTCTCATATCTTGAATCTGTGAACATTTGTGATGTTACCGATGTGTCAAGGACATATGGATAACTCATTAAATTCTTTTTTATTCTTGGTCACAGCATCATTAGCGGCCACCGGAGGAGACAGTGCCACGGATGTGGTGGGAGCAGTACGTCAGTCTGGGTCCAGTGATGAGTCATCAGAGGGGGGACCCAGTGATGGAGAGGGTGAGGGGAGCCTCACTGGGAGCGACTCTGCAACTCCATCAGCAGTGTCTGAAGCAGATCACATCTCCAGTGACGACTCCCATGTGGTGATAGGGGACACAGTGACTGGATCAACAACCTCAGAGTCCACCACCACCACTACCATCTCCACCTTCCCAGCTGCTCCCAGTACCAGTGTCTGTGGCCGCTCCCATGGCAGGGGCGACATCTTCTTTGGGCCAGTCATCTCACCCCCTGCACCTGTTCCCCCTGCTGCCCTCAGTGTGGAGGCCAATGATCTCCTGAGCCAGACATCCATGGGGCAGGCATCCATGCTGAATGCCCTCCATGCACATACCACTCTTTTCACAGAAATGTTGTTGTTCATGGAGGGCATTCACTCTAACATGTGTGCCCTACAGAGATCAAATCAGGCTATGGCCTCTACATTGACAGCAGCACTGTCCCTTCTTCTCCAACAGTACCTCCCCCCTCCTACCTCATCCACTGTCTCAACTACCCTCCCTGACCCAAGCATATGCAAACACACACATGAAATTTGTACTTGTAAAGCGCACCCATACCCCCAAAGGGGTGTCCAGGCGCTGTACACATACCGCTGTGGAACCCTTCCTGGCTTTTCCCTGTGAAATGTCCACTCCTGGGCACCCCCAGGGTGAAGCCAGGCATCCCAGCGCTGTTGGGGCCGTTGTGGAGATTAAGCAAGCTATTGCCCAGAGTTGCAGAGTGGGACCCATGATTAGAATAGGCACCGAGGCGAGAATTATCAGGTCCGAGGAAATTGAGCCCAAGACCCGCCGAGGCGGGAATTGAACCCTGGTCCCGGGCCAGATCTCTGCATCAGGGTCTGCCGCTCTAACCATTGAGCCACACTTCTCCACACATACCTCAACATCCACACGCAGCACACAAACACACAGACACAAGTTGCAAACCACATACATGCACACTCAGGGGACAGACAGCACACTCTCCACCAGGGACCTGACAACACATGACACACATGTATCCAGAGACACTCCGCATACCTCACAACCCTCTGCCTCCACAACCCCTACCCTTTCCTCTCCTGTTCCCCCCTCAGCCCAGGCACACACCCTTGTTCCCATAGAATTCTTCCCTCCCCAAACACACTCCCCCCCTCCTAAGAAGAGAAAGTACCTCCCACCTGACCCAGCATCAGCATATGCCGTACCGAGAAGAAACAACAGAAACCAACAACTCCCCTCAGAAAATCCCCCTGGTCCCAGACGAAAACATCCACTCCTGCAACCCATATCTCCCCAGACCTGCCCAGTACCTCTGTCTAAAAAAAACCCCACTAAAAAGACCTCTCCCATCCCCATTCCCGACACACCCCTCAAACATTTCAAAATTCCCTAATTAGTTCAGGTCATCCCATCCCCAGCTCCATCTACCCATACCACTACAGCTGCCCCTCTCTCACAATTACAGACAACCACTGCAGTGGAGTCCCTGCCCGCCATCAGAATCTACCACTACAGTGGACCCTGACACCCCTCCTGAACCCATCCCTCCCAAAACACAACCCAGTCCCCATTAGTTTGTCCCCTTTGGTGCCTGGCATAACCCCCTAGATGCCCCTCCCAGGGGAGGTGTCCCCTAGCAGAACTTGTGCAGGCAAGAGTAGATAGGCATGATGTTTTTTGGCTCATCAGAAGAATGAACATTGATGGACTGGCCAATGGCCTTTTGCTATTCATTGAAGTTTTTTTTTTAGGCTGAATAAAGCATGTTTTCATTTTTGTTTACTAATTTCTGTGTCCACCAACTTGTTTTTTAGTTAACTGTATAAGTAGTTTACATATATAATGATGTCAGTATGGCATGGATTGCATATGTTCCATGGAGTATGAGCACTTTGACAGTATGTATTCAAGAATGTTGTGTCTACATTTCCTGGGTGTCATTGTCAACTTCAGTTTTGGGTAAGAGTGTGACATGAAGTCACACACCTTTTAATTTTTTGTAACACACACACAGGTCATGCTTTCATTTGTCAACATAGTGCAAGTGTCTCAAAGTGCAACAGTTTAGGCGAAGCACAATGCATATGTTTGGGATGTGCAGAAAGGCACCTGTCTCATCTATTCACCTGGATAGATTTGGATGTTGACTGCATGGCAGTGACGTTGTACACACCCATGTACACAAAGTGATGTTACAATACTTGTATGTGACTTGATAGTGGTGGACCCATGTCTGTTTCTTCTTCAGATCTTGTAGAATAATGGCAAAGTCAACCTTGCAAAAGGTGGCATGCCACTGTGGGCATAAACCCTTCATGGTTGTGAACACATCTGATGCATCTCCAGAGCCCATGGTGAGTGTAAGGTGAGCAGTATTCTCACAGTCTTTCGACCCTCTGCCTCAACAGGCAGAGGGTCGTAGTTGAGAATATGAATTGTCGTAGTTGAGAATATGAATTGTGTGTTATTTGTATTTTGTGGATGACTGACAAGGGTGTTGATTTGAGTTTAGATTGATGCTGTTCCATGTCACACCAAGCTGAACTATGAGTGTTGTGATGTCTGTTGAATTGCCAGGTTGTACATGTGGTAAGGCAAGTGGACAGTGAGTGCACAGAAAGGATGTGTGTCTGTCTACTGTGCAGATGCTCCAAGATCTGGAGTATCCACCATGCTCTTAGTTGCCACACATGGGAGGATGTGTTAATGTGACTATGTGTCCTGGTTGCAGATGTATAGCCAAGGCTTCATGTTGCATGTGCTGAGCTAGCTTAAACAAGGGTAAAGGTGAGAGTGACTAGTATTTTACATTTTGGTTGGATTGGAGATACATATGTCATTGTGGCAGGGCAAATTTAGTGATTTTTGTTTTTTGCTCTCATTTGCCTCCAACCACAATAACCACTCCAAACGCCTGCACCCGTATACCTTGGATCAGGTATTGAAACTTCCCAACTTCGGGTACACTAGCGCACAGGAGGGTATTGTCCCAAACGGGTAAAAGTCACTCTCAAATTTGGTCCGGTATAAGCCGGCAGCTCCTGGTATGGATTTTAGGGAACAGGGGTTGCAATCCATTACAGCCTGGAGAGATATAAAGGAGGTTTAATCATAGGGCAAAGAGTGCAACAGATTTAATGGAGACCTCTATCAATATTCTCCCCCCTCTTTGTCAAGCCATCTCAATAGGAAGCTCCAAAGGGCCTCCTTCTTTTAGATGTGTTCCCCCTTAGATCTAACTTGGATGTAGTGATTAAAGAGTCCAACCACATATCATGAGGGGGGGGTAGGCATTCAACCCATTTGAAGCAGATTTCCCTTCTAGCGAGAAGTATAGCGAAGAAAAGAAAAGCTCTTGTGGGACCAGCAATCTTGTCAGAGATTCCAAAGATGATCAAGGAAAGGCTTACCTCGATTTGCAGCCGTAAAATAGTAGAGATGGTGTTACTGACCTTCGACCAAAATTCAAGGATAGCAGGACATTGCTGAAACATGTGGACATCTGATGCTCTTTCCAGGTCGCATTTCTTGCATTTCACGGGAGGCCCTTTTGACATCTTTGAAAGCCTTAATGGGGTTATATAGGCCCTGTGGATAGTAAAGAGATGATTTCTTTTTAGCCAGGCCGGCTTAATCACACGAAACAAAGTGCTCACTGATACTTGCCAAAGTTGTTCCCAATGTTCTCCCGGCATGTATGTACCCCACAAGTCTTCGGCCATGTTGAAGTCCCCATCTATTTCTTCTTCAATTCTCCAGTACCAGAAAGATACCTCTTTCCTCCCCGGAGGTTTCGCCACCAGGTGCTCTTCTAGAGGGCTGCCTGCGCCAATTGGGGATTTTTGAGCCCAGCTCTTCAGTTGAATATATTTAAATTTTGAGATATCCCTTTCCATGACACTACAGAAAGTCGACCACGGTAGCAGCGTGCCTTTTTGGGTAAGGTCTCCCCAAACCCTAAGCCCAGCCCTTCTCAATGGCTGAGCTAATTTGTCTTTTAGGCAATCTGGTGTTCCCGGGGAGTCCCACAGGGGGGCAAGGCTTGAAAAGTAACTAATACCCACTGACCGTCTGATACTGGCCCACATTCTAATCATGGCCTGTAATACTTTAAGCTTGATCTTTTTGAAGAATTTTGGGTCTCCAAATTTAAACATAAAACCATATTTATCGATATTGGCCCCCTCTAGCATGGCTAAGAACATACACCCAATACCAGAAGAGTCTGGGGATTTTAATAGCATTCTGGAGTGAGAAAGTTGGAAGGCCCATGCGTAGTATTGCAGGTCCGGGAGGGATAATCCCCCTTTCTCCCTTCTTTGCCTCGATTTTTTCCATGAGATTCTTGTTCCTTTATAGGCCCAGATGAAAGAGTTTATGGCCTGCTGGAGTTTGTCGATTAATGGCTTACCAATATGTAGGGGGATTGTATTAAAAAGGAATGTAATCTTTGGTAATATCATCATTTTCACCAAATTCACCCTCCCAAGGATTGACAAAGGGAGGAGAGCCCAGCTTTTCATGAGTCGTGTACATTCCTTAGTGGTGTTTAACATATTTACTTCAATGATTTTTCTGATATCCTGCACTATCTTTATCCCCAGGTATCTCATCTCTTTTTTGATCAAGTGGTGGCTCTTCTCTAAATTCCACGCCATGATCTCTGTTTTTTCTGAGTTCACCTCATACCCAGACACTTCCCCAAACTCCACAGCGTGCTGTAAAATGACAGGGAGGGCGACACAGAGATCTGTAGAGAAGACCATAAGGTCATCGGCATAGAGGGCCAATTTCCTTTCCCACCCTTCATACTTAAAACAAGGAATATTCACCTCATCTCTGAGCTTCTGTGCGAAAGGCTCAATGTAGAGATTAAAAAGGAGAGGGGAAAAGGGGCAGCCCTGCCTAGTACCCCTCGTTATTCCAAATGGTTTAGTTAGATTGCCATTAACCAGAACCTTCGCTGATGCGCCTTGATAGATCAGCTGGATGGCTCTACGGACGTTTTTGCCAATGTTGTATTTTTCTAATACCACCGCCAGATAAGCCCAGCTGACTCTATCGAACGCCTTTGTGGCGTCTAGGGTCAAAACTACCAGGGGGATAGAGTATGATGTGGCTAAATCTATTGCACCAATCAGATCATATGTAAGTTCATGTATATGCCTACCCTTAACAAAGCCCTTCTGATCACCCTGCAGAATATCCCCTGCTACTGCACCTAGTCGGTCTGCTAAGATTTTGGCGAAGATCTTATAATCTGCATTAAGCAGTGATATAGGCCTATATGATTCACATTTGGTCGGGTTTTTCCCCGGTTTTAAAATCAGAGTGATGGTTGCCTCACCCCAAGAGGAGGGAAGATTTACACCTGAAATTAGGATCTCATTAAACAGTGAAGTCATAACCGGAATTAAAGCTTCGCCTAGATTTTTGTAGAGCTCTGTTGGTAGACCATCCGGCCCTGCTGCTTTTCCTTTTTTGCTTGACTGTAAAGCCCTCTTCACTTCCTCCTGGGTAATTTTCTGTTCTAGGGAGGACTGCTGCAATGTATCTAGGGATTTGAGTGCAATCGAGCTTATCCATTCCTTAATTGTATCTTCATTGGCTACTTTATCCTCTGTATACAACTTCTGAAAGAAGTCATGGAAGACGTTCTCAATTTCCGTATCCGTGCTTAATCTAGCCGCGGTCTCAAGGTGCTCTATTTCCCTTATCAGGTTTCGTGTTCTGTTGGCTTTTGCTTTCCAAGCCAACAATCTCCCTGCCCCTTCCCCATACTCAAAATGGGCCAGTTTACTCGCCTCCCAACGTTTTGTAATCCTTGTCTGCAAAATGGTGTCTAACTGCTCCTTCAGTTTCTTCAATTTATTTTCGACCTCTTGTCTTGCCTCCTCCTCTCCAAGACTCCACATGTTTGCCTCCAGACACTACGGGGCAGATTTACAAGCCCCTTGCGCCACTTTTGCGTCATTTTTAACATGGGAAAAGTGACGCAAAAGTGGCGCAAGGGCCTTGTAAATCTGCCCCTTCATTTCCCTTTCCAACCGGCCAACCTCCTCTCTATAGCATCTATTTCTGTAACATACTCTGCCGGTAATTTTCCCCCTAAGGTACACCTTTAAGGTATCCCAAACTATCTGGATGGAGGCCGTCCCTATGTTAAGGCTTAAAAATTCCTCCATCTCAGAGCAAAGATAGTTCATTTCATCTATGTCGTGTAGCAATGTCCGGTCCAACGTCCAGACCCTTCCCGTCTTTCTATCGTTTAAGTCCAGCTCCATATACACCCATGAGTGGTCAGACAAATGGGCAGTCAAGTACCCAATGTCTAGAATTTTTTCTCTAAGACTTAAACTCACCAGGAAATAGTCTATTCTGGACCTGCCCCTTCCCCATACTCAAAATGGGCCAGTTTACTCGCCTCCCAACGTTTTGTAACCCTTGTCTGCAAAATGGTGTCTAACTGCTCCTTCAGTTTCTTCAATTTATTTTCGACCTCTTGTCTTGCCTCCTCCTCTCCAAGACTCCACATGTTTGCCTCCAGACACTACGGGGCAGATTTACAAGCCCTTTGCGCCACTTTTGCGTCAATTTTAACATGGGAAAAGTGACGCAAAAGTGGCGCAAGGGCCTTGTAAATCTGCCCCTTCATTTCCCTTTCCAACCGGCCAACCTCCTCTCTATAGCATCTATTTCTGT
The DNA here is from genome assembly GCA_963921515.1 of Calotriton arnoldi. Taxonomy (NCBI): domain Eukaryota; kingdom Metazoa; phylum Chordata; class Amphibia; order Caudata; family Salamandridae; genus Calotriton; species Calotriton arnoldi. The sequence continues at coordinate 238,126 of CAWUFW010011942.1, forward strand.
AACATACTCTGCCGGTAATTTTCCCCCTAAGGTACGCCTTTAAGGTATCCCAAACTATCTGGATGGAGGCCGTCCCTATGTTAAGGCTTAAAAATTCCTCCGTCTCAGAGCAAAGATAGTTCATTTCATCTACGTCGTGTAGCAATGTCTGGTCCAACGTCCAGACCCTTCCCGTCTTTCTATTGTTTAAGTCCAGCTCCATATATACCCATGAGTGGTCAGACAAATGGGCAGTCAAGTACCCAATGTCTAGAATTTTTTCTCTAAGACTTAAACTCACCAGGAAATAGTCTATTCTGGACCTGTGGCCATATTTCCTGTTATAATACGAAGCTCAGAGCGCGGAGCCGGACCTGTCCCTCCAAACATCGCAGAGCCCCATCTGCTTCATCATTGAATGCAAGAAGGCTCGAGATTTAGGAGTCTGCACAGCTCTAATGTTGTTTGATTTATCCAAATTGGGGTTTAATGTGATGTTAAAGTCACCTGCCATAATTCCAGGATCCGGAAAGTCCAATAGGTTGGAGGAGATTATTTTTAAGGGCTCAGGATCATCGCAATTTGGGCCATAGTAGCCGACTAGTATTACTGGGTTGCCCATTAATATTATTTTAAGAATGACCCATCTACCACTTGAATCCACTAAGGAGTTGATTACGAGAGCCTTAACTTGCAGCTTAATTATAATCGCCACTCCTCTTACATTTAGACTCTGATCCGTGCAAATAAAATGCCCGGCCCACTTTAGTTTTTTAAATATTGCCATACATTATTTTTTGCTCAAGTGAGCTTCTTGAAGAATAATTATCTGCGCGAGAGAGTCACTCAAATATTGTAACATTTTTGCCCTTCTCCTTTTTACGCGTAAACCATTAACATTCCAAGAAAAGAACTGAATCATACTTTAAGTTTTTTTTGTTTGGAGTGATGGAACGTGCCCCCCGGACCATAATATTAGTGCACACATACAGGTTTGACCAACTTAACTAAGGCAAAAGAGGAATTAAAAAAAAAAATTCCCTACATGCTCCCCACTCCGTGCATCCAACCCAACCCCCCACCCAACTTCCCATCCTGGAGAACCCAACCCACTATGTATCTGGACTTGATGTTAGTCCTGATTGCTACGTCTGGGCACCCCCCCCACCACCGCAACCTCTAATCTGCAATAACTGTGACCGCTCAACTTTCAAGTATCTATCAAATGTCTTTTTTAAATATCTTCTTTCTTTATTTTTAATTTTTAAGTATTTTAAGTTTTTTAAGACCCCCTACATACCACACCCCTTCCTGCTTTAACACTAGTTCCGCGTTGGGGAGCGAACGAACAGGAGAGACCTGGGGACAGAATACTGCCCAGCACATATCCAGGTGATGGGGGGGTCTTCAGCCGAATGCGGCTCACGGCGCTCAGCTGTAGACCCGCTACAGCATATTGGCGGTAGTGCGGGAACGGGTGCCACGGACGTGCAGCGGCCGACTCAGACGGCGGCCGCCATGTTCTCCCCGACAAATTTAGTGCTTGTCAGAGAGTGTGGGGCATGAGTTGAGTGCATAGGCAGATCTTGTGTAGGAGACATGAGGTATCCACATTCACCCTATGTGAGTGTTTACAGATAGAATTATGTGATTCAGAGTATGCAACTGGTTAAATCCTGTGCAAGGTATGGGATGAATAGGTAGATGTGATAGGTGTTAAAGACAAGGTTTTATTCTGGAAGGAGGTGAGCTCTAGTCTGTGCCTCTACAGTGAGGGATGACTGTAACCAGGCATTTCTAATGAGTGAGGATAGTTGTTGATGTGCATAAGTCAATGGTGGTATGGAGCATGCAAGTCATATGTGGATGTGACAGGGCCACAGTGAGACACGGTTTAACTTGTCATCTGTGACAAAGTGGATATGTGTATGTGAAGGGTATACGCCAGTTGTGTACTTTAGTGTGCAGAAAGGTGAAATGTGTGGTGTTGCATAGGTTATGTATGTTGTTTTTGCATCTGTGTATGTATGTGTTTCAGAAATGACAATCTGTAGAACTTAAGCAGAGTAGGGTATGTGTGTGGTGATCTGTGACTGACTGAGGACATATCCATTGAGCAATGTAAGTGTCTTGTTGTGTGATGTGGTCATGTGTAAAGTGTGCATGTCAGAGTGGGCAGTGATGCTGCACGTTGTGATATGAGTGTAGTCCAAGACATTACTGAGGGTGCAACTTGTGAGGAGCGTGGTTCTTTTTAGATGTTACGTTTGACGTCTGCTGAGGAGGTGATGAGTACAGTACATGTCATGTATGTGAGAGTTGTGTACATTTTGATTAAGAGTGGTGCTGTGCATGTAGGTGTGTATGTGAGAAAGGCAGTGCCAGAGTGAGATTGTGGGAATTGGGTTGGAACAGTTTGAGTACAAGGCTGTAGCTTGCGGGCAGACATGTTTTTCCATCTAGCTGCAGCAGCGGTGGCTTATGACGTGCCTGTGTGTTTGATAGTTTTGAAAGTTGAGCATGTACTTTTGAGTGGATGTGAGAGGGGTCATACCTGCACAAGTAGAGTTCATGTAGGCCAAGAGGTAATGCTGATATGTACATATGTGTAGATTTTGTTTATGTAAGTAGTCAAATACTGTTGCCATAGTAAATATGAAGACGTGGAATGTGTTGTCTGCAGCTTGCTGTCTGCCAATGGATTTTCATGACTAATTGTTTGAATGGCCACTTTGAGTACACTGTCATATGTAAGACCTTTTGGCATCACTGGAAAACTTGGCTCCACCTAGCCTTGCCTTGTCTGAGTTATGTGTTGGCATGTGTGGCGTTTCACCCTTTGTAGGTAGTTATACTCATTGATTGGTAATTCTTGGCCTTGGACAGTGCCCTGAGAAGGATGTGGTGATTGCTACATTTTCAATGTCATGATTCTGGAACATTGGATGGCAGTCCATTCCTTAGAGGGGTACAGCCCATCAATGTTCAAGTGATGGATGTGTGTTTTTGTGCCACCTGGGGTGAGACTACTCCAAAACGCATCACACACTTGCCAGTACACTACACACGCATGATTATTGCTGGCATTCTGACTTTGAATGTCCGAGGTATAGTGACAACATGGGAGATGGAGTCATCGTGATGATGTCTCTGGTTGTGCTGAGGATAACACATTGCACTGTAAACAAACACACATTTGACCCTGGAACAAGATACCCAGTTCCATAAGTGTTTGCATTCCCAAAATGTTGTTACCTCTGATCTAGATTTTCAAGGGTCGCCCTTGTGTGTGTCCATGAGGGATACCATTGTTGCCATTAAATACTGCCTTAGGGCTGATGGTAATATGTGTTTGTTGAAGTTCTACTTGATGTTTCCATAGATTTTTGGTCATTGTTTCGGTGCCAAATGTGGACAAAGCAGACTTAATTCTGCACATGTCTATCATCCTCACAAGATGTACCCATATCCCCTGGCTTGAGGATGACTATGTCAGTTGTGTTGGTGAACCTCAGATTGAGCCACCACCCCAGCATCCTCATATGTGCTGGCAGCTTATCTTACACAATGAGCTGTGCAATAGACACACCAACACTCTTTGTGGATCCTACGTCCTGAGACTCATGCGTACTCCTACTACTATGCAGGGTACATTCGGCACATTCAAAATGGGATTATTAATTCCCGGCACACACTACAGCTTTAGGGGTTAGATGCAGATTTGCTGTGAATTACATTGTCCAAAGATGACCGTAGACACATGCAGATTGCGAATTGTGTGCAGCGGGACAAGTCCACACATGGTTACTGTATCCTACATTGTTGTTGGCCCATGCTTCTTTCAAACCCATGATGGATTTTGACTACAAATATTTCCATGACGACTGTGACACAACCACTTCTGTGATGTTGTATTTGGAGACGCTGAAATCGGCACTGAGTGGCTATGTCTGTGGACATGTGTGTTGTCTGGGCCTATATCCTCTGTGCTTTACTGTACACAGATGCATCACAATGTCATACTATTGTGAGTACATTGTAGTTATGTTGTCCTGCTATCAAGGCGGTGGTATGTAGGTCAGACTGTCCAGATGTGACTTGACTCCCTGCAAAGCCCCTACATACAACGCAACCTCCCTGCACCTGCCATGACCTGAAAGTGATGCTCCTGTGGTGGAGATGACACTACCTCTGTCAAGGTATGTAAGACAGTGCACCATGGTGGCTATGCTCCAAAGGCTGTCCCCCAGCCTCTATTTACAGAACAACTTGTGAGCCGGGGAAATCCTGGCACCATATTGCAGTGGCCTGGTGGGGACTGTGTAAGTGAATAAGTCTATTCGTGTGGTATACGAAGGTCCTCAAAGCCGTGACCCTGGTGTACCAGCCCATTGACCAATGCGCAATTGCCATAACGGCCAATCCAAGGGTATGCTGAACACTTTCTGATTGAATCAAAACCCCCATAGGGCTCTATGGCCTTTGCCCCCCGTCGTGTGTGTCATCCCAGGCTGAGACAGCTTCCCCACACACACATACAGTCCTTGAGCTGCTGTAGTTGGCTGGTCTGTCTTGTTTGCGCATCAGCCCCCAGTATTTCACAGGTTTGTAAAGGACCATTTAGTAGATGATGAGGCTTCGTTTGTTTGTTAACGGTCCCTGGAGCACTTGCATCTTCACTCTGCCCATTCCTCAAAGTTGCCAGTTACTTTTACTGCAACAGTATGGGAATGCATTTCATTTAAAAAGACCTTTGTGCTTGTTTATGTAGACATTCCTGCAGCATGTACTACACCTGTAGGTATTGAGGCACTTTGCATGAGCACAAGATATACATTGCTCATGTACACATTGCTGGGGATATTTGCCCCCCAAACCCCAGATATGCATCTATACGAATGGGGGCATTTGCCCCCCAACCCCAGAAATGAATCAAAATGCATGGGGGTATTTGCCCCCCAAACCCCAGATATGCATCTACACGAATGGGGGTATTTGCTCCCAAACCTCACATAGTCATCAACATGCATGGGGGTATTTGCCCCCAAACCCCAGATATACGTCTACACGAATGGTGGTATTTGCCCCCAACCCCAGATTTGCCTCTACATGAATGGGGTATTTCCCCCCCAAACCACAGATTTGCTTCTACATGTCTGTGGGTATTTGCCCCCCCCAATTGGCTCTACATTGCTGTGGGTATTTTCCACCCCCCAAATTGGCTCTACATTGCTGTGGGTATTTGCCACCCTCCCAAATTGGCTCTACATTGCTGTGGGTATTTGCCACCCCCCAAATTGGCTCTACATTGCTGTGGGTATTTGCACCCCCCCCCAATTGGCTCTACATTGCTGTGGGTATTTGCCCCACCCCAAATTGGATCTACATTGCTGTGGGTATTTGCCACCACCCCAATTGGATCTACATTGCTGTGGGTATTTACGACCCCCCATTGGCTCTACATTGCTGTGGGTATTTGCCACTGCCCCAAATTTGCTCTACATTGCTGTGGGTATTTGCCACCCCCCCAATTGGCTCTAAATTTCTGTGGGTATTTTCCACCCCCCCCCAAATTGGCTCTACATTGCTGTGGGTATTTGCCCCCACCCCAAATTGGCTCTACATTGCTGTGGGTATTTGCCACCCCTCAATTGGCTCTACATTGCTGTGGGTATTTACCAACCCCCCCAATTGGCTTTACATTGCTGTGGGTATTTGCCGCTGCCCCAAATTTGCTCTACATTGCTGTGGGAATTTGCCACCCCCCAATTTGCTTTAAATTGCTGTGGGTATTTTCCACCCCCCAAAAAAATGTGCCCTACATTGCTTTGGGTATTTTCCACCCCTCCAATTGGCTCTACATTGCTGTGGGTATTTTCCACCCCCCCCAAATTGGCTCTACATTGCTGTGGGTATTTGCCACACCCACAAATTGGTTCTACATTGCTGTGGGTATTTACCACCCCCATAATTGGCTCTACATTGCTGTGGGTATCTGCCAACCCCCCCAAATTGGCTCTACATTCCTGTGGGTATTTGCACCCCCCCAAAATTGGCTCTACATTGCTGTGGGTATTTGCCACCGCCCCAAATTGGCTCTACATTGTTGTGGGTATTTGCCACCCCCACAAATTGGCTCTACATTGTTGTGGGCATTTGCCACCCCCCCCAAATTGGCTCTACATTGCTGTGGGTATTTGCCACCCCCCAAATTGGCTGTACATTGTTGTGGGTATTTGCCCCCCCCAAATTGGCTCTACATTGCTGTGGGTATTTGCCACCCCCCAAATTGGCTCTACATTGCTGTGGGTATTTGCCACCCCCACAAATTGGCTCTACATTGCTGTGGGTATTTGCCACCCCCCCAAATTGGCTCTACATTGATGTGGGTATTTGCCCCACATCCACCAATTTGACACTACAATGCAGGAAGTGTTCTCCCCACTTTTGGCTGTAGTTGCACCCCTGCTTTCTGTTGTATTGTCTTTTACAGGGTACTTACGTTATTCTGTATGGGTAGGTGTCGAACGTACCTTCGGTGACGAATGCGTCGGTTGCGGTTGTAGTTGTGCTCAAAGAGGTATAGTATAGGGATGACATGCATGATGGGATTCATGGCTGCACCATCTCATTCGCAGGATTCGTGTTGTGGCGCGAATCGAGCTGAAATACTCCCCTTCCGCATGCTCTGACATGTTGGTTGTGGCGACCGATTCGGCGCATAGGAAGTACGAATCATACTTGGGTGCTCGGAATCGGCCTTGGAAATGCCTCCGGACGACTCCATTCTGCGTTTCCGGAGGCTTCTCGTTTGGAAAATGTGGACGAAATCGGAGTGACCGAGTCGTTCGGTAAGTAAAGGGTTTTGGGCATCGTACTGCGTCGTTTGGTTGAACAGGCTCCCAGTACGAGTCGGTTGTAATGTCTGGCTCCGGATGGCTCTGGGATGGCCTTCCGAACGAGATCGGAATCGGGCCCTTAGTGTTGGTTAACCGGATCCTCAAGTAGTCAAAATCCAGCAACTCTCTCAAGAAGGTTCTCCCCCGGGATTATTGCACCTCTAACTTTTTTCATATGGATGAAATACATGAATTTCAGTCTTTGGGGCATTAATTTCCTCATGCATATCATAGAAGACAGAGAACTTCTTAAGGAGGATTTGGAGACCTTTTCAGGGATTTGGAAATGAGCAAGATGTTGTCAGAAAAAAGGAAAGCCAGAACCCTCTCTCCAGCCATCCGGGGAGCATCATTTTCACAGTTGGACAAAAAACAAATGCAACTAATGATAAATAAAAGAAATGAGGTAAGAGCTAGAGCACAACCTTGGCAGGCGACTTTGTCAACCCTAATTTTGCCTGTAAATTCTTCATTTGCACACCACCTGACTTAGACAAAATTATTTTCATGGAGGTGCACAATTAATTTTGAAAAGATCTGGAGGGACTTCCAATTTAGTGAGGACTTCTTTCAACTTCTTTCTTGGCACCAGATCAAATGTGGCTCTAAGGTCGACAAAGGCAACATATAAACTCCCACCGCCAATTTCTACCATCCTCCATTTAACCATGAGGAATATTAATACCTGGTCAACAGTTCCATTTTTCTCCCTAAAGTCCACCTAGTAAAGGCTTAAAATATGATTATCCTTAATCCAATCACTTAACTTATCTAGCACTTGCTTACCTTCAAAATCTTTTGAATATTGTCCAGGAGATTGATGGAGCGATAATTCTGTGAAAGGTTTTTACAACTCTTTTTGAAAAATAGGAACATCTCAGCTCCCTTCCACCTTAGATCATACTTCTCAGTTAGAATCCATGAGGTTGAAAACACTCAGAAGAAAGTATTTTGCAATGTTCAAAGCTTTCCAAGTAGCTGATCATTCCAACATAACCCCCATACAGGAACTATGTGATTCGTTAGAATTATCATTCACTCAGAAAGCACATGATGTCCAAATGGGAGTACCCGCAGAAGGATAAGAGGTCTCCGTTAGTGTACATCCCTGCCTCTTCTGATGTCTGTATCTCTCTTTACAGAGTGCCTCAAGTAGAGGTATCCTGAAAATAGACAAAGTTGGGATCCTGTAAGAAATTGGCTTGTTGGTTGAGAGGATGTGAGCCCTTCTCATGCAACAGCCACCAGCCTTGTCAGGATGAACCACAAAAGACTCTAACTTAACCTGTGCTTAACCCTCTGGTAGCTTTGGCACAAAAGCATTCAGGCTTAACTTAGAGGCAATGTGTAAAGCATTTATGCAGCACTTAAACAGTAATAAACTAAAAACACAACACAAGAAAAATCCCACTCCAAGTTAGAAAAATAGAGTAACATTTATTAGAACATTAAAACCAAAACTACAAAAAAAACAAACAGAAGAACTGGAGATAAAAAATGTCAAAGATTTAAGGTAAGTATAGTGCCTGAAAGCACAAAGCGCCACTTCTGGTTATCTGGTCATGCGAGACCGGGTGAAAGTCACAAGTTCAGGCCGACCACAATGGAGTGTGGGCTGGATATAGAGACCAGGTTCGTCCTGCTGAAAAAGTTACCTTCTAATGTCCAGCACGAAGATTTTCATTCACAGTGGAGGAGACCACTTGTAGTCAGTCTCTCTAAGCTGTGAGCACCGGGACGCTTCTGATGAAGCAGCTGTGCGCTTTACAAATGTCTGTGAGTGATTGATTGAGTGAGGAAAACCGTAGCAGATGGTCATCGCTGTAGCGCAAAAAGCAGGCCAGCCATCGCAGGCAGTTGTCGCTGTAGCCTGAAGATCCTGTCAGGCGTCGCAGATGGTCATTGCCGGAGATTCGTGTTGGCGGTCACTGCGAGCTGTTGATGTGGTAGCACGAAATGCAGATCTCGCGTTGATGGTCATTGCTGGCTGTCACTGTAGCTCGAAGAGTTGGGTACACCGGGGCTTCGCGAGTGGCAAGTTCTTAGCGCAAACGGGCCCGATCGCTGTCGCGGAGAGCCCAAAACTTCAGGATTTCTCCTTTTTGATTTAGAGGGATGCACTCTGATGCCAGCCAAGGGTTCAGGATCTGGGGAGGCACCTCTTGGTGACCAGCAACTCACTCTTTCAGAAGCCAGTGGGGCTCACGCAGTTGTATTGTTATGCAGTTCCTATGAATTAAGTAGGACAGTGTATGTGGATAACATAAACTTCAGAATATGGGGGCTCAGTTCACACATATCATCAGAGAATGTTGGCCAAATCCTAGCTAGCTCACAGTTCCCCATCTGAAACCCTAACTTTACCAGGGTACCAGATGGTATCAGCAACCTCAAACATGACCACTCTTTATTCCCCAAGGAAATTGTGGAAGCAGATCTACCCTTTCATTGTCACTTTAGCAAGCCCAAGGTTAAACACAAGAAAAGTATGATTATGGCTTTTCAAACATTTTTTGAAAAAATTGTGTTCTTGCATAAAAGAGGGAGCTGTACTTATCAGGTGGAAGAAACACAGCATTGTAACCAGCATTACCAGAATGATGAAAAAGATAAACAGTTCAACCATCATAACATTACTATATGATTATACTCCTACCTAACACTAATTATATTATCGAGAGCATAGTGGGAGTACTCGCTTCCAGATCCATTGGCGTAGCCTAACCCCCACACCTGAGTATGATGTGTAAGAAAGACAGCCTGTGTAGGACAGGCTATCGTCCTTTGAAGGATAGAGGTCAGAGTCAGCAGGACTGCATCTCAGTCATAGTGTATCGCATTCCAGGACAATCCCAACAGAAGTGCTCCTCTGCTGAATGAAGCACAGAGGCCATTTATATAATAAAATCACTGTTCCAATCGCACTGCATGAATAGTGCTGAGCTGATGCGATGATTTGCCTGGAGCATTAGAGCTGTTTCCAACCTGAAAACTAAATCGCAAGGATATCGCGTTCTGTATACCTAGCCTTGTACATAGTGTACATATAACATGATAATAATTCCTACTAAGAAATGAGCTGCATGTAGAGTAGCTTCTCAGTATATTATCGTGTAAGTGTGCATCATGTAAAAAAGTAACCATTAGAAAACAATGTCAAGTGAAACTGTGAACTAAAATGGAGACTCAGAGCGGGCCCTGTTGTGCTTTACAACACCCTCTCCTTGGCCAGAGGGAGACTCAGCTAAAAGCATGAACATTAACCTAAAATGTCATTTGAATGCTAACAAAATATACTTTAATAGCAAAAGCAAATGAAAGCCATTAAAAATGCCAATTAACTTAATAAACTTAATAAAAATGAATAAAGGTCAATTGATGATAAAACATGAGGTCAAATTAATATTCTAGAAGGCTCCCAAAATGTTTCCCATGTTCAGAGAGTCAGTGGGGGTTCAGGAGGAACCCGCATCTGCAGACGATATATTCACAGTGGCCTGACACGCAAATTCCAAGCAACAAGCGTATCCTGCCCAATCAGCAGATGCAGATGTTGTGTTGGCCGGTAGTGTAACCGCAATAGGAGAGCCAGATCCCAGGAATTCATGAGCCAAAGCATCAATGCTGGCTGGAGATAATAGCACAGAGTAAGCATCCTGCAGCAATGACAGTCTCAAAGGGCATGCACTAAAGGTGAGCTCTCAATGGACCCACTTGCAGATCCTTATCAATAGTTCAAACCAATTGCATTACAAGGCATAAGTCCAGTGCATACTTGAAAGGGCACCACAAACAGCGGACAACAGGCTGCATGTAGTGTAACCACACAGGTCTCAAGGACAAGGACCAGTTGTTGTTTAATTCCTGAAGTAAAGACACTCCAAAGTGCTGTATCATGCATTCATGACACAGCAGGACATGTGGTAAGTTCATCACCATCTGGCCTTGAGGCGGAACATGCATTACGGAGCAACAAAAACAGGACAAAAAGAGCAATCATCAGGAATAACAGGAGCGGAATGCCTCCGAATACATTGGAAACCAAAGAGTGTAAAAAGGAAAAAAATCACTCCGAACATTGTGTGGGCTGTGCTAACAAAGCTAGACCCAATCACTTTAAAAATGTGTACCACTCCTGCGGTATTTGAAACATTAAATATTTGGTGTACAAGTTCACCAAAATGCTGTGACAAGTTTGTGTGCAACACCAATTGCACCACAGAGGAAAGCCTTGTAACATGAAGATCAAAAATTTCTTGAGCAGATGTTAATGCTACGTACTTTTGAAACAATAAGGCTTTCAGTCAGCTTAAACTATCAAAGGTAATGTTAAAAATAGTAATAGGTAACTTCCCCAATCATGTATGTGGGTAGAAATAACACGTTATTACAACAAGTCAAAACCCTAGAAACTGTCACCACATATGGCACTCTCGGTTTCATCCCACAACAACCTTGGTCATTCAAGATCAAATAACTTCCATTAGAAAGTAAAGTGAACACACGCTGAATTAGAGAGACTGTGACGCCCTTCAGATAACTGGCCAAATTGGCCATGGATGCATTGAACACCCCATGCAGTGTCACCTCTTTACAAACTATTGAATAGCCGAACAAAGTTTCACATTTGTTTCAGCTTATGAACACATCAGTTTCCCCACTCAAACATTTGAAATCGAAGGGTAAAACATAAGTATCGTGAACAAATCTCTTGCCCAAAGCTTCATATCTGCCTATCTGAAAGTGTTTCAGACAAAATGTAAACTTAAAATGTGATATTTGCAGTGTAATAAAACCATGGATTAACCAAACAGCGGATGGTATCTCAACTGCTGTAAAAGGGATTTTCTCTAAATGCTCTATGTTCAGCATTGTGTGGGTTGCATCTTTTTTGCCATCAGTCTTTGGATGCATGTTAAATTGTAAGGTAAAAACATCACTGTTTCATTCAGATATTTCCATGGCACACAGTTTGATTTTAAAACCTGCAATGTCCAACTCAATTGCATAATCGATCACATGCTGAAGGAAAAGACATGTCATTCTGTATTATATCGAATGGAGATGATACAATATTATTCAAAGAATTAATGTCAATCGACAATGTAGTTGTGCCATTATCCACAACAGCCAATGTTTGTTCCAAATTAACCCTGTCAATTTGTCTTAAAAGTTCAACAGCTTCTATCTGAGAAATTTTCCAAAGTTCATTGTAAGTGGCATATATGAACCTTTTAGAACATGGTAATCTAGGACCCAACAAGAAATCTTGTAAATCCATGTCATTGGAAAGGAGAGAAAGAGGCTCCTTAACTTCAGATAAAGTGGAATGCTGTAGTCATTGCTGGCATAACTTTCTTATGCTGTAGATGGTAAACACCCCAGGATGTTGTGACTGCATGCATCGGGGGTCTGGTCTGCTAGCTTTAAAACTCATGGAGGAGTTTAAAAAACATGTGTTACAAACATTAGTGTCAACTGGCCACACTAACTACCTGCCTCAACCTGAAATTGAAGAATTATAGGGACTATTCTACACCATACTGTTGAGCTGCTCTTCCGTGAAATTTGCAAGTGTTGCCAATTGTCAACACGTGCAATAGAGGGAAAGCTGGATGGGGTCATTTCCTTAATTTTGACCAAACCTAGGGGGTAGTTTGCTGCACAGTTTTGTTTTGAAAGATAATTTGTCTAGGGCTCAGGCAAGCTCTAAATAAACCATCATTGCCCTGATTTTGCCAGAGTCATGTTCCCCAAATCGATATCAAATCAATGTTTTCCTTTCAATAGTCATAGCCTTGATTGGCCAACTGGTAAATAAATTAATTTTGTTTTGGTCGGCATACTTTTCTTCGCTGGGGGATGGGTCAGCTTATAATGATAAGAAACTGAGTCTGCAGGATTGTGACCAGAAAAATATGGAAGCTTTTTCACATATGTTTTGGTGATGTCGGGCAATGCTCCCAGTCTATGAACTGAAAACTGTACGTGGCGTGCTAGTTCTGTGTAAGTAGTGATGGGCATAGTGATGATAACAAAACATTTCACCATGGTTAGCAGAATTTAAATACAAATCTTCAGTTTCAAATACTGTATAAGATTCAAGTTCAGAAAGCATGATTTTAACAGTATTGTCATATGTCCCATGCAGGCCCATTGTTATTTTCCCTTATGTTAGCCTGAGCACGTAGTAGGCTGCGCTCTGCTTTGCAAACGTTAATATACAAACGTATTTTGCTTCGTGCCATACTTTACTTTCACACGGAACCTGCTGTTGTTTTTGCTTTCTGTTCTTTCCTGTGATTTGGTCAAACAACAATGCCCCTTCTTATTCTGTTTTGGTCAGGCTCTAGCACCTAGACAAAACACGCCAATGCAGCTGTTGTTTGGGAACACGGGGCCCGATTCACAGAACTAATCTGAGACAAAATCCTAAACTTACTACTTTTGGAATTCACAGAAGGCATTTAGTAGTAGTAAAGTTAGGATTTTGTCTTAAGTTTGACTTAAGACAGACTTAAGACAAACTTAAGACAGACTTAAGACAAACTTAAGACAAACTTAAGACAAACTTAAGACAAACTTAAGACAAAATCCTAACTTTACTACTACTAAATGCCTTCTGTGAATACCAAAAGTGAGTAGGAGGGCAAGTGAGACACTATAGCCAGTCGGTCCCGGGCTCATGGATACTAAGGTGGTAGGATAACTCAGTCCCTGCCTACTATGGTTCCATGGTCCCAAGCATAATTCTGTGAATTTGCAGAATCCCTGCAACAGTATCAACATCCCGTCCATCAGAGATGTATCCAGGAGTAATTATTTTGTCCATAGCGACCATAAACACATAAAGAGTTTGCAAACATTTTATAGGACCAAAAATTTCAAATGGGACCTTATCTCAACCAATTCCATCAGCGGTAGAAAAAGCAGAATAGTTCACAAGGGACATGTCTCTTCACACTTTATGTAAAGAAGAAGGAGGATTCAATACCTCAGCTACCTGGAGCAGAGCTTTCTGGAAAGCAATGTCCATTTAGGAGCAAGAAAAAGACTGTAACAAATCCTACCCAAATGAATAGGAAAATTAGTGAAGTGGAAATCCAAATATAGGACCATGGAGGAATCAGGTAAGTCTTTTTCAGCCAAAGAAGAAATGCACGTACACCATGTATCGAAGTATGTGAGGAACAGAAGAAAAATCATCATCAATGTTGGCAAAGTAGCCAGAGGTAAACTGTGCAAAAACAGGAACCTCAAATGGTAATAGAGAACTGGCAGACACCTCTGTAGGTGGTTGGTAATAAACATCTTCATTGTTAGGAATAGCAGTGGAAAACTGTAAATTCACATCTGATGTGCATCCTGCAGCAGCAGTAGTAACAGGAAGTAGTAAAACCTCAGCATCTGAAGTCCCTAACCCCGGAGAAGAATTATTTGTATCACTTAATGTTTGTAGAGGGATCTCCTGTATGGTAGCGAGAGGAGGCAGGTAACTACCAAGGAGCCCTCGTGGCCTACTGTGTAGGACTGGCCACATGGTGTAGCTTGATCAAATCTATGGAAACAAAACATTTGTTTCTACAACCAGCAAGCTGTGGCAAAATCACAGTTCTGGTACCTTGAATATCAAGAACTGGCACTGGTGCATGGTATGATGGGCCAAATTCCTTTCTGTCTGTAATCTTCTCTCAAACTAGATCCCAAACTTTAGGAATCCAGCCAGAAGCTGCTGGTTGCTCCTTCACTTGGTCAGTAGCAGAACATTTAGAAATGTTATTTGAGCGCTCATCCCAGAAGTCTTCTAGTTCCTGTAAGAGAGCGAAACATTCATTGATGTCAAAAAGCATATCTACTGCAAGTGTGCCAGGGTTGTCAAGATCCAGAACATACATCTGGACTCCAAAGAGGACTTCGTAGGGGGTCCAAACTCCCAAGGATCAACTAGGCAGATTTTTTTTACTATAAATTCTTTTTATTAATCAGTCATCGGTACACCTTTACAATGCTATAGACACAGGGTGACGCCAGTCGGTTATGAAGCAATGAGAATTGCACATCACATACAATAGTACATTGCAGCATCTCGTTTCCTGGTCCCTCTTGTATTTGTGATCCTCCCTTTTTAACTTCCCCATATTTCAATTTCTGTATGTCTCCCACGAGGTCCAAATCTTTTTCCATTTTGCCGGGCATCTTCTACTTTTATAAAATGTTTTTTTTGCCTGTTGACACCAGTCTAGGTAATTCCCTCACTCTCTAATCCTTAGCAGGTCAGCACTTCCCCATTTTCTAGCTATATTCCTTCTAGCCACGCCTGCGGCCAGCATTAACCACGTTTTAGTGTGTGTGGGCCAGTTGATATCCCCCGTCACCCCCAGGAGATGCCACCTTGCTTCCATCGGAACCTGTTGTCCCACCATCTCTGTCATGATCCGAGTCACTCCATTCCAATAACGTATTTTAGGGCATGCCCAAATGATACGGAAAAAGGTTCCCATCTCCCCACACCCCCTGATGCAGTGATCTGTGTCGCTCAACTCAATTGATGTTGGAGCGTTCTGGGGGTGTATGGCCTGTGCAAAATCTGGAGCTGGACCAACCTGAACCTTGACCTTATGACATTCTCTCTGGGGCTATGAATGGCTTCCCTCTAGTCCTCGTAGGCAGATTATTTAAAGCTCTCTGGACTCCATACAAGTGATGGATCCAACTACGACCTGAACCTAATACTCTAGCTGTTAAGGACTGCTTTAAGTCAAGGTTTTTCCTTGCCACTATTGAATTTCCCTGAGGATGATAGGGGCAGGAGTAATTCACAGTAATACTTAGGGTTCCCATGGTATCCTGGTAAGCCTTAGAGGTAAATGATGTTCCCGGATCAGAGTGGAATGCTATTACTGCATATGTCCCGATGAAGACTTTAAAAACAGTTAGAGCGTCAGCCAATTGCTGGGGCAACACCCATAGAAATCTAGAACATGATTCTATGGCCAAGAGAATAAATTTAAATGCACCATCTGAATTCAGAGGTCCACAGTGACCCAAATAGATACATGTTAGTGGCTTGTTTGAAGTGAGAAGGGGTGTGTGCGGAGGGCAAGCGGCAGAGGAACTTTTAATTTGCTGGCAAACGTTACAGCTATGGACCTATTGTTTTGTCTGTTTATATAGACCATGCCACCAATAGTGTTTCTGTAGTAAGGAAACTGTAGCCGCCACACCTGCATGGGCAGAAGCTAATCCTTCATGAGCAGCTATGATTAATTCTAGTCTGCGGTCCTGGTTGGGAATCGCACAATCCCCCACCCCAGGTATGCGAGCAAAAGGAATGTTTTGAGCACTCAGTAAGTAGGAGTATTTTGCTGGATAATTTTTAGGTAATGGAGTGCCACTGCATGAAGCATTGTCAGCACCCATGATTTCATCATCCAACCTTATGTGTGAATGAGTAATTGAGGTACTACAGCAGTGTGAACTGCTGCTTTTGTGGCTTCATCAGCCAGTGAACTCCCTGCAACGTGCATTCCAACATGCTGTTGACTCAATGTATGAATTACATGAGCCTGTGGCAGCAATCTTTAAAATGTGCCACCTTTCCCCAAAGCAGTTTATGCTTCATAGTGTTTCCTTTAGAATCTCAGAATCCAGTTAAGCACTAATAATGTAAATTTCATTAAAGATTGGACACAGTAATATAAGTCACACACTATAAGTGTGGGGAAATCAGGATCAGTATTTTCTAGTGCCAGAATTAAAGCTTTAAGTTGATCCAGCTGAACAATACAGTTCCCTAAGGATTGTATGAAAGTTTTTGTTGATGGAATTCTCTAATTTTTATGACACCGTGCACTGCTGCACATGCGGCTGAATATCGTTGCTAAGTGTCAATCGCGGGATGAGCTGAACCATCAGTATATATTATGTAATTATCTTGATCAGGAGGCAAAACATCACTAGGCACAGGGTATTCTTGTTCATAATGGAGAAATTCTTATGTTTGCAAGGTAGGGCTAAAGACACAGTTAACATCAGTAGCTGTTAAGGAGGTGGCCCATTGTATTCATTTTGGATGTAAGGCTTTCACGTTAGGAACACGTGCCTTGGTGAAAGCCTCTAAGGCAGGAATGGAGGTAACCACAATTATATGTTTCCCCTGGGCCAACAGTCTTTCCTTAATAACAGCTGTCTGAAATGCAGTCAGTATTTTTTCTGTTGATGCAAAACGCATTTCAGCATTAGAGTATAAATTGGATTTATAAGCAATCAGTGTAGTATCACCTTCATTTAAGGTAACATGTGTAAAGCTGGTGGATCCCACAATTATGTGGATCACCAAATTAGTTGTGTTGGCACGAGTATGTAAGTGTCTGGATGCAAGCATGTCAGTTCGAAGTGTTCTGAGAATTTGTGTGTGTTTTGATGTCCGATGTGTACTGGAGAAATAAGGTCAAATTAATTTTTACAACGGTTTAATGCATTGTGCGTAGTTTGGAATATGTGTTCTACCAAAGTTGAGAAAGCCTAAAAGTGATTGTAGCTTTTTTATGGTGACTGGTGGTTTTAAGAAAGCACATTTCTCAAAGTAATGTGGGGCAAGGCTTTTGCCTTCATTTGACAAATAGTATCCCAAGAATAGAACACTGAAAAAAGCAATTTTTGATTTTTTTAAATTGAATTTGTAGACATGTTCAGCAAATCCCAAAACAATGCAGTCTACTGTGTATCAGTGTGCGTTTAAGTCATCATCCATAAGGTAAATGTCATCAACGTAGGTCAATGCTTCTGGGTCAATGTCATGTAGAATTGACGTTGCTCAGCCAGAAAACACACCTGGGCTGTTCTTATACCCACGAGGAAGTCGGCAACGTTTTCTCTGAACTCCTAAAGCAAAAAACGCCTTTAAGTCTTTGCTTTCAGGTGCTAAATTTGGCAGAAAAGCCATTTGAAATGTCCAAAGTGGTTTTGTATTTTTTTAGAACTATGTTGCTCATTAGAGCTGTGCTGTGTGAATTTTGAATTACAAAATTGTGTGTATGGCTGTAAAAATGTCTGTAGTCTAAAACTAAGTGGTAGGAATGAGTTGGTTTAACTACTGGAAATAATGGATTGTTCATTGCTGAAATTCAAGGCTCTATTACACCTTTATACTCTAATTGTAAAAGAATTTCGCTCACGAGGCGTTTTGCTTCATGTTTAATTGAATATTGTGGTTGCACTTTCAGGCTGGACCTTATGGGTATAATGTGATATGGTGAGATCCTAGCCTACATGATACTTATATAATGCCTGGGCTTATGCAAGGACCTATTCTGCAGCATAAGCTTGTTTGACAACTTTAGGAACAAGAACAGAGAAGGAAGGTATAAAGACATCTTCCCCTTGTGGGAATATTCTAGCCAACTCATGTGGCTAATCCATTCTAGCCAAGAGAATTTCATCGGTGGTTGTTAAATTTTCTTAGATATTACTTTAAAAGTACGCAGTATGTCACCCTCAATTTGGATATCCAAGTCATACAGTCTATCGGGAGGGCTAACCTGCTGATCTGGTGTTTCAACTTGAAAAAATTCATTAGTTGCTCTCAAAACCAGACGCTCTTCAAGATTCTGGTGAACTATTGTGAACTCTGCTGCTCTGTCTAGCAGTGTCAATGCCTATGTCTTGTTCTGAAGGAGCGTTCTAAATATGTGAGGTATGTTTAGTGGAAATACCTGTCACCTTCTTCTTTCTGAATTGAGGTTTTTATTGTGGAAGATTTTCTTCCTTTTTTATGATGAAGTCAGATGAGCATTGTGAGTCCTTTCTCGGTTTCACATACTCTTCAAGCCTGCCTTCCGGTGATCCCCCTCGCTCTGAACGTTTGTCCGGTGAGTCCTGAAAGGAACGAGAAGGGCGTGTATCAGTATACTGATACCTATCATTCTGTTTAAGTATATTACAGCTACGTAAATAATAACGTTTTTCAGTGGGTTCTGGTTGTGGAGATCTATCCCCGTGTATTTATTTTAGCTTTATTTTTCTGTTTGTCCCAGGTTTTTTTAGGAAACTCAGGTGCCTGTTTGGTATTATATTTTTTAGAATTGCCTTTAAGCTGTGGCTTATTAGGTCTGGCTCCCAAATTATCTCGACCTATAGATGTAGAGGTTTCAGTAATAATGTTTGGTGATTCGTGTTCTTGGTCTGCAAAGAGAAGCTGCACGAGGTCTTGGCATACTGCCAGTGCTGCTGCCTCCCTTCAATATTACTTAAAATATTTGAGAAAACTGTGGTGAAGTTGCTAATAAATTTAATCCAGAGCAGAGGCTGTCCTGTATTCATTTTGAATCTGGTTTAGCACTTCAGGCAAAACAGCAGTGGACGGTGTACCATGTGTTATGGTATATATGGCAGCAAATACTGTGCTACAAGTTACACAATGCTCTACTGGGGGAACCATATTACGTGGTAGACACATTGTGAAAATTCTGTTTGTCTTGGCAAATCATATGTGGAAACACTGCTTCAAGCTGGTTTGTTTTTTGTGCAATCTAGAATGGAATTTTCTCCCATCTGGTGGAAACTTTACCCATAGCTGCGTTGATAGTGACTGGACCATTTGCAGGCACAGCTTACTCTGGCAGCACAGCTTGAACAGCCCTCACTGGGGTAGCTGTTATTGTGTGCATAACAAATTGTGTTAAACATCTATCTATCCTAATTAGACCTGTGAATAGAGCACAAAGTTCAGCAACATTTAATGGTGCTAAGTTTGGGTATGCTGTATAGCCAGCTAGGACTGGCCAGGTTGCCTCCTCACTGCTGAGGGGACCCAGTCGTATATTGTTTAGTGTATGTGGGAGGGCGCCTTGGAACCAATTTTAATGTTCCTGATATGTTAATGGTATTTCTAAATCTTCATAAGCTCTTTATTGACCAGCTAATGCAGCTGGAGTGTTTGTGTGAAATGCCTGTGAAGTGCCATCGACTGAAGGAAAGTGAACCTATGAATAGAATACTTCTGTTTTATATGCTTCTTGTAATAGTGCTGTAACAGCATGTCTGCAATTAACAGGAATGATTCCCGCTAGCGCAATATTTAATGAATGGAATTTAAAAAAGGAAAATACTATAGTGGGGTAACCCTTTTAGAGGTTCAAGCTTGAACAACCTACTGACTAAAATAGGGGGTTTCCTATTAAGCTGAGGAGGATTAATCCCTAACACCATGGATGTCTTCGTATTGTCGTATGGTTCCTACTATGTCAGTAAGTCTGTGCATTCAGGCAACATAAACATCAAAAACTCTGCAGGACTGAGTCCATCCACACCATCAGGCTATATTGTCCTTAGTCCTGGTCTAGGTCACAGTGCGGTACTGGACCTCTAACCTTACAAGGCACCAGATGGCATGTGCTACCTCAGAACATGACAACCCTGATTCCTCAAGGAAATCGTGGAAACAGATCTAACTTTTTCGTTAGTAACTCAGGCATGCTCAAAGGGAGACACAAGAAGTGCACACAGTTGGCATTTCAAATATTTATTGAAGCAATTGTGTAAAATACGTGTGCTTCAATGATTAATAGAAGAAAACAAAACAGAGTAACCAGCATTACGAGAATGGTAAAGAAAATGAATAATTCAACCATTGCGCTGTTAAATTGATTATATGAATACATATGATTGCATCTATACTCCTACCCAGTGCTTCCTATCCTAATATGCCTAGGGTGTGCGGATCTGCCAGAATACCTTAGACTGGTCTAACTCCCTATTTAGCTGAGGGTATGTGTCATCTGGGAGTCCATCTTGGTGTAGAGCGGGCCACCGTCTTTCTGAGGATGGTAACGGGATTCAGCTGGGCTGGAATTCTGGCATAGGGCAACCTCGACAGTCCCATTGAAATGCTCCTCTATCTCAACAAAGACTGGGTTGGGTTTTCATAATAAACTTCGCCCATACTCTCTATGTCAGAGTTCTAGTCTGGCTGATATTATTTATTCTACCCTTTCAGAGCTGTCGCCGAACGGACAACAACAAAAATGAAATTTTGCGCAGTGAACTTAGTCCTTGTACAGAACGTTCAAGGGCCTGATAATGTGCTAAGTGTATGCACATGCATTTCTGAGAACATTATCTGATACGGGTGCACAAGCAAATGTGTGTCAAAAGTCATTGGTTAAAAAAGGATGTCAACTTTAAATGTGAATATGTAAAATGGAGGTGTTCTGTGCCGGGGCCTATGTAACCTCACGACACCAACTCCCTGTTTGTATGGTGAATAAAAGCATCATGAAACATGTGTTAAGAGCTAACTTTAAATTTGTCATTAAACCTAAAAGTCTTAAAAATATTGTGCTCTTCACCGGACCAGCCGCACACGGTTGTGGCAGCTTAGAGCTCATCGGAGCTATTTTCCTGTCCTCGGATTGAATCCCTCACGGTTTCCCCAAACGGACCTTGGTCCTCCGCATAACGCCACCACACAGTGGATCGGGGATCCGACCCTGTGATTTAACTCGCCGGCCTTCATTACCCGGCATTTAGGAACATCCGGCTTCCTTCGTACGTGGCTCTCCCTAACGGATGCTCCCACGCGCTGCGTGATCGCCCCTTGGCCTTGCACCTGGCCTCAGTACCCACATGGACCCTGCTTTACCACATTGGGCTAGCTTTGCTGCCCTCTGACGCCCGCAGCTTACCGCTTCCAGCACCTCTTCATTGACAACCCGGTCCTGAAGATGATCCTGATTAAATAGGATCGAAACGCCGTCGACCATTCAGCGCAATCCATGGCGCATATTCAACTATGGTTCACATAAAATGTTGTACTGAGTCGCGACGTAATTCTATGAATAGTCCAAGTTGAACCATATATTTCTGTATATATTCTTTTTGTCACCTTGTCACATTGCGCCTTCCGCTGCTCCTTCACTTGTCACCTGCGCCGTCACTTTTGTATGTCATGAGCACAGTAGTGCACCAAGTACGTTTTGGGTTGTCCCTGCATTTATGCATAGAGTGCTGATACAACTGTTCTAACTATTTTTGTTACTCTGAATATATGATGCCAAGAGCACCTTCTAAAAAACACCACGAGTCTCCCTCTTCCTTTCTGTAATGTCTTGTACATACATATATACTTGTCTTCCTTAATGAAACCGGTTGAGACATTGTTGTTAATTCTCATTTACCTACCCAGATCTCAACCTGGTATATGGGTTATACTCCTGTTGTTTGTTTACTTCAATATTAAAAGCAGAAAGAAAGCCAAAATGCATTTAAAAATCAATATACAAAAGCACATAAAAGGTGCACATAAAAGGAATCTTGCAGTTTAAAAATATTGCTGAATTAAAAGAAAATCTTATTTTCTCAAAACTGCCTGATTGTTTAAATGTTCAGAAAAAACAAACAAAACAATGTTGTTGTTCCCAGCTGCCACAGACAATGTTTCCGTAGGCATGCTTCTCACCAGTTCCAATGAACAAACATGGTCATATCCAACCCCTTCAGCAGTCAGCAAAGTTGTGACAGCCAGTAGTGCATCCACAGAGGATAAGCCAGGATCCAAAAATCCAGGAACCAAGGCATCCAGGGAAGGCTCATAATATGCATTTCATAGCAATGGCAATCACACAGGACAACTTTGCAGGTGAATTCTCACTGGACCCACCAGCAGTTCTATGTCCGTAGATTTGACCGGTTGCTTTCCAAGGCACATATCTAGGGAACACAGAAAAGTGCACAGCAGACAGCAGAACACAGGCTGTACCAATGAAAGGACTTTTGAGTGTGCCCTGGATATGGGCCTTGGAATGCAACTGGTCAAATCTACGGACAAGGGGTTGGATATGACCATGTTTGTTCATTGGAACTGGTGAGAAGGGTGCCTACGGAAACATTGTCTGTGTTGTGAAGGGATGATGCTGTATTTTGGCAGCACACCTTTACAGTTATCATTTAGTTCCTGAAGCAAAGTTGTGCCAAAATACTGCATCATCCCTTCACAACACAGTAGCACATGTGGTAGTGCTATTCCCATTTTGCCATGTGATGGAACATCCATTGAAACAGGACCAGTGGTATGCCTCCACTTATGCTCCCAAGCGCAGAGTGTATGAATGATGGAATCACTGTGAGGACAGTCTGGAAGGTAATAACAAATCCAAACCCAATCACTTTTAAAAGTGTACAACTCCCACAGTATTTGAGGAGTTAAAAATAGTCTCCGAAATGTTGTGGGAGGTTAGTACGTAGTAGCGATTGTATTTCAGAGGAAGACCTTGCAACTTGAAGATCTAACGTTTCTTTTGCAGATATGAAAGAAACTTTTTTCTGAGACAACAAGGTTTTCAGCCTGCTTAGACTATCAAAGTTCACACTTGAAATGGAAATTGAAGGCCAAATTGTCACTTCCCTAACTGTAAGGGCAGGTGGAAAAAGCACATTTGTACAACAGGTCACAACCTGAGAAACCTTTACCACGTAGGGCACTCCCAGGTTTCATCCCACAGCAACCTTGGTTGTTCAACATTAAATAACTCTTGTTTGAAAGTAATTTGAATGCCAGGCGAATTACAGCATCTGGGGAACCTCTCAGGTAACAGGACAAGTTTGCCTTGGACGCCTTACATGCTCTGTGAAGTATGACCTCCCTGCAAACTAATGAATGGCCTAAAGTGTCCTTGCAGTCTGTGTCATTAAGAAAAACCTCAGTATCTCCATTTCTACACCTGTACGTGAAAGGTAGGACCCATGCTTCATATACAAAACTCTCACCTAACGCTTCATATCTGCCTACTTGATAGTGTTGCAAGCAGTTCTTAAAGTGGAATGTTTAAATTGACAGAAATATAATCCATGTATTATCCAATCGCCTGATGGTGTTTCTGTCACAGTGAATGGTAATTTCTCTAGATGTTCTATGTTTAACATTGTGTATGTCACGTAGGCCTGGGAGGAGCTCGCAGAGTTTCACTCCACGGCATTCTGTGGAGTTGCCAAAAAACTCCACCAAATTCTGTGGAGGTCCGCAAGCAGGCGGAGTTTCATCCACCCTTTTGCAGGAGTGCTGTCTAACTCGGCAGAGAAGCGCAACCTTAAACAAAGCTCAAACAAATGCTTTTCTGCATGACCTGGACAAATACTGTACTGAATAACAGAGAAAGTGCATAAACCGTGGAGGAAAGCGCAGGGTAGTACGACTGAAGACAGCACAAACAGGTGAGCGGAAGCACATAAACTCAACGTGGGAGAAAATGACTGAGGAAACACTGCACAAGAAAGCACATCACATTTCAGTAAGGAGGAGCACAGCCTAGGCAGAGCACAGACAGCGGTTATCCAGGATGAAACACAGTCTGGGCTAAAGTTGCACAAAAGAACACAGTATAGTCTAGAAGAGCACAGAAAAGTGAACACCGGCACTGCACAGCAAATTGGGGATCAAATTGCACCTATTGTATGAGCAGAACCACTACGGCACCACACAACACAGGTTGTTACATAGCTGATCATGAGCTCACCGCTCAATTTAAGGGATATCGTACCACTGACAAAAGCATCGCTCGGTGAAAAAGAACACTGCACAACCAAGTGAGCAGCGACCAAAGCCAACACCTGCCCAGATCTGAAGAGGGCAACTTTTGGCTCCACACAGAAAGACAAAGCCTCAACTTGCCTTTTTAAATACATCGCAAATCCCACAAAACAAAAACAGTCGAGAGAGTACAGCTTGGGATAGCTTATCTAAAAAAATGGCCAAGAGAGCACAGCTTGGGGTAGCTTTGCCTCCATGCAGCTGACCAGCACTGGAGCGTTCTTTCCTGCTGCCTGGCACAACTGGTTGGGCGCCACCACAGGTGGGTACTCGGATGAGATTCAGGTGCGCGTCACACAGAGTGCCGCAGCCCAGGCTAGGGACATTCATGCATTAAAAAGAACATACATGTGTTTTAACTGGCACATATCCCTCTCATTGACAATACTGCACAAATATTCTGTGTTTTGCGAGAGGCTCTTGAGCTGCTGCAGACTTTGCTGGTGAACTGCCAATGATGGCCCTGATGATGTCCCGTGAAGACCCTTGGTGCTGCTTACTGTGCTTGGGTAGTGACAGAAGCTTGAGGGGGCAGAAGCTGGAGTGTCCTGGACTGAGGGAGGAGATTGGCTGTGGGCTTTCCAGCTCTCTACTTCCCAGGCCCCCATCTTCTGGCCTGGGTCACTCGTGCTGTTGCTGCTCTTCTGGTGGTGGTGATAATAGTGGTGATGATGAGAGGGCTCTTGGCTCAACTTCACTCGCATGCCCCCTGGGGTGGCCGTTCATCGTCCATGCTGCACTTCTTTTTCCTACCCCTACTCTTCCCTTTGTCTTTCCTCTCTTCCTGGAGATACAGCACCTCAACCTGCGCAGCCATTTCCAACTTTATTTTTGAATGGCACCTCAGTTTTTGAGTGAGCATGCTCCGAAAGCAAGTACTAACTGGGTCCTGTCACTTGTCAATGGCATTACCGCATTGACAAATGTAGGCCCCTGAGCAAAAACAAGCTACTGCGCATGCGCACCATCACTCACCTTCAACAGTAGTTCTAGCAGTCTTTGGAATGTAGCTGTAGTGTCATGAGGTGAGAAGCTCTCGGTGATCGAAGGGTGTGCCCTTAATGCAAGTGGTAGCAGGCCCCTGATTGGTTGCGTGAGGTTAAAGACAGCTGTACGCATGCGGCCATGACAGGCGGAAACAGCCAATAGTGTGAGCACGCCAGTAAACTTCACTCCGCTGGCGTTGGCAGAGTCTTTTTGCTAAACTCAGTGCTCCAAGCGAAGAGCGGAGTGGGCAAAACTCTTTGATCTAGGCCGGCAAAGCAGAGTACACCGCCCACCCTTAAAATTGTTGCGTCCTTCCTTGCCATGGTTTTCTAGGCTTTTTGTCAAATTGTGTGGCAGAAATACACTTGTGATGTTTAAATGCTTCCAGGGAATGCAACCACTGCTCAAAGTTTGTAAAGTCCAGCTCAATAGCATTTTGTAAAAGGGACATATCCCTCTGTATGATGTCAATAGCAGGTGACACAATGTTACTTATAGTATAAATCCTACTGGATAATGTAGTCATACCATTGTCAACTACTGCTAGAGCTTTTTCTAAATTTGCTCTGTCAATTCCACATATCTGCTCAGCAGCTTCCTGCAGTGAAACTTTCAACACTTCATTGTATATTGCATACAAAAAGCAATTTTGACGTGGCTTTCTAGGACCTAGCAAGAAATCCTATAAAGCCATGTCATCGGAAAGGAGAGACAAGTGTTCCTTCTAGGTACAATTTTCCAATGCTATATGTCGTTACTACCCCTGAGTGTTGTGTCTGCATGTAACATGGATCTGGGCTGTTTATCCTAAAGCTCTTGGTGTTGGTGAGAAAACGTGCATGGCACCTATTAGTATCTAATGGCCATACTAGCCAACCCTCTGGACTGGAATGTGAAGAATTGTATGTACCGTTCTTGAGCATGTTGTTGAATGTTTCCTCCATTTAGTGTGTGAATTGCTGCTAATTCTCAAAGCATGCAAATGTGGGAATATTCAGTGTATTCACATCCTTTATCTTGGCTAGGCCAAGGCAGGATATTTGCTGCACAGTCTTGTAAAGGAAAATCATTTGTCGTGGTATAAGACATGCTCTAAACAAAGCCTCATTACCCTGAACTTGTGAGTATTTAGTTCCCCAAACAGATTTTAAATCTATATTGCCTTTCTAAAAATCATACCCTTGTATTGACAACTGGAAAATGAAGGGGGCCAAATAAATTAGCTTTGTGTTAGTGAGCACAATTTTCTTTGCCGGGAAAGGGATAAGATTATAGTAATAAGACTCTGGGTCTATGGGGTTGTTGCCAGAAAATTATGCAAAATTCTGTGCAGATGTCTAGGAGCTACCCACTAGTGGTGTAGGGAAGTGTTCCCATTGTGTGTAATTATATACTGAATGTGGAGTACTTGCTTTGTGTAAGTAATGGTGTGCATTACTGTGAAAACAAAACATTTTATCACAATTAGATGTACCACTATACATATCTTCACTTTCAAATACAGTATAATGCTCTAATTTATGAAGCACCATCATTACTGTACAAATATCCCAATCATCAGAGATGCTGCCAGAAGTAATAACATCACTAAGAGAAATTTTAAACACCTATGGATTCTGCAATGTCTCTGTGAGTCTAAATATATCATAGAATACCTTATCCCAAACAATTTCATAAATTGCCAGAAGTGCTGAAATGTTCGCTTGGGACAGATCTCGTCGTACTTTGTGTGATGAAGGATGAAGCATCAATACCTCATTTACCAGTTCAAGAGCAGAGCATTCTGGGAGATAGTGTCCATTCAGAAGCAAGAAAAAACCTATCACAAAACCAATCCAGGAAAAGGAAGAGCAACAAAATGTAAATCTAAGGTGGAATAAAATTTATTTTTAAGCCAAATAATAAATGCACGAGTTCCATGTGGTGGTGGGTCAGACAAATCCGAGGAAAAGTCATCAATGTCAACAAAATAGCCTGAGGAATTTTTTGCAAATGTACGGGCCTCATTGAGCTGTGTAGAACTGGTAGTTAACTTCAATGGTGGGGTGTAATAAACAACTTCATTGTTGGCTTGTGGTGTTGAAATCTGTGAATTCGCACACAGTTATGTTATGTTATGTTATTGCTATTTTTTTAGCGCAACTGTTACCCGGAGATGTCCTGGCGCTGAGTGAAGTCCTACAGAGGCCTAAACTAAAAAACAGGAGGAATAAAAAGTTGGAAGTTATGTTGAAAACAGCCAGGTTTTCAAAGCCTTCCTGAAGGCAAATAGGTTTGTCATGCCTTTAAGATGCAATGGCAGGCCGTTCCATGCCTTGGCTGCTCCCACCACAAAACTTCTGCCACCCCAGTTGGCTTTTTTTGCAAAGGGTACCGTTGCCAACTTGGCCTCCCAAGAACGCAGCCGTCTTATTGGTGCGTACCAGTGAAGTAGCGATTTAAGATAGTCCGGCCCAAATCCATGAAGGGCTTTGTGCACTATGCAGAGGGCCTTAAATTGAACCCGTTTTCTCACGGGCAGCCAATGAAGCCTTCTAATCTCAGCCGAGATTGAGGCGTATTTTGGTATGCCGGTGAGCAGTCTGGCTGCTGCATTCTGCAGAAGTTGCAATCTATTCATAAGACCTTCCTGGATATTGATGTAGAGGCTGTTGCAATAGTCCAGTTTGGACATGGCTAGAGCGGTAATGACTGTTTGTTGACTATCTTTGGGTAGGAATGGCATGATTTTCTTGCAAGATCTTAGAGTGTAAGTTGCTGATGACACCACTGCATTCACTTGGTCCCTAAAACTGAGTTTGTCATCTATCCATACTCCTAGGTTCTTTACCTTTTTGATGGGGGATGGAAGGGGACCAAGTGTGTCTGGCCACCAACCCGGAGTCCAGAAATTGGCGTCATTTCCAAACAATACAACCTCCGTTTTATTGGAGTTCAACTTTAGGCAATTTTGTGCCATCCAGTTACCTACCGCGGTCATAGAGTCATGGAAACGGGCCGCTGTGCCCTGTAGCTTATCTGGCCGCAGCGAAACCACAATTTGGGTGTCGTCTGCATATGAGGTAAGGCTGAAACCATAGGATTCGATGAGGGGGGCCAACAGTGAGACATAAATGTTAAAGAGTGTTGGGCTCAAAGATGCCCCTGAGGGACACCACAGGGTAGGGAGAACGGTTTCATACAGAATTCACCAAGGGAGACAGTTTGAAGTCTGTTTGACAAGAAAGATTTTAGTAGTTTCCAGGCAGAGTGGTGATTGAGTGGTGTTAGTAGATGTGCCTGGAAGTAGCAAAATTTCAGTGTCAAATATCCTCAGCTGGGGAGAAGAAACTTCAGTGCTAGTTAAATCTTGTAACGAGATTTCTTTTACGATAGTGAGAGGAGGAAGGTAATTACCCAGGAGCCCCCATGGCCTACTATGTAGAACAGGGTTCATGGTGTGGCTTGATAAGATGTATAGATACAAATCCCTTGTGTTTACTACCAGCAAGGGATGGCAAAAGTACATTTCGGGTACCTTCAACAGCCAAAACCGAGACCGGCGCTCTGTAAGATGGGCCAAATTCTTTTTTGTCCACAATCTTCTCCCGAATCAGATCACAGATCTTTGAAATCCAGCCAGGGGATGCTGGTGATGCCTGCACTTCGGCAGTGGCAGAACGTTTCTTTAGCTAATTTCTTTGCTTGTCTCAGAAATAGTTCAGTCATGCAAAATAGCCAAAGGTTTACTGATATTAAAAAGCATTTCTGTCGCCACTGTACTAGGGCTATCAAGGTCTGGCTCCCACATATTGTCCCCAACCAGGACTTAATAGGCAGTCCGACCAAGCAAGGATCTCCTTGGCAGGTTGTTTAAGACTCTCTGTACCCCATACAGTTGGTGACCCAACTGCAATCCAAACGTAATACTCTAGCTATTAAAGACAGCTTTATGTCACTGTTATCCTTCTCAACTACCACATTTCCCTCAGGATGGTAGGGCAAGGAGTAGTGCACAGTCACACTCAAAGTTCCTATATTAGCCCGGTACGCCTTAGAGGCAAACGGTGGGCCCTGGTCCGAATGGAATGCGGCTATGGCATATGTGCTGATGAAGACTTGCAAATCATTTATAACAGTTCGAGCGTCAGCTGGTTGCTGTGGCCATATCCATAGGAACCGAGAACAGGAATCCACTGCTAACATGATGTAATATAAGGAACCATCGGTGTGTGGTGGTCCGCAGTGGTCCAAATCAACACAAGGGAGAGGCTTGTTTGAAATTAAAAGAGGTGTCTATGGTGGATGAGCTGTGAAGGAAACCTTTATTTGCTGACAAATATCACATTTAAGGACATAGAGCCTACTTTAGATCTTGGCGGATGGGTTCCTCCTTAACAATGGCAATGATATCCCGTCCGCCAAAATATAAATCCCATAGGATATAATTGATTAATATTTCAGTGGACTGAATATCCGGTACCATTGTGATGGAGTAACCCGACCGTCAAGATATAAATCAGGCCCTTAGTCTTTAGTCTGTTTGTACAAACCTGGCCACCCGTAGCCTTGCTGCAATAATTAAATTGTAGCTGCCACCCCTGCGTAAGCAGATGCTAGACCCTCATGTGCTGCTAGTATTAATTCCAACCTGCAGTCTGAATTAGTAATTACTCTATCCCCCACTCCGGGAAGGTGAGCAAAGGAAATGATTTGCGCAATTAGCTGGTAGGAGTATTTTCCTGGAAAACCTTTTGGTAAGGAGGTGCCACAGTGTGAAGCTGTGACATCCTTCATTGTGTCTCCATCTATCCTTATGTTACAAGTCACTGCAGCCACGAGAGCAATTTGCAGTGCTGCTTTTGCGGCTTCATCAGCCAATGTATTCCCTGCAATGTGTATTCCTACACCTGGTTGGCTCAGCGTGTGAATAACATGACCCTGTGGCAAACCTGCTTTAAGTTTTGCCACCTGTCCCCAAAGCATTTTATGCTTGATAGTGTACCCTTTAGAATCTCTGAAACCATTCTGGCTCCAATTGTGTAAGTACTCATTGTAAGACTGGACACAATAATATGAATCGCACACTATAAATGTGGGGAATTCAGGATCAGTATTCTCGAATGGCAGAATTAGAGCTGTCAGTTCAGCCAGTTGTGCAGTGAAATCACCTAGTGACTGTGTGAATGTTTGAAGAGGTTGGAATTCTCCATTCCTCATTGCACCCTTTACCGCTGCGCAAGTGGCAGAGTATTGCTGTTTTGTTACAACTGCAGGCTGAGCAAAACTATCAGTATTAGCTAAAAGTCGTGCTGATCTAGAGGCATTATTTCACTGGGCAGAGGATATTCTTGTTCATATTGTAGGTATGCTTGTGTTTGTAATGCAGAGTCAACAACATAATCTATATCTGTTGCTGTGAGTGAGTTGGCCCATTGTTTCCATTTAGGATGTAAGGCTTTCACGTTAGTAACGCTGGCCTTTGTGACAGCCTCTAAGGCTGGAATCTGGGTCACCACAATTATGCATTTTCCCTGAGCCAATGATCTTTCTTTCACTACAGAGGTCTGTTCTGCTGTCAGAATTTCTTCTGTTGGTGTAAAACCCATTTCCATGTTGGAATATAAATGTGATTTATATGCAATTGGTACAGAGTCACCTTTGTTGAATGTGACATGTATATCCTGTGGTTCCCACAATTAAGTGGATCAGCAAGTTTGTGGTGCTGACATGTGTGTGTAAGTGTTTTAAAGTTAGCATGTCAGCTTGTACTGAACTCAAGATCTGTGTGTATTCCGGTGTCCAATGTGTGCTTGAAAAGTCTGGATGGATCAGTTCATAAAACAGTTTTACCCTTTGTGCATAATCTGATTTTTATGTTCTACCAAAATTCAGAAAACCCAGTACAGATTGCAGTTTTTTCAATGTGTTTGGTGGTAGAAAGAGCACACTCTTCTCTAGGAAATGTGTCGTTAAGCTTTTGCCTTCATTGGACAACTCATATCCCAGGAACAGGACACTGAGTTAGACTACTTTTGATTTTTTAAAGTTAAATTTGTAACCCATTTGAGCAAATCCCAGAATGATGCAAACTACTTTGGCCAAGTGTGTTTCTAAGTCATTCTCCGTTAAGTATATATCATCAACATAAGACAATGCTTCATTGTCAAAGAATTGTAACAATTCTGTTACACAGGCTGAGAACAACCCAGGGCTATTCTTATACCCTTGTGGCAAATGGCAAAACTGTTTTTGGGAGCCCAGCGTGGTAAAGGAAGTCAGATACCTGCTTTTAGGTGCTATGTTGTGGAAGAAAAAGCCATTTGAGATGTCTATTGTGGTTTATATTTTCTGCGCACTATATTGTCCATTAGTGCCGCAACATGTGTGTTTTGTACTTTAAATGTGCGTGCAGCACTGCTCAATTGTCTGTAGTCTAAGACTAAGGGGCCGATTCCGATTCGGGCCGGAAAACGTACCGACCGACTCGGTCCGGGAATAAAGTCCGACCGACACGTACCGGCGCCGTACGACCCTGGTAGTACGATGAAATGTATGTGAAATCAGACCGACTCGGACGGAATACAAAACGACCGACCGAGCCGGACGGAAACAAGCCATCCGGCCAGGAAATCACGCGAAACGAACCGACCGACACGCACCCGGATTGAACCCGAACGAAACGTACCCGCGAACTCCGACCCGGGTAGTACGATGCTGTGCATGCAAAACACGACCGACTCACCCGGAGCACAAGCCGTACAACCGACACGCATACAAAACCCAGCCGAAGCAACCCAATACTACGCGACCGACTCGTACGCCGCATAGGAAACCTAGCTGACACACAGCGGGAACGAGTCAGACAAGATCGCACCAGACAACTGCAGCGTCCTACTCGGACACAAGAACGACTCCTACATGCACCAAAAACACCAAGGAAAAATTAGAAAAAAAAGGGCCAAACAAGCAACCACAAAGCCAATAAATACAGGGAGGAAAAAAAAATGGAACAAGGACACACCTCCAACTCCACCTACAAAAAGGCCACAAATCCCTACCATGATCCTTTGCAAATTCCACTGACCTGCCAGCACACAACACCATCACACAGCAACCACAGACACACTCACAGCTCATACATCACACAAGCCACACACTATTACCACACCTACAAATAGCACCCTCACACACACCCAGCTAAACCTACACTCACACCCCCCCACTTACACACACACACATACATCAATCACCACCACCACCCATCACCATGCCCCCAAAGAAGAACCATAAGTTCCTAGATAGTGAATTTGAAGTCCTGGTAGACGAGATCCTGAGGGTAGAGCCACAGTTGTTTGGTACATTGGTACAACAGACCCCCATGTCGCAGAAAACCAAGATGTGGGCGAGGATTGTCGACAGGGTGAACGCACAATCACCATGTTTGCGCACAAAGGAAGACATTCCAGAACAGGTGGTATGATGTGCGCAGGAGGGTCCGGGACTACTCAAAAAGGACTACCTCCTCAGCCAGCACACCTGGCCCTCCTGCAAAACCAGTATATCTCAGGCCCTGGGAGGAGAAGGTGCGGGCCATCCTACCACCAGTGAGCGTATACGGACTAACAGACATCCCAGAGCCTGGTGAGTACACAACTAATATACACAATATGGTGTGACAACACACACACATCACAGTCAAGGGGATAGGCAAACCATGCACCCTTAGCAAATACACAGCAACCAAAAGATATTCATCCCAAGATGTGAATGCTAGTCAGACAAACACAATACCTCCCATCTCATAGTGATATGTAACTGTGTCATGACATGTACAAACCTAACAACAAATACAGCAAGGCAGTGGCACAAATAGAACTAACAAACACTCCCAGATATTTAAACACCACTAGAACACCACCTCACAGGGAAGCTCACTGAAAGGAAGGAATTCTGTGTATGCTGGTCAAGTCAGTGTAGCCAATAGCATGATGGGAGTGGTAGTCACAGATATTGGTCACACCCACAATTGGCCCATCAACACCACTCTGAACCATGCTCACATCACAGGGAGTGGAAAACAACTGACAAGATGGCTGACACTGGGTACTGCTGTGGGGAGCACAAGGCCCTGATGGGAACTGGGCACCAACAAACAACAGGACCACACTGTCAGCCATCTTGCCATTGCTGTCACACTCACACACAGTGAAGTCCACTCAAAAGGAAGGAAGTATGGGCATGCTGGGAAGGGGGTGTAGGCAATAGCATGATGGGAGTGGTAGTCACAGATATTGGTCAGCCTCACAATTGGCCCATCAACACCACCCTGAACCATGCTCACATCACAGGGAGTGGAAAAGGACTCACAAGATGGCTGACACTGGGTACTGCTGGCGGGAGCACAAGGCCCTGCTGGGAACTGTGCAACAACCAACAGCAGGACACCACTGACTGACATCCTGAAAGACAACTTGCACTCCCTGCAATGGAAGCACGTTCCATGGTGGGATATCTGGCTGGGTGGGAAGGAGGACTCACAGCATTGACCATAGTTACAAGCACCTCCACTCACACACCCCCTCAACACTAACTCCACATAACCCACCTGGGAGAATGCAATGCCTCACATCCTAACTGAAGATCCCACAAAGAACCACCACCCTGGGTTATGCTGTGTGAAGCACAGGAACACTCTTGGGACTTGTAGCCAAACAACTGCCAGGACAACACTCCCAGCCATCCTGTCAGCACAGGCACCCCACCCCACCGGGAAGCAGAGTCAAAAGGAAGGAAGGATGGGCATGCTGGGAAGGGGGGTGGAGGCAATAGCATGATGGGAGTGGTAGTCACAGATCAACATCTCACACCCACATGGCCCAGCAAGTTAGCACTGAAGCATGCACACCTCACAGGGAGTCAAAAGCCACTTCAAAGATGTCTGACACGGGCCACAGCTGTGGGGAGCACAAGGCCCTGCTGGGAACTGGGCACCAACAAACAACAGGACCACACTGCCAGCCATCTTGCCATTGCTGTCACACTCACACACAGTGAAGTCCATTCAAAAGGAAGGGAGTATGGGCATGCTGGGAAGGGGGGTGTAGGCAATAGCATGATGGGAGTGGTAGTCACAGATATTGGTCAGCCTCACAATTGGCCCATCAACACCACCCTGAACCATGTTCACATCACAGGGAGTGGAAAAGGACTCACAAGATGGCTGACACTGGGTACTGCTGGGGGAGCACAAGGCCCTGCTGGGAACTGTGCAACAACCAACAGCAGGACACCACTGACTGACATCCTGAAAGACAACTTGCACTCCCTGCAATGGAAGCACGTTCCATGGTGGGATATCTGGCTGGGTGGGAAGGAGGACTCACAGCACTGACCATAGTTACAAGCACCTCCACTCACACACCCCCTCAACACTAACTCCACATAACCCACCTGGGAGAATGCAATGCCTCACATCCTAACTGAAGATCCCACAAAGAACCACCACCCTGGGTTATGCTGTGTGAAGCACAGGGACACTCTTGGGACTTGTAGCCAAACAACTGCCAGGACAACACTCCCAGCCATCCTGTCAGCACAGGCACCCCACCCCACAGGGAAGCAGAGTCAAAAGGAAGGAAGGATGGGCATGCTGGGAAGGGGGTGGAGGCAATAGCATGATGGGAGTGGTAGTCACAGATCAACATCTCACACCCACATGGCCCAGCAAGTTAGCACTGAAGCATGCACACCTCACAGGGAGTCAAAAGCCACTTCAAAGATGTCTGACACGGGCCACAGCTGTGGGGAGCACAAGGCCCTGCTGGGAACTGGGCACCAACAAACAACAGGACCACACTGCCAGCCATCTTGCCATTGCTGTCACACTCACACACAGTGAAGTCCACTCAAAAGGAAGGAAGTATGGGCATGCTGGGAAGGGGGTGTAGGCAATAGCATGATGGGAGTGGTAGTCACAGATGTTGGTCAGCCTCACAATTGGCCCATCAACATCACCCTGAACCATGCTCACATCACAGGGAGTGGAAAAGGACTCACAAGATGGCTGACACTGGGTACTGCTGGGGGGAGCACAAGGCCCTGCTGGGAACTGTGCAACAACCAACAGCAGAACACCACTGACTGACATCCTGAAAAACAACTTGCACTCCCTGCAATGGAAGCACGCTTCATGGTGGGATAACTGGGCTGGGGGAGAAGGAGGACCGTTGGCACGCAAATACCACCAATGCTGGTCATGCACATACCTCAACATTCACATTGACATGCCACAGGTTGGCAGGACAATGTGCTACACCAATATCACTCTCTGACTGTCACAATTTAGGAGAATGCAATGTCCAGGCCCACATCCAGAGGTACAGTCACAACTGTCAGGTGTTTGAACAATTGATGCCAGTAGAAACATAACATACAATCTGTGTCTCTCCCCAAAACAGGTGATGATGGGGACACAGCAGCAGACGAGGAGGAGTCCCTGTCCCAGGCTCCAGGGAACACTGAGCTCACTGGTGTGGATCAGCCTCTGCACTCCTCGGATGGCGAAGAACCAGCTGGACCCTCCGGTGTGAGTCATCATGCAGCACCAGCAGGACCAACATATGCACCCCCTGCACCCACCCCTCCAACAACTGCCAACACACAGGCCACCCCTGCCAACACGGACAGACCAAGGACCACAGATGACAACAGCGCAGGGACCCAGACCCAAACTGGAGCTGGTGACAACGAGCCCAGGAACAACACCCAAGTGGGCCCACGGTCACCTGTGCTTGCCACCGCAGGTCCTGCACGTGTCGCCAGGGGTGGTGGGAGGGGTGGTAGACATAGGTCGCTCTTTGCAGAGGGGTCTGGACTGCATGATGACCCACAACTGGCACGCATCGCGGATGCGTACCAGACTAGCACCGGAGACGTCAGCCAGGTAGTGGGGATCCTCAAGGACACACAACAGCAGCAGGCTGCCCATCATGGCCGCTTGGACTCCCACATGTCCCGTGTCGAGACACACATGTCACATGTCGAGACACACATGTCACGTGTCGAGACACACATGTCTGGCATGGAGTCCAAGTGGGACACATTGGAACAACTGACAGCGGTGCATAGGGACATACTGACATGCCTCCGCCAGATCAGCACCAACATGGCCTCACCTCCCTGTGTGCCCACAACATCTGCTGCTGAAACAACTGCAAATGCCACAGGGAGGGAGGAGGACTCTGGCAGAGAGTCCCCTGCACCGCCGCAGCCTGCACCTGAGGGTACCCCCCCAAGAAGAGGGGCCGTCCGAGGAGGCCAAACTGAGAGGCCGATGGCCATCTACATCCCCCAGGAAGCCAACACCTGTTCTGGAACTTTTCCTCTGTGTGCAAACTGCACGCCCTGTCGA
Organism: Calotriton arnoldi; assembly: GCA_963921515.1. Classification (NCBI taxonomy): domain Eukaryota; kingdom Metazoa; phylum Chordata; class Amphibia; order Caudata; family Salamandridae; genus Calotriton; species Calotriton arnoldi. The sequence goes on from CAWUFW010011942.1 coordinate 274,967, forward strand.
AGCCAACCCAACTCTCCCACATGACATGGAGAGCTCTAGTTGGCCAAATTCATCAGATGACTGTGGACTTTACTCTGGACATTTCAGCTACCAAGACTTCCAAATCACATGGGAACTTTGGATTCCAATTTCTATGTACAGCACCCACCATCCTGTGCACCATTCTCACACCTGTATGTAAATAAACTCACCAATACACCATATCTGCCTCTGTTGTGATTCCAACGTGCTCTCTGTCATGGAGATGGTGATCAGAAAAATGACACTGTGCATGCTAACTGCTACAGAAAGTCCAACACCGTCATGTCAGTCATGGCGACGTGACACATATGAGGGAGACACACCACTAGGGCCACACAACACATACACACCAGGGCCATCAGACTCATCACCTAAACTGATGTTGCAACTAAATACAGTGGAATGCACAGACACGCCACCTATTCACAGTCTGTCAACTAGACTACAGGTGCAGTAAGCAAATGTCAGTCAGATGTGTGACCACAGACAACGCACATCCCAAAGTGAAGCACAGGTTTATTACACATTTGCAACATGTTATTTCCACTACAAATGGTAGCTAATCCAACCTGGCTGTGGCCACAAAGTCAAAAAGTGCAGAAGATAGACAGTCCAGGGGTGTGTGGCACATCACCTGTAGGGAAACGACTGCTTCCACCTTGCAAGTTGATTCATGGATTCGTGGGATCCAAGTTGATCAAACAACTCCGGCAGCACCCTGTGAAGGACAGTCATGACACACAGTCACAACCACTGAAGAACAGCACAGAACGGCAATACTCATGTCTAATACATGTCACGAGATAACTACACAAAACCAAGTTAGCATGTCAACACTGTTGGGCAGTACAGACCACCTGCAAGGACACATCGCTGCACGCATCCAGTCAAGTAGCACATGGCCACACTCAAACAGCAACAGAGCACCACACATACATATCATGCAAACTCAAATCATTGACATTACAACCCTCTGGAGACTCACATTCAGCTGAAGAAGTTGGTGATGAGCTGTGTGCGGACATCACCATCATCATCATCATCATCTTCACTGGCATCGTGACCCAGGCCACGATCTTCCACAGGTGGCGGACGTTGGTCATCGTCATCCAGGATGAGAGGCAACTCCTTCCGCACTGCCAGGTTGTGCAGCATGCAGCAGACGATGACAATCTTGCACACCTTTGCTGGGGCATATGGGAGGGCCCCTCCTGTCTTGTCCAGGCAGCGGAAGCGGCTCTTCAGGAGACCAAAGGTCCGCTCAATCACCCTCCTCGTCCGACCATGTGCCTCATTGTAGCGCATCTGGGCTGGTGTCACAGGGTTCCTGAGGGGTGTCAGCAACCACGGCATGTTGGGGTATCCCGAGTCACCTACAGACAGACAATTGCACATTAGCCAATTTGAAAATGTGTGCGGAAAACAACATAGCAGAACACACACAATGGTACAAAGTCAGTACACACCAACAAGCCAGGCACGCTGGTTCGGCATCTGTGACATCATCCTCGGGATGCGACTACTCCTCATCACGTAGGCATTGTGTGCCGAACCGGGGAAACGGGCACCCACATGTGTGATGGTCATATCTGCAAGACATACCACCAGAGCATTGATCGAATGGTAATGTTTACGGTTCCGGTATGCCTGCTCATGTGCCTGTGGTGGTATCAAAGCCACATGTGTCCCATCAATGGAGCCAATTACATGTGGCATCCTCCCCAGGGCATAGAAGTCACTCTTGACGTCAGTGAGTCGTTGACGTGTTGGGAAATAGATGTACTGGTTCAGGTATATCAACATTGCCCCCAAAACATCGCGTAGCACACGGCTGAACATAGTCTGTGACATCCCACCGGCAGTTGCCACAGTGTGTTGAAAGGTACCGGTGGCAAAGAAGTGTAGGGCTGCCATCACCTTCACCTTGGGGGTCAGCGCTGTAGGATACGGATGGCCAGGCTGCAAATGTGGGTCCAACCGCACTGCCAAATCCTCAATCAGCTGCCTGGTGAAGCGGTACCGTTGGATGCTGTCACGTTCCACCATCGTTGCCAGGTCTGGGAATGGTCGATGGACAGCAGGAGCCCTGCAGTGCATAGGTGAAGAAAGCAAGATTGTCAGTCACCCCAACTATGTGCCGTTCACCATACTCAATTTCACATGATACATCATTAACAAACACAAGTACTTGATGTGTGTGTTGTTCTGTTTGGACATATATGGCACCTACATGGACATCATCTAACATCTCTGTTCAACAAGTGTTGACAACAGGTTCCAGGGTGTGCTATGGGAAACCATTAGGCTGTGTCACAGTACCCATTTACTGCTCTCACGTTCCACACACATATCACAGTGACATGTCTGGACAGATGCTCCACAGGCATCACAGCTCATTGACAGGTAGATTCCCAGGGACCCTGTCTTGCCACATGGACACTGGCATGACATTGCATATCATGTACACGTCAGATAAACTAACATGACACCCACAGGTAGTGGCCCCTGTAGCCTCTGCAGGACAGACATGGACGTCTGTGACACACACACACACACAACATAAAAGTTCATGCACAAACCACGTGGATGTGGAGACTGTCTCCCATTGTGCACATGGAGTCAGAGACATGCGAAACACAACATGCACACAGACTGCGGAGGGACATCACTATTGTGGCAATGGGCCACCCTGTGACGTACATGCCTTCCCGCATGTGAGCCTGGGGGTATGTGACATGTCATACACATACACAACCTGGAAATGTGACCATGACACATGCTCATAAATGAAAAGTTGCACACCACAGTGGTCAGGTGCACAACACACAAAGGACCCTGTCCCCATGAACACGTGCACAGCCTGGGTGTGTCTGCCCCCAAATGCCACCCCAAAAACCACATGTTCACCCCCATACACAGATAAGGTTATGCTGCCACACATGCCTTAGATACAGTGTGGACTGGGTGTGGTGTTGTAGGTGTGCCCCTGAGTCCCTGGAAAGTATATGTGGCTGGCATAGGTTCACCAGCATGGTGACATATGCGTGTGACCTGTCCAGGGTCGCGTTGAACAGCAATGGACCGATCGGTGTGCCCGGCCGGCCCATTGCATTGTATGTGAGCGGGTACGCGTTGTATCCCGGGTACGCGTTGTACAGCAATGGACCGATCGGTGTGCCCGGCCAGCCCATTGCATTGTATGTGAGCAGGTACGCGTTGTATCCCGGGTACGCGTTGAACAGCAATGGACCGATCGGTGTGCCCGGCCGGCCCATTGCATTGTATGTGAGCGAGTATGCGTTGTATCCCGGGTACGCGTTGAACAGCAATGGACCGATCGGTGTGCCCGGCCGGCCCATTGCATTGTATGAGAGCGGGTACGCGTTGTATCCCGGGTACGCGTTGAACAGCAATGGACCGATCGGTGTGCCCGGCCGGCCCATTGCATTGTATGTGAGCGGGTACGCGTTGTATCCCGGGTACGCGTTGTACAGCAATGGACCGATCGGTGTGCCCGGCCAGCCCATTGCATTGTATGTGAGCGGGTACGCGTTGTATCCCGGGTACGCGTTGAACAGCAATGGACCGATCGGTGTGCCCGGCCGGCACATTGCATTGTATGTGAGCGGGTACGCGTTGTATCCCGGATACGCGTTGTACAGCAATGGACCGATCGGTGTGCCCGGCCGGCCCATTGCATTGTATGTGAGCGGGTACGCGTTGTATCCCGGGTACGCGTTGAACAGCAATGGACCGATCGGTGTGCCCGGCCGGCCCATTGCATTGTATGTGAGCGGGTACGCGTTGTATCCCGGGTACGCGTTGAACAGCAATGGACCGGTCGGTGTGCCCGGCCGGCCCATTGCATTGTATGTGAGCGGGTACGTGTTGTATCCCGGGTACGCGTTGAACAGCAATGGACCGATCGGTGTGCCCGGCCGGCCCATTGCATTGTATGTGAGCGGGTACGCGTTGTATCCCGAAATACGCGTTGTACAGCAGTGGACCGAACGGTGCGCACACATTGGCTGGGGCCTGCCATGGCAACGGACGCGTTTTCGAAGCTCAAACGAGTCTGATGCAGTGAATTCAGTTGGCCAGCCACAACAATGTTGCAAAATCATGGGTGTCATGAAGTTGAAGATTTGAAGGATGCTGTGGGCGTGTATTAGTGCTGCTATTCCATGGATTGGTCAGATTCAGAAGATGCAAACGACTTGGACCTATCACTTTGGACATTTGGGACAGTATCTGCCTCAGCAGCACACATATAATGCTGGCTGTTCCCCTGAGAGCTCACTTGCCTGCACTACATGCTCCAGGACGACATCTGCCACCAACACTGCTGCTGTTTATGCATCCTCTGGCTCCTGCAATGGCATGTACTGTGGAGAGAGCCCCAGCCTTCAGCCTTGAGGAGAACCAGGCCCTGCTGGACAGCCTCCTTCCACAGTACAGCAAGCTGTATGGGAAACCAGGGGAGCAGGTGAGTGTGCTGTCCACTGTTTCACTAATTGTGCATGTTGTCTGACTAGCAGGGCTTTCAGTGTGCACACCACTGGCTAGCATGCCCACTGAGTAGTTGTCACACCCCAAAGTGTGTAGTTACATGCACTGAACTAGTACAGTGCAGTAACAGTGCATTCCAACTAGGTTTACTTCCCATGCAATGATACCATGTAGTGACTGCTGGCAAACTGTTCATAGCCATTGTTGCACTGCCTGTGTACATCATATGCCCCTGTGATTGAGACATGTATATACAACTGTGTGATGCACGTATATGTTGCATGTTTAGTAATGGCCTTTTCACTTTGTCATCCTCACAGGTTGATGCCCACCAGAAGCAGGAAATCTGGCTGACCATCGCCCGGAAAGTAAGATCCGTGGGGGTCTACAGGCGCAGGATCCGCAACTGCCAGAATAGGTGGCAGGACCTTCGTGGCTGGACCCGGAGGATCGCAAGGGTCCAGCTGAATCTGTCGCCTCCTCGCAGGAGGGGCGGACACCGGACCCTGACCCCCACATGCTCCGGATCCTGGCGGTGGTCTTCCCTGACCTGGAAGGGCAGCTGAAGGACAGACAGCAGCAAGGAGGGGGTGAGTCCATGACTGCACTGTGCACTTTGTCTGACATGCTATGTGCCCTCCTCTGGCCTGGTTAAACTTCCACAGTACATCAGTCATGTGGTCCAGGACCCATGTCCCTCATTTGTGACATGCCCACTTCTCCTCTGATACGCATATGTGTGGCCCTTATAGTCAGGAAATTGTGTCATTTGGGGACTGTGTCATTGCATTTAGCTTTGCTCAAGCTGGGGGACAGCATTTGTTCCCGTGACTATGTTGTGCGATTCATGGGTGGGTCAATTGCTTACACAATGCCTAAGTTCTGACATGTAATCTGGGTGTAACTTTGATATGTGGTCTGCTTGCTGCTCTGACTCACCACATGTCCCTGGGGAATTTGGCACACCCCCATGCTGCTGGTGGGAACAATGTTTGGGCCTCAGGAGTATGTGTATCCAGTGTGTCACACATGCTTAGCCACCTGCCTACTGTCCAGGACTCATCCCTCTTACAGGTGGAGCTGGACAGTAATGCCTACTCCGGGGCATGCAATGCACTCTGTACTCCATCTCCCGTGTATCATCTGGCATGTTGTGATCAGTGTAATGTACCCTCAGGTGTCTGCCTCTGTCTCATTGTGCTGTGTCTTCGTTGTCAGGACTACTGGTATGTGTTTCGGTTAGGGCTCAGCATGCCATCTGAGATGTGACCATGATAGACGATACTTCTGTGACTTATAGGTGTCTGATCACTTGACTGTGCACACAGGTGTTTGCGACTGTGACTTTCAGACAGCTGTATAGTCATTCACAGCACACTGTGAGGTGCTCATGTTCAGAGAGTTGTGTTTCATGTCCCCCATATGTCCAGTTGGCATGACGTGGACAAATAGTAGTACAGATGATGTGGTATTTGGGGGATGGACATGTGCACTTGTCAGTCACATAACTTGCATTCCCCATGCCCTCGGATTGTGACACAGTGCAGACTGTTGTTGGCTGGCTGCCATGGCTATGTGACTTGAGACAGTAATGTATGACTTTGCACGCATTCCTGTGTCATGGCATTCAACTTCCTGAGACTGATCCTGCAGGGGAGTGACATGTGCAACATACACCCCATTGTGGCATTGACTATCCGGACATGGGTGCATCATGGTGTCTGGTGCTGGTATGCATCACATGCATTTCTATTTAAACTCTGGCCATCCCTTTATCCGGACACCTGCACTGACTCAGTGGCAAGAGATGTGATGTGTGCATGTTCACATACTTCACTGTGTTCCCTGCAATGTCCAACAACTGTGTAGGTGGTGCATGTGTCCACACTGGGGTCTTACCATCAGACAGGCACCAGACAGATGGGTGCAAGGGCAGGAGGGGTGTGAGTCCCATGGTTGACCATCAGACTGACAATTGGCTTCCCCGAATCTGTGTGAGGACTTCAGGCAATGTTCAACTAAGGATGCCAGGGCTTGCTCTGTAATGTGCTGTACTTACTGTGGTGTGTGCGGTCAGTGCAGGTGACTGATGTTTGTCTGTTTCCCTAATTGTTTGCAGATACATCCACGGCCACAGGAGGGGACAGCTCCACGGACCAGGAGGAGCAGCGGAGCCAGACTGGGTCAGCATCGGACGAGTGGTCAGAGGGACCCAGTGGCACGGAGGGCGAGGGGAGCCACACCGAGGAGTCCTCAGCACCATCCACCTCAGCTGAGGACCACAGCAGCTCAGAGGATGACTCCCTTGTGGAGGCGGGTCTCAGCAGCCACCAAAGGCCAGCTAGTCTGTCTGGCCCCGCCACCACCACCACCACCACCGCCCTCCCATTGTCTCCCATTCCAGGGGTCAGTGGAGGCTCCCGTACTCGGGAGCGTGTCTCCTTCGTGCCAGGCACCGCAGCCCCTGCCCCTGTGTCCCCTGCTGCCCTGAGTGAGGAGTCTGTGTACCTCCTTCGGCAGCTCCATGTAGGGCAGACAGCAATGCTGAGTGTCCTCCATGCACACACCACTCTGTTGACACAGCTGGTGTCGTTCATGGAGGGCATCTCGACGGGTATGTCTGCCCTACAGAGGAGCAATAGGTCCATGGACTCCTCCCTGACGGCAGCAGTGTCCCTCCTCCAACAGTCCCTCACCCCTCCCACCTCTGCCCCATCCACACTTCCTGCCCCCCTACCTGTCCAAAGCACATGCACACCTGCACAGTCACCCAAACACACAGACACGAGCAGCACAGACACACCCAAGAGAAAGGCAAGACGTGCACACATGCATCCTCAGGGGACTGATACCACAGACACAGGGGACGGGGAACACACACACACACAGGCATCCACATTAACTCCGCAGTCCTCCAAATCCTCTCCCTCCAAGACCCCTTCCTTGCCTCGCCTGCTAACACACCTACACAGCAGATCTTCCTGTGTGACCTCGGCCTCTTCCCCTCCAATCCTGCTGATCCAGCATACCGGGGGAAGAGGAAGTCCACCCACACAGAGGGGAGTGCCCTTCGCCCCGGACACCCTCCCCCAGGTGCAGGCAGAGTGAGCCCCCCACCCGCAAGTCCCCCCGGTCCCGGAAGAGCAAGACCCCGCCACCGCCCTGCAAGTCAACCACCCAGTCTCTCACCTCCATCCCCCAGGCCACCACTCCACAGGTTCCACCGCCACACCCTGCCCCAGGTTCCCCCACACACCGATACCGCATCCCCAAACTGCTTAGGCCCTCCCCCCTGCCACTTGCTCTTCCACCCCCAAACCAGACGCTCTGCCTGTTTGTGCCACTGGTGTGGAGACCGTGTCCCCCCCTCTGTCCTGCCCAGCTCTTCTGCCCCCCTTTCCACTACCTTGGAGTCATGCACTGCGGTGGAGTCCACAACCACCCCGTCTGACTCGGGCACTGCATTGGGGACCCAGTCCACTCCATCTGACTAGCCCACTGCAGTGGTTGCAGCACCAACTCCATCTGACTTGAGCCCTGCGGTGGTGCCAGCCCCCCTGAGTCAGACACATCCACTGCAGTTGCCGGTGACACTCCTGCACCCACCTCCCCTTCACTGCCTCCTTCTGGCATCCCCTGATCCTGTCCCTGCGGTGCCTGGCCTGCCCCTCCAAGGGGGATGTCCCCTGTCCGTACCTGTGCAGGCAAGCAATTGTTGACAAGTTGTCACACATCACCCTGTTGGGACTGTATATTTGGACTGGCCATTGGCCTTAGTTTATTTTGGACTTTTGATTTGAGTTGCACACTTGCTGAATAAAGCCTCTTTTTGTTTACTTGTGGTTAATCTTTGGATGTACATGATGTAGATGTGTAGAATCATGCATTTGCTGTTGTAATAGTGTTCAGATCAGGTAAATGAAGTTTTGCTGTGATGGGCTCCATGTGGTCCATGGGATATGTGTCCTAATCTAGTCTGGATCTATAGCATCCTTTGCTGCAGTCTGAGGGTGTAATGTTCAGCATTTGACACAGGGATGTACGTTTAGCATTTGTAGATTACCATCTTTGTCCTACACTGATGCACATCTGGTGGGCTTACCACTGTCCAATGTTCCTAGTACCCTGACTGTGTGCCCGTCTCCAATGGACATGCAGTTTAGCACATCAAATTTGGAGGACTCATCTGTGTACACAGTGCAAGTTGCTTGACACGTGTCTTGGGTGTATGCAGATGACTGACGTGACACTCCCGTGCCCAGGCTGATATGAGCAGAGCCTTCAGTGTGTTGTAGTTGTTGACTCACTGACCGAGTGTTCTGCTGACATGTTTGAGTCATGCACAGACAAGGTTTGGCACAGCTGACCTTCCACAGGAGTGGAGTGCCCTCATGGCAGTGCGTGATTCCATGATATAGGCTGTGCCCATGTTATATGTTGTGTAGGCATGTCTGTGCGTGTTCCCTTCTCCTTTTCCTACACAGGCTGTGTCCCTACGGATGTTCCTGTTTGTGATGCTTGCTGAGTTGTTCTGTGTTCATCCAGCATCTTAGACCTGGTTACTCCGGGATGTGGGTGCATGGCAAACTAATGTTCATGAGGTTGTCATCCCTAGTTGTCTTTGTTGTCAGGGCTGGGGATGTGGGCAAACGCAGATGGGACACAGTTAGGATTCCTCTTGGCACTTGTTGGTTACACGAGTAATGTGATTTTCTGTTTGTGTATGCTTTCAGTGATTGTGACACGTTGTGTGTGTGACTGCTGCCACTCCTCAGGGTCAGAGCTGCAATGTTGGAAGTTGTCTATGTGTGTCCTTTGTGGGTCAGCTTGGCTTCTTCATTGGTGTGTGACTATGGCCAGGATCCCATTGTTTGGGGTGGATTTCACGTCATGCCCATGTACGGCATACTGTGCAGTGTGTCAGACATTCACAAGTATTGTTGACTGGCCATGTGTGATGGGTTTCTGCACCATATTTCCCCCCACCACCCCTGGGATTGTCATGGGTGCATGTGCAATGTCAGCAGTCCATGTGAGCTTCAATGCTGCACATTGGTGGAGTTCAAGGTGTGTGGCGTTGAGTGTGTGCAAATGTGTGTTGTTGCACGGCTGGGGCACTACCTCCATATGTTCCTTGGCTGGCAGGCCGTGCTGAGTGCTTTGTGCTTGTATAGGTGTGATGGTAGTTTGTTGCTCAGGACACATGGCTGTGGTTCACAGTGTGGATGACATCTACCTTTGTCATCACAGTGTGATTGTCATGCAGGCTAGTGTCACCACAATGTGGGGTCCCTGGGGCGAGTGCTGTGGTGGTTCTGTCTCTTGCTGTGTGTGTTGCTGTTCCTACAAGCTTGTGTGACATGTGTAATTTGGGCTCCCTCTCATCTCACAATGCCTGTTTGCCCACATAGGGGAATCCAATCCATGAGTTACTTTTGTATGTGACTGTGTTGACATCTGTGTATCAGTGAATCTGGCCTCCTCATGTGTTGTGTGTTTGCCTGGGGACACTGGCACACAACCCCCTCACCTGTTGTGTATGATATGCAGTGTGAGTCTGCCTGTTTGTGTTTGTGCTTTTGCACCACTGCATTGGCATATCTTTAGTTTGCCATTGGCTGTATGTTGTTTGTTGGCTTTCCCCTGCTGGCCCTGGGACTGCTAGGTCATCAGTCAGCACATTGATCATGGTTAGTATGTCCCATTGCTGCCATGGTATGGTATTTGTTCACCTGACATCTACAGTCTCCACAGGATATCTACATTTGTGTGTCCATTGGTGCAGATATGTGGGTCTGCATTATGATGCTCACTTCTGTCATTGTGTTATTTGTGAATGTAGACAATGTGGGCCCCCATGGCTGATGTTTGTGTGCACATGGCCAGAACGATGTGTCATTGGCACTGCACTGCTTGCCTCACACAATCTATGTTGCTATGGGACACAAGCACTACAATGCCACTGTAGTGTTTGGTGTTGTGTGGCCAGGAATAATCCCTGCAGTTATGTTTTTGCAGCTTTTACCAGGACTACACTTCCTTTTGGGCACTGTGGTGATGGGGCTTTGGGCCCCATTGCCACACTGTTCAAAATGTGCTTCGGCTATGGAGCACACACTTCCCTTTTGGGCACTGTGGTGATGGGGCTTTGGGCCCCATTGCCACACTGTTCAAAATGTGCTTCAGCTATGGAGCACACACTTACCTTTTGGGTACTGTGGTGATGGGGCTTTGGGCCCCATTGCCACACTGTTCAAAATGTGCTTTAGCTATGGAGCACACACTTACCTTCTGGGCACTGTGGTGATGGGGCTTTGGGCCCCATTGCCACACTGTTCAAAATGTGCTTCAGCTATGGAGCACACACTTACCTTTTGGGCACTGTGGTGATGGGGCTTTGGGCCCCATTGCCACACTGTTCAAAATGTGCTTCAGCTATGGGGCACACACTTACCTTTTGGGCACTGTGGTGATGGGGCTTTGGGCCCCATTGCCACACTGTTCAAAATGTGCTTCAGCTATGGGGCACACACTTACCTTATGGGCACTGTGGTGATGGGGCTTTGGGCCACATTGCCACAGTGGTCATGGTCTGCTTGCATTGTGTAGGCCACACACACAATTATGTGTGACACATGTGTTAGGGGGTCACATTGTATGTTCAATGTCATGTTCAGTGTTGTATGCATTTGACACAGACCACACACGCTTGTCATGGTGTTGGGGGCTGGGATGTAATTTACAGACAGTCCTTATGTGGGAGTATGCTAGTTGTGTCATGCATTACCCGTCCTATGAGTAGGGGTGGTTGTAGTGACAGGCATCCAGCCCCCCATGAGTGGTGATGGTAGTAGTGGTAGGCATCCAGCCCCCCATGAGTGGGGATGGTAGTAGAGACAGCCATCCATCCCCCTAAGGGTGGGGATGGTAGTAGTGACAGGCATCCAGCCCCCCCTGGATAGGGGTGGTGGTAGTGGCAGGCATCCAGCCCCCCCTGAGTAGGGGTGGTGGTAGTGGTAGGCATCCAGCCCCCCATGAGTGGGGATGGTAGTAGTGGTAGGCATCCAGCCCCCCATGAGTGGGGATGGTAGTAGTGGTAGGCATCCAGCCCCCCATGAGTGGGGATGGTAGTAGTGACAGGCATCCAGGCCCCCCTGGGTAGGGGTGGTAGTAGTGGCAGGCATCCATCCCCCTAAGGGTGGGTATGGTAGTAGTGGCAGGCATCCAGGCCCCCTGGGTAGGGGTGGTAGTAGTGGCATGCATCCAGCCCCCCTGGATAGGGGTGGTGGTAGTGGCAGGCATCCAGCCCCCCTGAGTAGGGGTGGTGGTAGTGACAGGCATCCAGGCCCCCTGGGTAGGGGTGGTGGTAGTGGCAGGCATCCATCCCCCTTAGGGTGGGTATGGTAGTAGTGGCAGGCATCCATCCCCCTAAGGGTGGGGATGGAAGTAGTGACAGGCATCCAGCCCCCCCTGGATAGGGGTGGTGGTAGTGGCAGGCATCCAGCCCCCCCTGAGTAGGGGTGGTGGTAGTGACAGGCATCCAGGCCCCCCTGGGTAGGGGTGGAAGTAGTGGCATGCATCCAGCCCCCCCTGGATAGGGGTGGTGGTAGTGGCAGGCATCCAGCCCCCCATGAGCGGGGATGGTAGTAGTGGTAGGCATCCAGCCCCCCATGAGTGGGGATGGTAGTAGTGGTAGGCATCCAGCCCCCCATGAGTGGGGATGGTAGTAGTGACAGGCATCCAGGCCCCCCTGGGTAGGGGTGGTAGTAGTGGCATGCATCCAGCCCCCCCTGGATAGGGGTGGTGGTAGTGGAAGGCATCCAGCCCCCCCTGAGTAGGGGTGGTGGTAGTGACAGGCATCCAGGGCCCCCTGGGTAGGGGTGGTAGTAGTGGCAGGCATCCAGGGCCCCCTGGGTAGGGGTGGTAGTAGTGGCAGGCATCCATTCCCCTATGGGTGTTTATGGCATTGGTGTTGGCCATCCCACCCATATGGTTCTGCTGTTGCTAGTGTACGTTATTTGTGCATCCCTATGTATGTGTGACATATTTCGTGTACGTGTGGTTTGTTTGTATTGTTGGTGTTTGACTTACCGTCTGCGCCGTACGCGTCCGTGCTGGTCCCGGTAATAGATGTAGAGTATAGGTAGGACCTGCGCAATGGGATTCATGCTTGGATCGTCTCATTCGGGTTTCTCGTGTCTTCGAGTTGTACTCGTAGCAGGCTTGTTCGTCTCGTAGCCGTGGATCGTCTTGTGGCGCGAAACGGAGCTTATGTACGGCTCGCCCGGATGCTCAAACGTGCCGGACGTAGCGACGAGTTCGGCGCGTACGGAAGACGCATCGTACTAGTCCGGCCGGAAGGTGCTGTGTATTTGGTTCCGTGCAACTCGATTCGGCGTTTACGGATCCGGCTCGGGCGGGGAACAGGAGCTGGAATGGGTAAGTACGGCTCGCTCGGAATCTGGGCTGTTATGCTCATCGTACTTGTTCGTTCGGTAGAGTGTTCGAGTCGGTCGGAAAACACGCGTTCGGCTGGTATTTTTTCCAGACGAATACTGTTAGGTGCGCTTCCGGCCGACATCGGAATCGACCCCTAAGTGATATAAATGATGTGATTTCATTAATGAAAACAAAGGATTGTTCATTGGTGAGGTGCATCTCTCTATTACACCCTGATATTCAAGTTGAGTGAGTATTTCTCTAACCTGTTGTTTTGCATGATGTTTAATGGGGTATTGTGTTTGCACTTGTGGACTGGACCCTATGGGTATGAGGTGGTAAGATGATTCTTCATCCCAACCCACATGGTTGCGGTATAATGCCGGGGCTTGTGCAAGGGCACACTCCTTGGTGTATGTATGTTTAACTAATTCTGGAACAGGGTCAGAAGAAGATGGTAATAATACACATTCCCCTCCTGGGACTTGTCAAACTCAGGTGGCCAATCCTTTTCAGCCAAGAGAATGTCATAACCAAATGATAAGTTCTCCCAAGAGAGAACGTTGATAGTACGAGGTATATCTACTTTCATCTGTAGTTGTAATTCCTACAACTGACTTAGAAAAATTTGGGGCCGATTCCGATCTCGGCCGGTAGTGCTCCGAATCGGATTTGGATTTACCGGATCCGATTCGGAGCCCTGTTTCCCGACCGATTCGTACGCGGGTCCGGCCGAGCGAGTACGATGCAAGCTCCCGCGAAATCGCCGACCGACTCGTACGCGGCTTCAACACGCTCCGACCGACTCGCATGGACACGACTCGCACCGCGCTATGGAGACGTTTCCCGGCCGGGTAAGTACGATGCGCGCCGCGAGCAGTCCGACCGACTCGCGCCGTCCGGCTCGAAAAAGCTGTCGGAGCCGGACTTTGGGGTTCCGCGTCGGACCCCCTGTACGCGTAGGCGCGCGAGTCGCACACAGGGGGGACCCATGGGTCCCCCCTACCTGTGCATGTACGCCGCGATGCGCATGGACGCGCACCCGCTGTAGGGGGCGCCCTTGTTCGCCTCGCACCCATTGGAGTCAATGGGAGCCCACGTACGCGTCGTACGACCGGCTCCCATTGACTTCAATGGGAGTCCGACCGAATCGAGTCCGATAGCATGCGAATGCATCGTACTCGTCCGGTCGGACTGCTAGGGTCCGATTCGGTCGGAATTCTCTCCGGGTCCGGCTCGGTCGGAGAGATTTCCGGCCGGAATCGGCCCCTAAGTCTCTGGTCCTGTGTTTCTGCCTGGACTTAGTACTGAGTTGCTAGTGCCACCAGACATTCTAGAAGATTCTGGCAAACTATTGTGACTTCTGCCATGCTGTAAAGCAGAGTCAGAGCCCACTCCCTATTCAGAAGCAGAGACCTCAATGTGTGGCATGTTTAGCTTTTATACCAGCCACTTTCTTATTTTTATATTGAGGCTTTTGCTGTGGAAGTTTTTCTTCCTTTTTTATTATGAAGTCAGAAGAGCATTGTGAGTACTTTTTCGTTTCACGTACTTCTCCGACCTGCACTCTGATGAATCACTGACAGAATATCGACTACAAGAATATCGACGTAAAAAATATCGGAGGCGAAATATCGAGATCCAGAATATCGACATCCTATCTACATTATGGTAAGTACAAAAATATCGGAAAAAAAATATCGATGTCAAAAATATCGTTGTTAAAAATATCGTTTATTATTAAGTTTAAAAAATAATGTAAAATAAAGTAAATAATACATATAATTAAAATAAACATAGTTAAAAAAAATTAAAATGTTTAAAAGTTATAAATGATATATAGATATAATGTAAAAATAAATTAAACATATACATATAATATATAATGTATATACTTACTAATAATTTTTAAAACTATTTTAATAACTTATAATATTTTTTTAAATATCATAGGGGCTCATTACGTTGGCGGGCGGAAGCACCACCGCCGTGCTGGCGGATGCAAAAAGCACCAGTTACCGCCGGCACGCAGCAGTCCACACGCCCGTCCAATTACGATGCGAAAAGTAGGCCAAACACCGCCGGCAAGCCAGCAACACCGTCCGCCATCAAAGTGCGCCCGTACACGTAGCGGCGCAGCCCAACTGACACACACCGTCCGACGAAACACGTCCCGCCCGGCGCATAAATTACGATGCCGCAAACAAATGGCTCCCACGGCCAAGAGATACCGTACGACAAACCGAAGCGGTAACACGGATGCCGAGCACGGACAACGAAGAAGCGGCTCCCCCGAGCATGAATCCAGCACTGCAGGTCCTCCCCATGCTCCTGCTGATGCACCACCAAGGACGCAACGTACCGCGGAGACGCAGGTAGGCACACACACAACAAGTGCACGCAAACAGCGCACACAGTGCAAGGGCGGAAAAAGCGGACAACCCCCCACCAGCGCGTGTACACAACACATCCACCATTGCATCCACATATGACACACAGGCCAAATCGTAACATCGCGGAACACATGTGTACACACCACCTGGGACTAGGAACCAACCACCCCGTCACGGCCCCAAAGCGCCGATGACGCCGCCACACATGCGCACAACGCAGAGGCCAACCGCAGCGCCATGCATGCGTCGCACACAGACACAGGGACACAACCAAGCAGCACACACATCAGCCCCACCCGAACGCACATGACACGTGACAGGCCTGCCACAGACATGTCCCCAACGCCCAATTCACGGACAACACCCAACGCCACACAACCGACGCACACATGTCAGTGAAGACACGCAACAGCAGGACACACCCCAGTGTAACAAACATGGCGAAGCACACAGCGGCGGCAACACCAACTAGGAGAAGCAGGGCCCCTTCGGGAAGAGGAACGCCAGTACCACACTGAAACACCCATACCACCCTGCACATATGAACAAGACATACAAAACGGAACACCAAAGAGCCCGGGGACCGACAACAGGTGGCCCAAGAATAACATTCACACACAAGGCCCAACGCAGAGCGGAAAGGCAGCCTGCCGCCCACACAAGGGAGAGCAGACAGCACTGAATGACCTTCCATTCCAACTCCGAAACCACAGCCCTACGACAGAAGCCGGTGAATACAGCCATTGTCCAAGAATAGACCAACACAGGCATGCCGAGGAGACCGACCACAGGGCAGATAGCGCATATCACAGAAGCACACAACGGACGGGGAAGAAAGAAGAAAACACTCCCCCATGTCGGCCACATGCAAGTTAATTGGAAGGAGTCACACATCACTGACCTTGAACTGTCTGAGAAGCATGTGGGAAGAGGGCCCGTGTCCTCCAAACAAGCAAACAGAACACAAGTCCTGTCTCCCTACGACTACACAGAGCTCACAGCAACCTCGGAGCGTGCACATTGCAGACTGCACACACAGCCGGAGCACGCCACCACAACGCACCGCTGGGAAATGGCAACCGCAACACACCTACCCAACTACGCCGAACAGCTCAAGCTGTACAAAACCAACCTGTTCCATACATTGGGATGCGATCTCCTGTCCCTGCTGAACGTAAGTTACCGACTGACTTACCGCATCACATTGTTCAGCTGCGTCATGCCCGTCTTCTACTGTCGGAGGTGTCCATACCAGCATCCCGTCGAGATATGCCTCTCCAACCCGGCATGTCTGAAGGCGGACCTGCTACCACTACTCCTCCCTCTGGACGCACACGACAGGGCCTGCTCTGCCTATGGGGGCTTGGCGTATGTGGCCAACATCGCACCTGCACTGAAATGGGACCACTGTGCCTCCACACGACGGATCATCGAGAACAGCTACATCGAATGTCACCCAGCATGCCCCATCATGGTCCTCCAAGGGACAACTTACGAACAACACCTTGACAGCCACCATCCGCTACATTGGCTGGCAAACATGTACACCACCAATGACATGGAAGCCCTGCTGGACGGCATCGCATACCTGACAACCTGTCAATTCGTCGGACCACAAAGCAGGTTCCCCGAGTGACCTATGATGTCCAACCCCGCACCCATGCTTAGCTTCCGCACGGACTGGCCAGTCACCACCACAACAGCCATACCAAACGACCGGCAACTGTAACCACACCATCAACGACATCGCCATGACATCGGATATGACCGGGACATGCACACTGTTCCCCATCACATCCAGGAACACCGCATGCATCGTGGGAGGCAGTGGCATGGGCTCTGTGTATCGCACCCACATGGACGGAACTGCACGAACAACCAGGACACGACATGGATCCAGCGCACATGGACACACACACCACTCAGTGGACATGAATAGGTCGCCTGGAGTCTGTGGGTGCTGCACCCCTCCCACCCCCGCCCCGGGAATCCCATACCAGGACCTTTGCATGGACGACAAGTGCATACAACAACAACACGACCCCAGTGACTGTGACATGTCCAGTAACCACCACATTGCAACAACAAGTGGCACGCCGCTGCATGCACGCAAGCCCATGCCCTGATGTCATCTCACATGCACGCGTGCATGAGGAACAACCGCAGCAAACCTGTCACATGGAACTGAGATGGACTGTGCCCATGATGCCAAGCGGTCTGGTAGGCTACATGTATACCGTCTCTGTCAAAGTCCGCAGCTCCGCAGCTATACGTAAATGTACATTAGCACAGCCTTGGCCAAGCAGATGTCACTCTGAAGCCCACATCCCACATGCAACAGCCAATCACATGTAACCCCACACCCTATCCCATTTGCAATCATGCTCAGTATATCCTCAACATGTATTCCGCTGCCAGTAGTGTCCACTATACTGCATCACAGAGGACAGAAGACTCAATATAATGTTTGAAACCAAAACTGTCTCCGCTGACTCATTTCACAAGTACGAATGAGAGAGGATGAGAGTATGTGAAGTACACGGCAGTCGTGACATGACCATGTAGTCCACTGGTATTGGATGTCAACGCAAATGAGTAGCACTACTGTGGAAGACACACATGTGTCGTGTGAAGTCGTATGGACGCAGTGCTCAGGTGGGTGGGTGCGACGGGTAGATGCGCACATGCCAAGTTGGAGCACGCCGTGTTGGGAGGGGTCATGAACAGTACACCACCGCTTCCCTGGGCATTGTGAGAGGACACCTGTCGGGGGGAGTGAACACGTGTGTGCACAGCAGCCGGGCACACGTACAAAGCGGTACCAGGTGCACCTCAGCCCACCCTCTGTGGACAATCTGGATCCTGTTGTGCGCCCGCCATGCCCCTTGACAAGGCACACACAGCCCCAGTCGACCAGGTGTAACCCCAACATAGTCAATCCGCACAGGCGATACAGGGCACGGGATGGCAGTGGAGCATGGTGTGTGAGAGGTCTCCTCGCGCTCCTCCTGGTCATATCACGCAGGCAATAGAACCTCAACGTCTAGCATGGCACAAGTAAGATGGAAGTGTAGGGGGACGCACCACAGCACGAGCAGCACTGACGTCACGGGAGGTGGCTCGCATCATCCCATCCATTGCCCATCATACCAACCACGCCACATGCCATTGCGACTAAGTGCAAGCGCGTGCGCCACCACCCCCGAGCCCTCCCCAGAGAGGCCAAAGAGTGAATGTGTGGGCCATCAGCCACAGACGGACGCGGCCTGGCCGCAAGGGCAGCCACAGCCACTGGGTGTCGCAGGTGGCGGATCCAGAAGGCGAAGACTGTGATGCATAGTCCATGCAGGCCGGGTCTCCATTTGGGGCACCACGCAGGTGGACGGCGTCCCGCAACACATCATACCCTGAGACAGCCCACTCGTGCAACTGGACCCACACATACACTCCTTGCCCTCTCTGGTGCGAGCTTGGGGCTGCCTGTGCAAGCGCTAGCCTCGCAGGTGAGCATGCATATTGGGGGAGCGAGGGGAGGACATGAGGGCTGGGGCGAAGATGACTGTATCACTGTCAGTTAGTACAAGGGATGACCCAGATGTGGAAAGGAAGAGACGTGTCCCGTGTGTACTGCAACTAGTCGCCAATCCAACTACCCCCATGTCCGGAATGTAAGCCCGCACCTAGGCCCGCCCATCCGCCACATCGAACATACCACCAGCACGACAACCTTCCCATTCGAAACACTGAATGGGGGTGGCGACCAGTGTACAATCATGTGTAGCCTACCCACGCGTACATGTGGGCCCTCCATGATCCATGTCACCTGCGGCAAAGTCATGACATGCGCAATGAGGGAAGTGAGGAGAGCTGTCCGCCCCACGCGCAGAAGGTGCATCAGCTCCACAGACCCAGCAGCGAGTCCAGCAGGGGTCACATGTGCAGGGGCAGCTGTGCCTGGTGTGAAGGCACATGCATATAGACAGCACATCGACCAATGTGTAGTCTGCCCACATCTACAGTCCATCATCATGCGGACATAGGAATTGAAGACAGGGCAACACATCTCAGTTGGTGCACCCACCGTGACCAACAATGCGCAATCATCGACGTACCCGCCCTGTGCATGGCCCCCCACCCAACGGAGGCACATCCAGTGCCACCATCCCACACACAAGCCTTCCACGGAACATGCTGTGTCCAATGGTCAGTACAGAGTCAGCGCCCATCTGGTGGATCCTGAACAGGAGACACATGCACACACATGCCAGCTCCCACTATGTACGTCTGCCACCTGGCACGTGCAATGTAACCTCTCACCTGTGACGTGTGGCTGCAAGCACACAGCCGTCTTGGCATGGGGCTGTCAATGTGGAAACCTGTCAATGTTTCGGGAGGTGTGATCCATACAGTGCTGTACATAGGGTGCAGTGCTGACACCTACTACTGTCTCATATCCCCTCGTGCCACAGGTCCCACTTGTTTTGGCCGCTCAGCCTGTGCCCATATCGTCGTCGTCGTGTGCCATACTCATCCAGCCGCGGAAGCAGTTCCATGCTCAGCAGACATTCATGTTGCCGTGGCGTTGCCGCTTGACGGATATGCAGTCAGTCCCCATCAGCACGCCCCGCAAGTCATTGGGGCCTAGATCCCCATGTGCATGCACATGGCAGTGGTTTGTATCACTAGCCATTGCCATTGTTGGGAGACCTGTGTAAGTGTATTGTGGCCGTGCCGTCCCAGCTTGACAGCTGGGCTGTGGCTCATGTGCTTGCTCAGTCATGTCAGTGATGTGTATGCGAAATTGCTATGTGTCGTGTTGCTTTGACATGTGTCCTCTGCCATTGTCCCTAGGCGGAGACCGAACATTGACCGCCCATACCAATTGCTGGCGGACATGGACGATACAGAGGTTATTAGGAAGTTTCGGCTGGACAGGCCAACCCTGCATCGACTGTGTGCCATGTTAGAACCCCATCTCCGTCCCCGCAGGGTGTATCCGACTGCTGTCACCCCCACGGCTAAGGTGATGGCCGCCATGCATTTCTTCGCCACTGGGTCATTCCAGCACACAGTGGGCATTGGAGGAGGGATGTCCCAGCCCATGTTCAGCAAGGTGCTGAGGGATGTACTGGCAGCCATGATGCTGTACCGAAACAGGTACATCCGCTTCCCCAGGGCTCGTGAATTGGCGGCAGTGAAGGGTGCATTCTATGCCCTTGGCAGAATCCCACACGTCGTTGGAGCCATTGACTGCACACATGTCGGCCTTGTTCCACCACAGGCCACTGAGCACCTGTACCGCAACAGGAAGCACACGCACTCCCTGAATGTGCAAGTGGTGTGCCTTGCGGACATGGTGATCACCCACGTGTGTGCAAAGTTCCCAGGCTCGGCCCATGACGCACACATAATGCGCAACAGCATCTTGCCACGACTGATGTCCAATATGCAACAGGATCGTGCCTGTATTGTCGGTGAGTATGTGGAGTGGTGTAGCGTGCTGGTTGTGCGATGCTGTCCCCTGTCCAGTTGGAATTGCAACGGTTCTCTGTGTCCCTCACACCCAGGTGACTCTGCGTACCCGAATGGGGCATGGCTGCTCAGTCCATTGAGGAATCCTCGCACCCCAGCAGACGATCGCTACAATGAGGCACATGGGAGGACCAGACGTGTGGTCGAGCGTACCTTTGGCCTCCTCAAGTCCAGGTTCAGGTGCCTGGACCGCACCGGGGTGCGCTGGCGTACTCCCCACAGAAGGTGTGCCAGATAGTGGTGTCGTGCTGCATGCTGCACAATCTGGCCATTCGGAAGCAGATCCCCCTCATCGTGGATGACGGAGATCAACCAGGGCCCCAGCCCGCAGACCAGGACAGCTCGAGTGAGGAGGACAGCGGAGAGGAGGAAGCTGGTAATGTGCGGCAGCAGCTCATCGCCCGCTACTTCACTTGACGGTGAGTGTCCATGTACGACGGCTGATGTGGCTGTATCTGTGCAGGTGTGTGTGTGCTGTGTCAGGGTGGCCGTTTGTTCACTGCGTGCTGTGTGTCAACGCTCCATGGCCAGGGTAGTATGCCACTGTTGGTGGCTGTGGCATTGTGCCCTATTGCTCTGTGCGATGTGTGTACATTGCTTGTAGTTGTTGACATGTACTGTGTGATGGGTGTGTGACACACTCATTGAATGTGCTCCTGTTCTGTCTCCCACCCCTAGGTCCCTACAGGCCCTCCGGATTCAATTGCCATGCCACGCATCAGGTGCCTTTCCACCCAAGGTGGCCGTTGTATTCCGTACAAATAAAACACAGGGCACAAACAGCAGTTAGTGAAAAAGGTGCATTTATTACAAACTGTGACATGTGATTGTGTGTAAGGTGATGACAAAAGTGGTGCGTGCAGTGACAATGAGCTGTCGGTCATGGCTGCGTGATGATCAGGGTGTACCCACTGGTTCTATGTCCATAGTCCAACACACACATGCCATCCAGATGGCTGTGTGGAGTGGGATCGTAGTCCAAGTCAATGCAGTGGCTGGTCAAGGAAGGCTGGCGGAAGGCTGGCTGGCTGCCTCACTTGCGTTTGGAGCGTGCGAAGTCCTCCCGGGAGATCTGTTTCCACTTCGGACGGCCCCTTCCACGTTTGTGAGGGGGGTGCCTGCTTGCGACATGCTGGTGGTTGAGGTGTGCTCACTGGCTGTGGACGCAGGGGAACTGGACACTGCTGCTCCACCCTGCGCCCCGGCAGGTGGTGGCGGAGGGGGAGCTGCTGTCCCTGGCTGTGACCTCACCGCCACCACCAGCTGGCCCATGAGGTCCACGATTTGGCCCATGGACCTCAGCACCCCCAGCACCTCACGCGTGTCTGAAGCAGACCGGACCCATTGTCCTTGGGCCTCTTCATAGGCCCCAAGGACTCTGGCCATTTGAGGCAGGGCATGGCTCCCAGGGGAGGCTGGCGTTTCCCTGACCCTGCTCCTCCTACCAGTCCTGCTGCCACTGGCCTGCCCACTAGCCACATTGCTCACCACGGTCCTCGCTGTGGCTCCCAGGGTGGATCCAGTCGGCCGGGCCACCACCATTACTTAAATAAAATTAAAATACTTCCCACCCTATTCCCCACTAACCACACAACCCACTACACATAAAAAAACACAATTATTTTAATTTGCCATTAATCTATTAATAAGAATTAATTAACAATTAATAATAAATTATTTAACAAAACAAATAAAAATAAAAAAATTATAATTAATATAATTATAAATTATTCAATTAATAAAAATTAACTAACAATTAATAATTAATTAACAATAAATTATTTATCAATAACAATAAATTAAAAAATATTAATTAATTTTTAATTATTAAATTACTTCCCACCCTATTCCCCTATAAACCCACAACCGACTACATATAAAAATTAACATAATTAATGTAATTATCAATTAATAAAAATTAATTAGCAATTATTAATTAATTAACAATAAATTAATTAACAATAACAATAAATTATTCAAATAATAAATTATTTATAATTAATATAATGATAAATTATTCAATTAATAAAAATTAATGACCAATTAATAATTAATTAACAATACATTAATAATCAATAACAATAAATAAAAAAATATTGATTAATTAATTATAATTAAATTACTTCCCACCCTATTCCCCTATAAACCCACATCCCGCTCTGATACTAAAACGCAAAAATATTAATTAATTAATTATAATTAAATTACTTCCCACCCTATTCCCCTATAAACCCACAACCCGCTCTGATACTAAAACGCAAAATGTACTTTAAAAAATTACTAATTTCTAAACATTTACTACATATATTTAGAAATAATTAAAATACATTACAAAAAATGTTAAACATACATATAAAATACATACTAAAATACATAACACTAATATAAATATCGATATTATTAACAACAAAATTTTTGCTTACGATATTACTTACTTCGATATTACTAACTTCGATATAAAAAAACGATATTACTTACCTTAAGGTCGATATTCTGGTCAACGATATTCTTAACATCGATATTCTGTCCCTACGATATTGTTAACTCGATATAATTGTAGGTCGATATTACAACTTTGATATTTTGACTGCTTACCACTCTGATCATCCTCCACTCTTTGAGCATTTTTCGGATAATTCCTGAAAGGAACGAGAAGGATAAGTATCTATATCCTGATACAGATCAGGCTGTTTGATTGCTTCATGGTTACGCAATTATAGCGCTTCTCAAGGATTCCTGTTGAGGAGATCCAATCCTTGGTTTAGTCTTTTCTTATTTTTTCTTATTATCCAAACATTTTTTTAGAAGACTCTTGTGCCTGTTTCAAGTTATCCTTTTCAGAATTTCCCTTGTTAAGTCTGGCTCCCAAATTATCTCAACCTATTGATGTATAGGTTTTAGCAATCATTTTTGGTAGTTCTCACTCTTGATCCACTGGCGGAACCTGTGTGAGACGCTAGCAAACTGCTAAGGCTTCTGCTTCCCCATTAATGTTACTTAAAATAATGTAAGAGACTGTGACATAATTGCTAATGAGTTTCATCCCCAAATCCAGCGCAGGGGCTGCCCTGTACTCATTTTGAATCTGTTTTAGCAACTCTGGTAAAATTGCAATGGATGGTGTACCAGGTGTTATGCAAATACTGAGCCCCAAGTGGCGCAGTCTTTCATCTGGGGAACCATCCCTCATTTTAGGCACATTGTGAGAATTCTATGTCTATCTTGAGGTCCCTTATGGGGAAATACTACTTCAAACTGATTTGATGTATGTGCTATGTATGTGCTATCCAGAAAATAATTTCTGCCTGTCTGGGGGAACTTTTCCCATTATTGAATTAGTATATACCGGACTGATTGTCAGGATTGCCAAATGTGGTTGTGCAGCTTGAGCATTCCTCACTAGGTTTTTTGTCATTGTTCGCATCACATAGTGTGTCAGACATCTGTATACCCTAACATGACCTGTGTAAAGTGTATGTAGTTCTGGTGCTGTAAAGTTTACTATATCTGGGTAAGGTGTGTAACCGGCTATGACTGGCTATGTCGTACCCTCATTGCTGAGGGGACCCAGCCTAACGTTAGCCACTGTGTGTGGGAGGGCGCTTGGAACCAATTCTGCATGTTCCTAATATGTTGATGGTATTTCTAGCTCTTCATAAGCTGTGTAGTTGTTGGGAACTGCTCATACAGTACAATTATGAAAATGTCTAGATGTGCTTTAATTGCCCGAAATGCTACCCACGAATAGAATACCTCTGTTCTGTACACTTCGTATGCCTCTACCATGAATGTAACATCCCCACCCACAAGGACAAGTCCAAGTTTTTGTAGCATTTGTGTTACTACATGTCTGCAGTTAACCAGTATGTTCACTATATTAGCCATTTGAATATATGGAATTCAGAAAAGGTAACTATAGGGAGGTATCCTTTGAAAGGTTCAAGCTTGAACAACCTACACGCAAAAATAGGGGTTCCCTATTTAGCGGAGTAGGATTTAGCCCTAACACCACGGATGTCTCTGATTAAAATGTTGAGTAGGGACTTTGGGCACATAAAAGAAAAACTACTCAAGAGACCCACTGAATAAGTACCTAAGCTAGAACGTTGGTGGTGCCATGTCATACAGTTCCTACTCTGGGGTCGATTCCGATCTCGGCCGGTAGGGCACCGAATCGGATTCGGCTTAACCGGATCCGATTCGGAGCCCTATTTCCCGACCGATTCGTATGTGCGTCCGGGCGAGCGAGTACGATGCGTGCGCTCGCGAAATCTCCGACCGACTCGTTCGCAGGACCCAACCGCTCCGACCGACTCGCAGGGGGACGACTCGCACCGCGCAATGGAGACGTTCCCCGGCCGGGTAAGTACGATGCGCACCTCGACCGCTCCGACCGACTCGCGCAGTCCGGCTCCAAGGAGCTGTTGGAGCCGCACTTTGGGGGTCCATGTCGGACCCCCCTGGAAGTGTAGGCGTGCGAGTCGCACACAGGGGGGACCCATGGGTCCCCCTACATGTGCATGTATGGCATGACCCGCATCGACGCGAACACGCTGTAGGGGGCGCCCTTGTTCGCGTCGTGCCCATTGAGTCAATGGGAGCCCGTGTACGCGTCGTACGACTGGCTCCCATTGACTTCAATGGGAGTCCGACCGAATTGAGTCCGATAGCATACGTGCGCATCGTACTCGTTCGGTCGGGCTGCTAGGGTCCGATTCGGTCGGAAATCTCTCCGGGTCCGGCTCGGTCGGGGAGATTTCCGGCCTGAATCGAAATCGGCCCCTCTGTCAGTAAAACTGTGCATTTGGACAACATAAAAATCAAAAACTATGCGGGACTGAGCCCTTGCACACCATCAGATTATGTTTTTCTTAGTCCTGGCTAGCTTACAGTGCACCATCTGGACCTATAACCTTACAAGGTACCGGATGTAATATATGCCTTTACATCGCATGCGTTTAAAACGCATGCGATTACAACATGGTCGTTACAACGACCGCGTTGTTACATCACAATACCATTACAACGCAAGTTGTTACATCGACTTGCTGTAGGGGGCGCGTTAGACTTAGGAATAGTATAATTTACTATTCCAACTCCAGTGTGCGCAGCAGTAGGGAAGGTGTTGGAATAGTTAATTATACTATTCCTTAGGTTAGCGCGCCCCCTACAGCAAGTCGATGTACCGACTTGCGTTGTAATGGTACTGCGATGTAACAAAGCGGTTGTTGTAACGACCGCGTTGTAATCGCATGCGTTGTAACGCATGCGATGTGATGGCTGTTTCCCTACCGGATGGCATGTGCATTCTCAGAATATGACAACCCTGATTCCTCAAGGCAAGTGTGGAAACAAATCTAATCCTTTTGTTAGTAACTCAGGCATGCCCAGGCATGCCCACAGGGAAGTACAGTTCACAGACTGGCATTTCAAATATGTATTAAAGCAATTGGACTCTTGTATAAAATATGTGTGCTGCAATTATTACAAAACAGAGTAATCAGCATTACGAGAATGGTAAAGATAATGAATCGTACAACCATTGTGCTGTTACATTGAGTATATGAATAAATATGATTGTGTCTACACTCCTTCCTAGCACTTCCTATGCTATTATGCCTAGGGTTTGCGGATCAGCCAGTATACCCCATTTAGCTGAAGGTATTTGTCATCTGAGATGAGGTGTAGAGCAGGCCACCATCCTTCTAAGGATGGTAGCAGGATTCAGCTGGGCTGGAATTCCATGGGGCAACCTTGACAGTCCCATCAGAATGCTCCTCTGCCTCAACAAAGGCTGGGTCGGGTTTTTATAATAAACTTCACCCATTCTCTCTATACAGGAGTTCAAGTCTTGAATGTTATTATTTATTCTACCCTTGCAGAGCGACAACAACAATCAACAACACTTTGTGCAGTAAACTTAGTCCTTGTACAGAATGTTCAAGGGCCTGATAATGTGCTAAGTGTAAGCAAATGTATTTCAGAGAACATTATCTCATACGGTGCACAAGCAAATATGTGTCAAAAGTCATTGTTTAAAAAAGGATGTCAACTTTAGATGTGAATATGTAAAATGGAGGTGTTCTCTGCCCATGGCCTATGTAACCTCATGAAAGTATGAGGTGAAAAGGAGACCATGGGCACATGCAAGAACTACTTAGGGGACAAATTAAATAAGTGCCTGACTTAGAACATTGGTGGTGCAATGTTATACAGTTCCTACAAATTTAGTAGGTGTGGGCGAAGAATTCAGCTCCGCCGGCAGAGTTTGTGAAGTTTTGCCCACTTTGTGCTCCGTGTGGAGTTCCACAAATCTCAGTGAAGTGCCGGGAGCAGAGTTTTTTCTCCAATGTTAAGTTGGCGAGGTCAAGCGGGAAAAACCGCATGCTAGACCTCCTCCCGGCAAGATTTCTCAACAAGGGCGGTTGCGGCAGGTCACTACTTCTCACATTGAGAAATCTGCTGCTCTTGTTGGTGAAGATGTCGCTCAAGTAGAATCGAGTGCCGTTCGCTGTGCTTTTACAGCACGGAACAAACTCCCGCTGCTAAAAATCAGTGCAAGCAGCTCAACTTACCACACTCTGCTGCTCGCGGAACTCCGCTGCTCGCAGTGGAGTTTTTTCGGCACTTTGCTGAGTTCTGCAGCAGAACTCCACCTAGGCCTAGATTTAAGTAGGACAGTGTATCTGGACAACATAAACTTCAGAATATGGGGACCCAGTTCACACATATCATCAGAGAATGTTGGCCCAATTCCTAGCTAGCTCACAGTGCCCTATCTGAACTCTGAACCTTACCAGGGTACCAGATGGCATCAGCAACCTTGAACATGACCACTCTTTATTCCCGAAGGAAATCGTGGTAACAGATCTACCCTTTCATTGTCACTTCAGCATGCTCAAAATAAAACACAAAAAAGTATGACTATGGCTTTCCAAACATTGATTGAAACAATCGTATTCTTGTATAAAAAGAGTGAGCTCCGAATAATATAAAGAAACAAAGCATTGCAAAGAGCATTTCAAGAATGGTGAAAAAGATAAACAGTTCAACCATCATAAAATTACTATATGATTATACTCTTACATAACACTACCTATGCTTTCGAAAGTATAGTGGGAGTACCCTCTGCCAGATCCATTGGGAAGGCCTAACCCCCGGTACCTGAATAAGAAGTGTCAGGAATCTCGCCTGTGCAGAAGAGGCTATCATCCTTTGCAGGATAGAAGTCAGAGTCACCAGGACGGCATCTCAATTACAGTACGTCAAGTTCCACAGTAATCCCAGCAGAAGTGCTCCTCTGCCGAATTTAGCGCAGATGCTGTTTGTATAATAAAAGCACTGTTCCATTCGCACTGTGTCAAAGGTGCAGAGCTGATGTGATGGTTTGTCGGTAGCCTTAGTGATGTCTCCAATCGGACAACGTAAATGCAAGGGCATAGCCTTCTATGTACAAAGCCTTTTTTATTTTACAGAGTTTTATATAGCGCAAATTTGACCCTAAGGTATCGGGTATCAGAGCGCTTTACATAGCATCAGTTGCGTTACATGAGGACACATTCATTTTTGTTAGGCACGGGGAGATTAAGTAATTTGCCCAGAATCACAGGATGTTCAGCGTCATTGCCAAGATTCGAACCCAGTTCCCCAGATTTGAGGTCCACCGCCCTAGCCGTTAGGCCAACTCCTCTCCCCATACAGATTTTATGAATTACATGATAATAATGCTTACTAAGAAATGAGCTGCATGTAGAATAGCTTCTCAGTATATTATTGTGTAAGTGCAAATCATGTAAAACGTCATCATTAGAAAATGATGTCAAGATAAAACGTGAAACTAAAATGAAGACTCAGAGCAGGCCCTGTTGTGCTTTAAAACAGCATTTGTTGGTCCTGTTGCAAGCCCACGCAGTAGGTAAGCTCGGCAGATGCAAGGAGGCCTCAGGAGCTTGTTATGTCCCTGTAGATCAGAACAGGAGGTCAATCAGCTGACTCTTGGAGTCACTCAGCATGGGATGAGGGTATCAGGGCCAGTCTTTCTTCTCAGCACGCAGGGCAGGCCTCAACCAGAGGGCAGCGGGGTGTCCTTCTTCTGTAGTATCCACAGGTCCAGGAGTGTACTAAAAAGTGGGTTTGAGAGAATTCTTTTTATACCTTGTGCCCACTTTGAAGTGGGAGAAGCTTCTGGAGTTTACCCCACAGAAGTGTCTTGAATGTCCTGCCTCTCTTTCCTGGTCCCAGTCTGTCTGGGGGCACAGAAAGCTAGTGGGAATTCCTTTATGTCTGAGCTGGGCCAGTGCCTTTGAAGTGCAAGTGTGGTCAATGACAGCATCCCCCCAATTAGGCAAGGATTGCCCATCCTGCCAACACCCAGACCCTCTATTGTGATGCAACCTGAGATGAATACCCAAAGGCCAACTGCCATCTTCACCTATCCTGTGACCAAGGTACAGGCTACAGGCATCAAATGGTTAGGAGAAGAAAATGCCAACTCTCTAATAGTGAGTATCTAATGGGGGGTTTCGTCCATACAGGTAGCCAGGTAGGACGTACTAAAGTTTTAAAGAGACAAAAAGAACCTAGCTGCCATTTTAAACATGCTGCTATTTATTTCAGCAGATTAAGGGCCTATGCATATAGTCATTGGACCTGGCTTAATCATTTCACCATGATTCGCATATTCAAAAAACATTCGTTTTAAACATTTCGATTATGTCTGAGACATTCAAAGATACACTTATTAAGTACAAATAATAAAAGCGTGATTATACATTGTGCAAACTCTCATAAATGAAAAAAAGAACACTATGCAACATGAATTTCAATACATTGCATTCATGAGTGAAAAATTACACCAGTTTATCTTTAACACACTGAGTCAAACAATAAGCACTCTCATACACGCCTATGGATCG
This sequence comes from Calotriton arnoldi, assembly GCA_963921515.1. NCBI lineage: Eukaryota > Metazoa > Chordata > Amphibia > Caudata > Salamandridae > Calotriton > Calotriton arnoldi. Next base: position 304,776 of record CAWUFW010011942.1, read on the forward strand.
CTTTTTCTAGAGAGATGCTTCTCCATGGGGCAAGGAAATAATGTCTGTGGGGGTCAATCATTATACAACATCCCTCTCCAGATTATATGGTTAGATAAATTAACACCCTCATGCATATAAGGAAATGCCGACGCGTTTCCAATTCCAGTGGCACTTAACGGATTTTCGTCAGGGCAGAGACACGGTGTAATCTGCAATAAATGGAGGAAAAAACGTTCAGTATTATGAGTCCCTTCTCTCTACCAAGATGTGACCTTTTCTGTGTGAAATAATTGTACCTGAAACTTGGAATGTTCTTCCTAGCTGCGTTAGGAGTTTTCTTCGATGTGCTGTTAAGTGGGATTGAATCTGAAACACCGAACATGATTTTATGGGGTTTGTCAATGTCTAAAAACAACAATTAGGACATTTGCGTGTAAAAGATTTCGGAGGAAGACGCTAACTTTTAAAAAAAACTGTGAGCTTGTTTGGATCGAAAAGGTGAAGTGAAAGAGCCCCCTTGTTCAGTTCAGGACTTCGTGAGGCGTATGATGCCTTGGTTCCACTTTCAAAATGATTGGGAAACTTGTATCTGTAGGGGTAAGGAGCCACAATGTATCACAATACTTTTCAAAACAGTTCTAGCGCGTTTGGTTAAATCGCAACAAAGCGGGCCTTAAGGACGGTTAGAACATTTGCGTGTGATAAATTTCAGTGAAAGGCGCTTACTCTTTGAAGAACTTCGTGCTTGTTTGGGTCGAAAACATGAAGTGGAGGAACCTCCTTGTTCAGTTCAGGACATCGTGCGGCTTATATTGCCTTTGTTCCGCTTTCAAAATGTTTCGGAAACTTGTATCTGTAGAGGTAAGGAGCCACAATGTATCGCAATATTTTCAAAAAACAATTCTAGCACGTTTAGTTAAAGCGCAACGAGGTGAGCCTTGAGGACTTACTTAGTAACGCTTTGGGTCTTGATTGCTAGCGCTGATCAGTAGATACATTCGGCGTTTGAATTCTGCAATGAGAAGAGCAGATGATTGTTTCTTTATCAAGGCGATTTTGTGCACGCCGGTTTTATGCAAGAGTTCTTTAAGCACGCACGTTGTTGATCGTCTATGGCGGGCTCCCACTAACCGCTCGGTCATTCTGTTCCTTTTTCCGGTTGGATGCACTTTTTTATTTCAAGAGCAGGAAGTGTTTCCGTTTGTTGATTTATGGGAGATGTAGTAATTAGTATGTTCTTGATGTGAAACGTGGCTCATCTATTGAATTGGTCATTATGTTTTGTGGTGATTTCTCTTCGTGCTGGTTCTGTTGAGGTCTGTAGGATCACAAACAGGCTAATTGATGGCTTGGTTTAGTTCAGACATTTCGTTGAGACCTTTCTGAGTACAATTAAATTTTAAGATTAGGTACGCCTCTTTTCTCAACAATCGATTTTCTACGCTACCACATGGGGTGGTAGTTTTAATCCAGCCAGTACAGTCCATACAAAATCTTTTTCAGAATGTTTGTTCTCAACAAAGTGTAACACCATTGGTGCTGTTAATACCTGGTTTTTAATTCGTGATCGATGTTGAACAATTCTTTGATTAATTTGTTGATTAGTCTTCCCAATGTAAAGCTTGGGGCATGGGCATTGAATTGCATAGACAGTATTTTTGGTTTTGCAATTTGTGAACTCTTTGTGAATCCATTTAATGGAATCGAACGTGAACTCATTACCTTCAATGGTGCTGCTGCAGGCTGAGCAATTGCCACATTTGTGGTGGCCCTCAATAGGTTGTAGATTCCATTGTGCCCTTAGGGTATTCTTCTTTATGATTGGGCTCAAATCTGCTCTGATTAATCTTTGGCCAATGCTCCTGTTCTTTTTCATGGCAAACAATGGTCATTCCATAGGGCACTCTAGCTGTGAAAGAAGATGCCAATTCTTTAAAATCATCTGGCGAAATTTGTTGGTGTGCGGACCGAACGTGGACACACATACCAGCCTTTCTAAAGGTTTCTTTTCTTTTATGGAGAGCAGTTCCTCTTGTGGTCTGTACCACGCCCTTTTTAATGCATGTTTGAGCATCTTTGCAGGATACCCTCTCTCTTTGAGCTGGTCGCAAAACATTTCAGCATGTATCATGTAGTCTTCCTTTCGTGCGTAATTCCTCCTGATCCGGAGTAGTTGTCCATATGGGAGATTATCTTTTAAACTCCTTGGGTGAAAGCTTTGATAGTGAAGAATTGTGTTCCTATCTGTCCGTTTACGATGTAGAGAAGTTGTTAATTTCTGATCATGTGGGAAAACTTCCACATCAAGAAAAGTAAGGCAAGTCTTGCTTTTGGTGATGCTAAACTTAATATCCTGGTGTCTCGTGTTTAACCATTCATGGAAGTGTTGAAGTTGTTCCTCTGTGCCATTCCAAAGGCACCAGACATCATCTATGTACCGGTACCATTGTAGGATATGTTCACTATAAGGATTATGATTAATGATAAACTTGTCCTGATATAGGGCCATGAACAGCACGGCCATTTCTGGGGCGAAGGGACATCCCATCGCGGTCCCTTTGATCTGCATAAAAAAAGTTTCCTCGAACTTGAAATAGTTTTTCTTCAAAGCTGTTTCAGCTAGGTCCAATATGAACTCAGTACGGACTCTGTGGGGCTTTTGACATGTTTCCAAGAAGTATTCCATTGTTTCCAGTGCTTCTGCCTGCGGGATCTGGGTGTATAATGAGACTACGTCAAATGTGACCATCCACTGGTTGCGGTGATCAAATGATTGACCTTCAATCTTGTTTATGAAGTCTTTCGTGTCTCTTAAGTAGGATGGGACTTGATCCATGAACGGTTTCAAGAAGACGTCTACATACTTGGCAATAGGCTCCAGTACTGAGTCGTTGACTCCTACAGCGAAAATGTCAGCGCAATCTCTTCAATGATACCCATGTCGATTCCACTTGTATACATTAACATTCATTGCTTGGGTATCTCTACTATGTGAATTTCACCTACTACTGTCTTTTTTTCGCGCCTCTCCACGTCGCTGTAAATACTTCCTCACGTGTCACTTGCGTCGTCACCATTTCATGAGCACTTGTGCACAGTACCCTACAGGTTACATGCCATTCAATGTAACGCATTGCTGTTCTTACACATGTTTAAATATATGAAGTTATTTATAACAAATATATATGACTACCAAAAAACTTTATGTTGCCAAATTGTTTTTTGTCTCCCTGGTTTCCCCCTTGCCTCCAGCAATTAACTGTGCTACCTTGAATTTGTCCACTAACTGATACCCTTAGAGACATTGACATTAAACTAAATCACCAGAAATCTAAAATGATGGAAGTAGAGCTGCACCAAGACAAGAATGTGAAAGTACTGTGAAACTCTGGATTTGGTAAAGCCTAATTAGGTATCAAATACCTGGGCGTGATTCACCTCCAACATTCCCCTCAGTTTCTAATCAAAATATTCAACGCTTCTAGATACCATGTTTAAATATCACTAAGATGAGGAAAGCTGGTGATATCATGGATACGCAGGATCAGTTGTGTTGACATGAACTCTATGCATTGATTATTGTACGTGGTTCAGGCCCTTCCACTTTTATTTGAACTGCATTTAAAATTATTCATAAAAAACATTAGGCATTCATCTGAAATACAAAATACACCTCAGGGAGCTGAAATGATGCTTTACAAGACTCTTGGGAGGGTGGTCTTGGAACCTCAAACATAGGCACTTAGGGGCCGATTCCGATCTTGGCCGGTAGGGCTCCGAATCGGATTCGGCTTTACCCGATCCGATTCGGAGCCCTATTTCCCGACCGAATCGTACGTGCATCCGGGCGAGCGAGTACGATGCGTGCGCTCGCGAAATCTCCGACCGACTCGTTCGCAGGACCCGACCGCTCCGACCGACTCGCACGGGGACGACTCGCACCGCGCTATGGAGACGTTCCCCGGCCGGGTAAGTACGATGCGCATCGCGACCGCTCCGACCGACTCGCGCAGTCCGGCTCCAAGGAGCTGTCGGAGCCGCACTTTGGGGGTCCGTGTCGGACCCCCCTGGAAGCGTAGACACGCGAGTCACACACGTGCATATATGGCGCGACCCGCATCGACGCGAACACGCTGTAGGGGGTGCCCTTGTTCGCGTCGTGCCCATTGAGTCAATGGGAGCCCGTGTACGCGTCGTACGACTGGCTCCCATTGACTTCAATGGGAGTCCGACCGAATCGAGTCCGATAGCATACGTGCGCATCGTACTCGTTCGGTCGGACTGCTAGAGTCCGATTCGGTCGGAAATCTCTCCGGGTCCGGCTCGGTCGGAGAGATTTCCGGCCCAAATCGGAATCGGCCCCATAGCGTCACAACTGACCCCTGCATTAGCTGAGTGTACTTCCAGCGTAAATGGTCCATGGCATGAGCTAGAAAAAAAAGCATGGACAATACCTCTGAAATACTTACTGTGGTTACCCCCAAGAACACATAAACTTTAGGAATCCCGCTATGACATTGAAACACTGGGCGAGGGTGGTCAAGACCCAAAAGATAACTAGTTACAGAACCCTAATGACGCTAATTATACAAAAACCCTACCATTCATTGGATCACGACCAATAGGGGCTATCTGGAATGGGCCAATGGAAAACTCCTGATACTGGGTGAAGCATTTATTAATGGTAATTTGAAAACAAGAGACAAGTGAATGACAAGTGAATGACAGATTTTCACTTACGCCCAAAAGATGCCTCGACGCATCACTTCCACCAATGTTCAGAGTAACCAAACATTGCGCTTAGCCTAACTGGGGTAAAGCATCATTGTAACAGTTTATGTGCATTATCTTTGTGAAGAATTAGCAGCTTTTGCCAGATGATTACCCCCAAACTCTATGGGACCTCGAGGTGGAGCTGTTTTTGCCATTTTTAACATGTGTCGGTGAGTCTGGTATGGTTCTCCTGTTTCAAGTGTCCTCGTCTTTTCCTACAGAAAATATTTAGGAATAAGAAGTCCTATGCGATGGTGAACTTAGCATAAGATCTTAGATCAAACTAGTCGCTTCTGTTTGCTTCTTCCTCAATATATCCTTCCATATCTTACGGTAAGAGCAGTAGAGCATTTGTTTAAGCTATGATTGGGTTAAGCTCAGACTATAGTAAATCTTTCTACCTTGCACTCTGTAAAGTATTAAAATTCTTAGAGGCAATCCAAAATGGTAAAATAAATTGTAGCCACCAGAATTGCCTTGAATGCTCCAAGTGTTGCCATGCCAGTCTACTCCTGCTCCGGTTGTTATTGCATTGGCTAAGGTAGAGGTGAAATGTATTTGGGAAGCTCTGTCTCTCAATTCTTTGGTCATTCAACATTATTTGAAAATAGACACCTTACGAAATAAACTTGACATGTTTAGTCCTTACCAGTGCATCACTACCAGACCAGGCTCCTTTTGCAGGGTCTCCCCCAGATTTTTGACTTCTGTTGCTAAGGCCATTTTTTGGCATTAGGACTCTGCACTTTTTCCTTGCTAACCAGTGGTAAAGTGCTTGTGCTCTCTCCGCAAAACATGGTACAATTGACCTATGCCAGATAGGTACATTTAATGTACTTGAAAGTCCCTAATAAATGGTATTACATGTTCCCAGTTCCTGTAAATTAAATGCTACTGGTGGGCCAGCAACACTCATTGTGGCCCCGACTAAAGTAGCATTTCAAAAACATGAATGAGTTTATTCATGTTTGATTAATTAAAATCATTACATGCCTGAAAAAATACCAAGAAGCATATGTGCGTTGAAACTACACCTAAAAAAAGCAACATTTAGTACCGCTGGCTCTTTGCCAGTAAGAACATATAATTGAGAGCAATCAACAATATTTCTTAAATTAGATCATATTGCAGTCTAAGTAAAGATTAAAACTAGATAAAACTTAGGGGCTGATTAGGATGGCGGTCGGAAAACCTCCCCGACCGCCATGGTAGCGGGAAAAGACCGCCCGCATGGACCGCGACATAACCGCCGGTCGAATTACGATGGCCCGCGGTCGAAATCCGACCGCGGTGGTACGATCGCGGGCTTTAACATTGCGGCGGTTGCTGGTGCCCGCAGCACCGCCGCGATGTCGAAAGGAGCATGTCCTGCATTTCCCTGCACTGCGTGGCAGGCACTGCACAGTGCCTGCCACCTGGTACAGGGAAATGTAGGGGGGACCATGGGTACCCCCCCAGTGCACCCACACCCCCCCAAACATTGGGGGCCTGCAACGGGCCCCTGGAAGACAATCTCCGCATGCCTTTCCATAGCGGTGTGACCGCTGCGGAAAGGCTGGCTACCGCCGGCATCATAATCGTGCCGGCGGAGCCTGCTCGGCACCGCCACCATTATACCGGTCCGGCTCCGTCTGCCAGGCAGGAGTGCGGATGGCAACCGGCGGAAAAGCGGCGGTCGGAATTTCCCACCGCCGTGGTCACCACCGCCATCCTAATCTGACCAGCGGTTTTCTGGCTTGCGATCGCGGGCGGATGTCCACCGCCGTCCCGGCTGTCGCCACCACCGGCACGGCGGTGGACATCCGCCCACCATCCTAATCAGCCCCTTAGTTCGCATAGAGTTAGCACCTTCCAGCGTGAGTAGGACATATAAGAGAATGCATTCAGTAGTATTTCATAAATATGATCATATCATGCACTAAATACCAAGTTAAAACAGGTGAAACATAGTTCATATGCAATTAGCACCTTCAGGCATAAAATAGAGCATCCAGGAGTACAAGGGGAAGAGAATATAGTACAAAGTACTGGCCAATAACATTTCATGAGGAGAGTCATATCTCACACTAAATCCAAGTTAAAGCAAAGTAGTAACTAGTTTGAGTGCTGTTAGTACCTTCAAGCGTACGCATGCGTTCAGAATTTAAAAAAGCAAAGATTAAAATACAGGGTGCAGCCCAACCAGGAGCTACTGTAGGCCAATAGCAGCTTTGGTAAGTAGAAGCCTGATAGAGTTCGTAAACTTCTCCAGTCTGGCTAGGGTGTATGCCCTATTTCCAGAAAAGCACACAACCGAGCCCTCCCTGCAGCTTCTGATACCCTTAGCCCAAAATATAAGGAGGAGCAGGCAGCAGTGCTCATCTGACAATTTGGGACAGCAGCACAACAGGTGGAGCCACGATTCTTTGTGATAGCTGCATAGCCTACATGAAAATACCACCTCCCTACGTGCCCAGGCAGAGTTAAAATCCGAGATAGGGAAAGCAATGAGCCTCATGTAGAGGATTTTCCTATGCGTCTGGGTTGATAGAGCTTGTTGGAAGTAGAGCTGTGCTTTCCCCAGGATGTAAGGTGTATCCAGTGTTTCTGTAATGGGGCTAGCAAGAAGTCTTTCAGTGTCCTGTTCAAACAAGGTTATTGTCACCTGCCTGTTCACCGTTTTCTTCCAAGCAGAAAATAGTATTTCATGGGAGTGCAGACTGTCTGCCCTAATCTTCAGGGTGCTGGTTGCTGTTCCTAACCATACTTGTCTTGTAGAGCCCTCCTCTTTAAAGATTGTTTTCAGGTGGTGTGTGAGGGAGACCTCTGGGGCATGCAATACCCTGAGGTAGTACTTTATTAGGTCCCCCTGACACACAGGGTCAGGGCTCCTGAAGCCCAGCTCCAGTCTCATCCTCGTTCTTCTGGGTTGCTGAGGGGCAAGCAGCACTGTCTTGTACGCCTTGATCTGAGAGTCCATTAAGAGCCTGGTTAAAGCGCCAGGATAGGCCAAATGGCTGTAGTTGAGGGCGGAAATCAATTTTGCTTTCAAAACTGTCAACATGGGCTTTGCAGTAGAACTTTGTAGACAATTGCTTAGGCACTTCAATGCATGGATGATGCAAGTGGATTTAGTCCTGAGGTACCTAAGGTCAGCTGCTGGTTTGACCCCCATGAGAACCAACCCCCGAGGGAGTTGTAAGCTGGTGCTGTCCCTTTTGGCAGATCTCTCAGTTGCCAATGGGTTTGTTTTTTGTGGGTATATTTGCCGAACACAATGACCTTGGTTTTGCTCTGATTTACCTGCTATTTGTTCTCCTGATTGTAGCAGTGGAGGGCGTTGAAGGCTCTCTGTAGCCGGGCTCTAGTGTGGTCCATAATTGCAGTATCATCAGCATATTGCAGGATAGGCAGTCTCACCGTGACCAGCCTTGGAGTAACTAAACTGGCACATTGCATGACAGCCCCCAGGTCGGCAGTGTGGAGATTAAAAAGAAGGGGGACCAGCACACAGCCCTGTTTGAGCCCATTGTTCATGGGTACTTTAGCGGTAACTGTGGTGGGGCTTGTTTTTACCTGTACCCATATCCCCTGATTTAGTGAGAGGATTGCCTTGAGGAGCAAGGGCGAATCCCCTATGTAGTTAGCTTCCCCCAAAGCCTTCCTCAGCCCACCCTGTCAAAGGCAGGGCTGTAATCAACAAAACAGCAGAACAGGGGGGGTTTCTTCCTCCCAGCCTCTTGTGTAGATAGGTATGCCAGTCCTATGATGTTATCCATTGTTGAGCAATTGGGCCTAAATCCAGATTGAAAGAGCAAAAGAATTCCTTTTTCAGTTGCCCATGACTCCAATTCCTTCAATTGGACGTGGACATAAATTTTAGCTTCTAAATCAAGCAAAGTGACGAGCCTATAATTTGTCGAATTGGAGCGGTCTCCCTTTTTATGAATAGGGAAAGGAATTGCGCCTTTCCTGGAGCATGGTGTCATTGCAGTGGCGAAAGCATGGTTAAAGAGTGGTATTAATGTTGTCACCCAGAAATCTTGCGGAGTTTTAAACATGGAGGCAGGAATCCCATTCGGCCCTGAAGCCCCTATCATTCCTCATTTTTTTAATGGTTGCTATCACTGCATCTTCTGTGATATGAGTACCTTGAGAGACCCAGCGAGGCTGTGGCCCCCACCGAGTCAGCTGTGTATAGCTGTTCAACATACCTGATCCAGACCTTTTTCCGCCACAACGTTCTCTTTAGTTTGCCCTGGGTTGCCGAGATGATTTATGTGCCTCCACGTGCGGGAGTGGGTCTCCTCTCTCAATAGATTGAAAATTCTGAGCCACTCTGCTTCTATATACTCTCTTTTCTGCTCCCATGCTTCTTTCTTATAAGATTCCCTGAGAGCAGTAATTGAGTGTCCGTCATCTGTTTTGCTTCCGCTTCTCCTAGTGTCCAGGGCCCTAAGGAGGGCATGTTTACAATCAGTTAGCTCCTTAGGGCAGCCGGGGGCATGTGTAGAAATAACCATTCTATTGCTGTGGGGTTTCCATTAAGCGTTCTCCAGCACATGTTGGAGGTTTTCTACAAGGTCCTCCCAGTTCCCTATTGCTGTTGTTGAGGTAAGTAGCTTAATCTCAGATTGTCTCTCCCCGATCCAGGCTAACAATTTATCCCCCAGTTTTGTTGACCATTTGATTCTGTGGAGGACCTTGTGGCACTCTTCTCCTGTTGTTTCTCCAAGTACAGGTAATGGTGGTGATATAGTAGCAGCTAGTTGCAAGATTGCACGCAGAGGCTTGTGATCGCTTTTATCCCTGTCACCAGTTTTGAAGTCTTCAAGCATGGGAGCGATCGTTTCGCTAACGAAGATGTTGTCTATTGTGGAAGTATTCCTGAAGTTGGGGTTCGGGTACCAGGAGGGAGAGCGAACTTCTTTTAGTATTTGAGTCGAACTAGGTTTGTGGTTTTCGAGCAGACCGTGAAGGGGTGCAGCTGCACCTGACCGCCTAAGGGAGTTGAAAGGCTTGCCCAAGTCCCTGTTGCTAAAGTCCCCAACTATGATTGCCTGGTAGGACTCATATTTATTCAACAAGCACGATTGTTAGAAAGTCCAGAGTCTCTTTCTTCTGGTGCTGTACAGGATTGATGTAGCAGTTGATTAACAAAAGAAACCTTTTGCCAGGCCCAAACCTTCCTTTTTAATACATATAGGTCACCCCCAGGGTAGGCCCTAAATGCTCAAGAGGGCAGGGTGCATTGTAATTAAAAAGTAGGAAGTGTGTACATGTCCTGGCAGGGAAAAGCTCCTAAAGTCGTTTTTCACAGTTGTATAAGTTTCTAGGAAGCTTGTTAAGGACATTTTGGGCACCACCCTTACTAAAGGCAGCGTTTTTCAAATTTGGCTTGATTATGTCTGACTATGCCATTAATTTTTGATCATATCCAAGTATACAAATTTGGTCCTCAAATGAGGTCTGTTATAAATTGTCAATAAATGTAATGCTATTAGTGTGTCACTACAGGAGGCACCCTGGTTTCTGACCATGTTGTGAAGTACTCGCCCAACTTGCGTAAGTTAGAATGCATGATTGGGTGCATGGGTTTGTTTATCTCAACAGTATCACGATTCCACTTGTGCAGATTGCCTTGTCTTGCAGTGTCACTTTAATGACCACATGTGCTGTCTTCATTTTATTACGTCAACTTTGCCAAACATATTTATTTTACTGTTCCATTACTCTCTAGGGGATCCCCTCCATGCCAGTATGATATGCAATGTCGATTTTACCTGCATTTAGAAGTGTTTTTCTTGCACTAGATTAGCAAGAATCTATGGGGCAGATTTACAAGCCCCCTGCGGTGCTGAGATAGAATATCGACGTGTAAATATCGATAGGCATGAATATCAAAGTAAGAATATCGTTGGTAATAAATATTGAGGTAAGTAATATCGATGTTAATAATATCGAAGTTTATTGTTAGAGTTTATATCAAATTTTAAAATATCGATGTAAAAAAATCGAAGTTAGTAATATCGATGTTAATTTTTTAATGTTATTTTTTTAATGTGTAGTTTTTTATTATGTCATTTTTTGTAAATGTATAATTATTTAATAACTATAATTTTTTTAATAAGTTATTTAGAATGAAATTTATCATTTTTTTTAGGAGCGGGATGTTGGGTTTATAGGGGATAAGGGTGGGTAGTAATTTAAAAATGTTGTATGAATTTTAAAATATTTTATTATTTTGTATATGTTTTAGGAGCGGGATGTTGGGTTTATAGGGGATAAGGGTAGGTAGTAATTTAAATGTTGTGGTTATTATTTATATTTAGTAATTTGAAATAAATTTGTGATGAGCTAAATAGATATTTTTTGTATTCATTAATTTTTTATTGAAGAATTTATTTTTTAAATTACATTTAAAAATTGTATTTATATATTTAAAATTGTAATAATAATTTAAAATTTATTTAAAAAAAAAGTGAAATTAGAATTGTAAATTTTGTTTATTGAAAATTATTAGTAATAATTTTAAAATTTAAAAATAAAATGAAGAAATTTATTTTTACATTTAAAAAAAATGAAATATATTCTAAAATTCTATTGTGTAATAATTTATTATTAATTTTTTGGACAAATGTATGCATAATTATTAATTATAAATTAATAGTATTTGTGAAATATTTATACATTTTAATAGAATTTTAGAAAGAAATATTAAATTTATTAATGTATTTTTTTGTACATTTTATTTTAATTTAAAAAAAAAATATAACAAGATGTGGGAGTATTCTTTATTTATTAATTTGAGTGAATGTATTTTTGGTTGAAATAGAAAAAAACATGGTTTACTATCCAGTGTTTTCCTTGAGTTTAATTGTATTTGGAGTTAGAATAGTAATTTATTATGGTTTACTATCCAGCGCTTTCCCTGAGTTTAGTTGGATTTGGAGTTAAAATAGAAATTTATTATGGTTTACTATCCAGCATTTTCTTGGAGTTTTGTTGGATTTGGAGTTAGAATATTTAATAATGATGTTTTACTATCCAGCGCTTTCTCTGAGTTAATTTGGATTTGGAGTTAGAATAGTAAATTATTATGGTTTACTATCTAGTGCTTTCTCTGAGTTTTTGGTATTTGTAGTTAGAATATTTAATTATTATGGTTTACTATCCAGCATTTTCTTGAAGTTTAGTTGGATTTAGAGTTAGAATAGTAAATTATTATGGTTTACTATCCAGCGCTTTCCCTGAGTTTAGTTGGATTTAGAATAGTAAATTATTGTGGTTTACTATCCAGCATTTTCTTTGAGTTTAGTTGGATTTGGAGTTAGAATAGTAAATTATCATGGTTTACTATCCAACGCTTTCCCTGAGTAAATTTGGATTTGGAGTTAGAATAGTAAATAATTATGGTTTACTATCCAACATTTTCTTGGATTTTAGTTGGATTTGCAGTTAGATTAGTAAATTATTATGGTTTACTATCCAGCATTTTCTTGGAGTTTAGTTAAATTTGGAGTTAGAATAGTAAATTATTATGGTGTACTATCCAACATTTTCTTGGAGTTTAGTTGGATTTGCAGTTAGATTAGTAAATTATTATGGATTACTATCCAGCATTTTCTTGGAGTTTAGTTAAATTTGGTGTTCGAATAGTAAATTATTATGGTTTACTATCCAGCATTTTTTTGAGTTTAGTTGGATTTGGAGTTAGAATAGTAAATTATTATGGTTTACTATCCAGCGCTTTCCAGGAGTTTATTTGGATTTGTAGTTAGAATATTTAATTATTATGGTTTACTATCCAGCATTTTCTCTGAGTTTAGTTCAATTTGGAGTTTGAATAGTAAATTATTATGGTTTACTATCCAGCGCTTTCCCTGAGTTTATTTGGATTTGGAGTTAGAATAGTAAAATATTATGGTTTACCATCCAGCGCTTTCCCTGAATTTAGTTGAATTTGGAGTTAGAATAGTAAATTATTATGGTTTACTATCCAGCGCTTTCCCTGAGTTTCATTGGATTTGGAGTTAGAATAGTAAATTAATATTGTTTACTATCCAGCGCTTTCCTTAAGTTTAGCTGAATTTGGAGTTAGAATAGTAAATTATTATGGTTTACTATCCAGCGCTTTCCCTGAGTTTAGTTGGATTTGGAGTTAGAATAGTAAATTAATATTGTTTACTATCCAGTGCTTTACTTGAGTTTATTTGGATTTGGAGTTAGAATAGTAAATTGTTATTGTTTGTTATTTAGGAGGTCATTATGATAGCGGGTGGATCGCCACCGCCCGTATGGCGATCCGCCCGCTATTTTCCACCGCCCGCACTCCGTTTCCCCCCTGCCATATTACGATGGCGGGGGGGACCCCGGCGGACGGAAAGACCGTCCGCCGGTTTTCCGCTGGTCTGACAGGGGACCGGGCGGAAAAGGGCTCTAGGATGGTGGCGGAAAGCAGCCTTTCCATGGCGGTGTTGCCGCCATGAAAAAGCATACGGTGTCTGCTTTTGGGGGCCCGTTGCGGGCCCCCAGGATGATGGGGAGGGGTGGGGGGTGCACATACTGCATTTGCATGCACAAGGTGTCAGGCACCGCGTGGTGCCTGTCACGTTGTGCATGCAAATGCACAACATGCATTTTTCACATTGCGGCGGGTGCTGCTGCCAGCACCGCCCGCCGCAATCTAAACAATACGGGATGCCACCGCCACCGTGGCAGTGGCATCCTAATACACATGGCGGGACCGCCACACCTCTCGCGGGCGGTCCCGTTTGCCTTTGCGGTGGCGGGCGGACTTTGTCCGCCCGCCATCGTAATGACCCTCTTAGTGCTTTCACTTATTTTATATGTATTTAGGTTTGTAGTTGTAAATTATTCTTGTTTAGTATTTAGGGGCCGATTCCGATTCGGGCCGGAAAACGTACCGACCGACTCGGTCCGGGAATAAAGTCCGACCGACACGTACCGGCGCTGCCCGACCTGGGTAGTACGATGAAATGCATGTGAAACACGACCGACTCGTACGGAACACAAGCCGAACGACCGAACAGGACGGAAACAAGCTAACCGGCCGGAAAACCACGCAAATCGAACCGACCGACACGCACCAGGAAGGAACCCGAACGAAACGTACACGCGAACTCCGAGCCGCGTAGTACGATGCAATGCGTGGAAAACCAGACCGAGTCGCACGGAGACCAAGCCGCACGTCCGACACGCATACAAAACCCAGCCGAAGCAACCCAACACACCGCGACCGACGCGTACGCCGCACAATAAACATAGCAGAAACACAGCGTGAACAACTCGGAGAAGCTGGCACGAGACAACTGCAGCGTCCTACTCGGTCAGAAGAACGTCTCCTACATGCACAAAAAAAACAAATGGAAAAATAAAAAAAAAAGGGCCAAACAAGCAATGACAAAGTCAATAAATACAGGGGGGAAAAAACAGGGAACAAGGACACACCCCCAACTCCACCTATATAAAGGCCACAAATCCCTACCATGATCCTTTGCAAATTCAACTGACCTGCCAGCACAGAACACCATCACACAGCAACCACAGACACACTCACAGCTCATCCATCACACAAGCCACACACCATTAGCACCTCAACAAATAGCACCCTCACATACACCCAGCAAAACCTTCACACGCACACCCTCACTTGCACACACACGCACATCAATCACCACCACCACCCATCACCATGCCCCCAAAGAAGAATCATAAGTTCCTAGACAGTGAATTGGAAGTCCTGGTAGATGAGATCCTCAGGGTAGAGCCACACTTGTTTGGCACATTGGTCCAACAGACCCCCATGTCGCAGAAAACCAAGATGTGGGAGAGGATCGTCAACAGGGTCAACGCACAATCACCATGTCTGCGCACAAAGGAAGACATCCAGAACAGGTGGTATGCTGTGCGCAGGAGGGTCAGGGACCTACTAAAGAAGGATTACATCGTGAGCCAGTGCACCGGCAGTGGCCCTCCTTCCAAACCACTATACCTCAGGCCCTGGGAGGAGAAGGTGCGGGCCATCCTACCACCAGTGAGCGTATATGGACTAACAAACATCCCAGAGCCTGGTGAGTACACAACTAATATACCCAATATTGTGTGGCAATACACACACATCACTGTCAAGGGGATAGTCAAACCATGCACCCTTAGCAAATCCACAGCAACCAGAAGATAATCATACCAAGATGACTATGTTAGTCAGAGAAACACAATACCTGCCATCTCATAGTGATATGTAACAGTGTCATGACAGGTACAAACATAACAATAAATAGAGCAAGCCAGTGGCACAAATATAACAAACAAACAGTCACATATGTTGCCACCACCAGAACACCACCTCACAGGGAAGCTCACTGAAAGGAAGGAATTCTGGGTATGCTGGTGAAGTCAGTGTAGGCAATAGCATGATGGGAGTTGTAGTCACAGATATTGGTCAGCCTCATAATTGGCCCATCAACACCACTCTCAACCATGCACACATCACAGGGAGTAGAAAAGGACTGACAAGATGGCTGACACTGCATACTGCTGTGGGGAGCACAAGGCCCTGCTGGGAACTGGCCACCAACAAACAACAGGAACACACTGTCAGCCATCTTGCCATTGCTGTCACACTCACACACAGTGAAGTCCACTCAAAAGGAAGGAAGTATGGGCATGCTGGGAAGGGGGGTGTAGGCAATAGCATGATGGGAGTTGTAGTCACAGACATTGGTCACCCTCACAATTGGCCCATCAACACCACTCTGAACCATGCTCACATCACAGGGAGTGGAAAACAACTGACAAGATGGCGGACACTGGGGACTGCTGTGGGGAGCACAAGGCCCTGCTGGGAACTGTGCACCAACCAACAGCAGGACACCACTGACTGACATCCTGAAAGCCAAATTGCACCTCCTGCAATGGAAGCACGTTCCATGGTGGGATATCTGGCTGGGTGGGAAGGATGACTGACAGGTCTGACCATAGTTACAAGCAGCTCATCCCACATACCCCCTTAACACAAACTCCACACAACTCACCTGGGAGAATGCAATGCCTCACACTGTAATTTAACATCCCACAAAGAACCACCACACTGGGTTATGCTGTGTGAAGTACAGGAACACTTTTGGGACTTGTAGCCAAACAAATGCCAGGACAACACCGTCAGCCAACCTGGCAGTACAGGCACACTACCCCACAGGGAAGCAGAGTCAAAAGGAAGGAAGTATGGGCATGCTGGAAAGGGGGGTGTAGGCAATAGCATGATGGGAGTTGTAGTCACAGATATTGGTCAGCCTCACAATTGGCCCATCAACACCACTCTGAACCATGCTCACATCACAGGGAGTGGGAAAGGACTGACAAGATGGCGGACACTGGGGACTGCTGTGGGGAGCACAAGGCCCTGCTGGGAACTGTGCACCAACCAACAGCAGGACACCACTGACTGATATCCTGAAGGCCAAATTGCACCCCCTGCAATGGAAGCACGTTCCTTGGTGGGATATCTGGCTGGGTGGGAAGGATGACTGACAGCTCTGACCATAGTTACAAGCAGCTCATCCCACATACCCCCTTAACACAAACTCCACACAACTCACCTGGGAGAATGCAATGCCTCACACTGTAATTTAACATCCCACAAAGAACCACCACACTGGGTTATGCTGTGTGAAGCACAGGGACACTTTTGGGACTTGTAGCCAAACAAACGCCAGGACAACACTGTCAGCCATCCTGCCAGCACAGGCACACTACCCCACAGGGAAGCAGAGTCAAAAGGAAGGAAGTATGGGCATGCTGGGAAGGGGGTGTAGGCAATAGCATGATGGGAGTTGTAGTCACAGCTCAACATCCCCCACCCACATTGCCCAGCAAGCCAGCACTGAAGCATGCACACTTCACAGGGAGTGAAAAGCCACTTCAAAGATGTCTGACACTGGCCTCAGCTGTGGGGAGCCCAAGGCCATGCTGGGAACTGTGCACCAACAAACAACAGGACCACACTGTCAGCCATCTTGCCATTGCTGTCACACACACACACACAGTAAAGTCCACTCAAAAGGAAGGACGAATGGGCATGCTGGGAAGGGGGGTGTAGGCAATAGTATGATGGGAGTTGTAGTCACAGACATTGGTCACCCTCACAATTGGCCCATCAACACCTCTCTGAACCATGCTCACATCACAGGGAGTGGAAAACAACTGACAAGATGGCGGACACTGGGGACTTCTGTGGGGAGCACAAGGCCCTGCTGGGAACTGTGCACCAACCAACAGCAGAACACCACTGACTGACATCCTGAAAGCCAAATTGCACTCCCTGCAATGGAAGCACGTTCCATGGTGGGATATCTGGCTGGGTGGGAAGGATGACTGACAGCTCTGACCATAGTTACAAGCAGCTTCTCCCACACACCCCCTTAACACAAACTCCACACAACTCACCTGGGAGAATGCAATGCCTCACACTTCAATTTAATATCCCACAAAGAACCACCACACTGGGTTATGCTGTGTGAAGCACAGGGACACTTTTGGGACTTGTAGCCAAACAAATGCCAGGACAACACCATCAGCCATCCTGGCAGTACAGTCACACTACCCCACAGGGAAGCAGAGTCAAAAGGAAGGAAGTATGGGCATGCTGGGAAGTGGGGTGTAGGCAATAGCATGATGGGAGTTGTAGTCACAGATATTGCTCACCCTCACAATTGGCCCATCAACACCACTCTGAACAATGCTCACATCACAGGCAGTGGAAACCAACTGACAAGATGGCTGACAATGGTGCTCTGTTGTGGGGAGTACCAGGCCCTGCTGGGACCTGGGCACCAACCAACAGCAGGACACCACTGACTGACATCCTGAGAGTCAACCTGAACCCACTGCAAGGGTGGCATGCTTCATGGTGGGATCACTTGGCTGGGTGGAGATGGAGGGCCAGATGTCCACCAAATACAACCAATGCTGGCCATGCACACACCTCAACATTCACATTTAAATGCCTCAGGTTTGCAGGACAATGTGCTACACCAATATCAACCTCTTACTGTGACAACTTAGGTCAATGCAATGTACAGGGCCGCATCCAGAGATACAGACACAACTGTCAGGTGTGTGAACCATTGATGCCTGTAGAAACATAACATACATTGTGTGTCAATTCCAAAAACAGGTGATGATGGGGACACAGCAGCAGACGATGAGGAGTCCCAGTCCCAGGCTCCGGGGGACACTGAGCTCACTGGTGTGGAACAGCCTCCGCCCTCCTCGGATGGCGAAGACCTACCTGGCACCTCCGGTGTGAGTCGTCATGCAGCACCAGCAGGACCAACATCTGCACCCCCTGCACCCACTCCTCCAACAACTGCCAACACACAGACCACCCCCGCTGACACGGACAGACCAAGGACCACCAATGACAGCAGCACAGGGACCATGGCCCAACGTCGAGCTATGGACAACGACCCCAGTAACAACCCCCAAGGGGGCCCAGGGACACCTGTGCGTGCCAACGCAGGTCCCGCACTTGTTGCCAGGGGTGGTGGTAGGGGTGGTAGACATAGGTCGCTGTTTGCAGAGGGGTCTGGACTGCATAATGACCCACAACTAGTACGCATTGCTGATGCGTACCAGAATAGCACCGGAGAGGTCACCCAGGTAGTGGGGATCCTCAAGGACATTCAACAGCAGCAGGCTGCCCATCATGCCCGCTTGGACTCACACATGTCCCGTGTGGAGACACACATGGCCCGTGTGGAGACACACATGTCTGGCATGGAGTCCAAGTGGGACACATTGCAAGAACTGACAGCGGTGCATAGGGACATATTGACATGCCTCCGCCAGATTAGCACCAACATGGCCACACCTCCCTGTGTGCCCACAACATCTGGTGCTGCAACACCTGCAACTGCCACAGGGAGGGAGGAGGACTCTGGCGGAGAGTCCCCTGCACCGCAGCAGCCTGCACGTGAGGGTCCCCCCCCAAAGAAGAGGGGTCGTCCGAGGAAGGAAAACTGAGAGGTCGATGGCCATGTACATCCCCCAGGAAGCCAACACCTGTTCTGGAAATTCTCATTTGTGTGCAAACTGTTCACCCTGTTGAATGCAACACAACTCACCCACATGACATGGGGAGTTCAAGTTGGACCAATGTATCAGATCACTGTTGACTTTACCCTGGACATTTCTGCTACCAAGACTTCCAACTCACCTGGGAACTTTGGATCACAATCCCAATGTACAGCACCCGCCATCCTGTGCACTAACCTCACACATGTATGTAATAAACTCACCAATACACCATACTTGCCTCTGTTGTGATTCCAACGTTGTTTTCGTCACGGAGATGGTGATCTGCTAAATGACACCATGCATGCTAACTGCCACAGCAAGTTCAACACCGTCATGTGACTCATGGTGACGTGACACATATGAGGGAGACACACCACTTGGGCTACACAACACATAGACACCAGGGCCATCGGACTCATCGCTTACACTGATGTTGCCAGGAAATATTGTGGAATGCAAAGACACCACATCTGTTCAGAGTCTGTGTTAACTAGCCCACAGGTGCAGTAAGCAAATGTCAGTCAGAAGTGTGACCACAGACAACGCACATCCCAAAGTGAAGCACAGGTTTATTACACATTTGCAACATGTTGTTTCCACTACAGATGCAAGGTAATCCCATGTGGCAGTGGCCACACAGCCAACAAGTGTAGAAGAAAGAAAGTCCAGGGGTGTGGGGCACATCACCTGTAGGGAAACGACTGCTTCCACCCTGGAAGTTGAATCATGGTGTCGGGGGATCCGAGTTGACCAAACAACTCTGAGAGCGCCCCGTGAAGGACAGACATGACACACAGTCAAAAGCACTGAAGAACAGGACAGAACTGCAATACTCATGCCCAATACATGTCACAAGATACCTACACAAAACCAAGTTAGCATGTCAACACTGTTGGGGAGTACAGACTACCTGTAAGGACACATCGCTGCACGCATACAGTCAAGTAGCACATGGCCACACTCAAACAGCAACAGAGCACCACCAACACATATCATGCAAACTCAAATCATTGACATGACATCTCTGGATACTCACATTCAGCTGAAGAAGCTGGTGATGAGCTGTGTGCGGACATCACCATCATCATCATCATCATCACTGGCATCGTGGCCCAGGCCAGGATCCTCCACAGGTGGTGGATGTTGGTCATCGTCATCCAGGATGAGAGGCAATTCCTTCCGCAATGCCAGGTTGTGTAGCATGCAGCAGACGATGACAATCTTGCACACCTTTGCTGGGGCATATGGGAGGGCCCCTCCTGTCTTGTCCAGGCAGTGGAAGCGGCTCTTCAGGAGACCAAATGTCCGCTCGATCACTCTCCTGGTCCGACCATGTGCCTCATTGTAGCGCATCTGGGCTGGTGTCACAGGGTTCCTGAGGGGTGTCAGCAACCACGGCATGTTGGGGTATCCGGAGTCACCTACAGACAGACAATTGCACATTAGCTGAGTTGGAAAAGAGTGCGGAACACAACATAGCAGAACACACACAATGGTACAAAGTCAGTACACACCGACAAGCCAGGCAAGCTGGTTCCGCATCTGTGACATCATCCTCGGGATGCGACTACTCCTCATCATGAAGGCATCGTGTGCCGAACCAGGGAAACGGGCACACACATGTGAGATGCTCATATCTGCAAGACATACCACCAGAGCATTGATCGAGTGATAATGTTTACGGTTCCTGTATGCCTGCTCATGTGCCTGTGGTCGTACCAAAGCCACATGTGTCCCATCAATGGAGCCAATGACATGTGGCATCCTCCCCAGTATATAGAAGTCACTCTTGACGTCAGTGAGTTGGTGACGTTTAGGGAAATAGATGTACTGGTTCAGACATCTCAACATTGCCTCCAAAATATCGCGTAGCACACGGCTGAACATAGTCTGTGACATCCCACCAGCAGTCGCCACAATGTGTTGAAAGGTACCGGTGGCAAAGACGTGTAGGGCTGCCATCACCTTCACCTTGGGGGTCAGCGCTGTAGGGTACGGCCGGCCAGGTTGCAAATGTGGTGCCAAGCGCACTGCCAAATCCTCAATCAGCTGCCTGGTGAAGCGGTACCGTCGGATGCAGTCACGTTCCACCATCGTTGCAAGGTCAGGGAATGGTCTATGGACAGCTGGTGCCCTGCAGTGCATAGGTGAGGAAAGAAAGATTGTCAGTCACCCCACATATGTGGCATAGACCAGACTCAACATCACATGATACAACATTACGAGACACAAGTACATGATGTGTGTGCCGTTCCGTAAGGACATGTATGGCACCGAAATGGACAACATCTAACATCTAACATCACAGTTCAACATGTGTCCTCAACAAGTCCCAGGTTGTGCTATGGGATATCATTAGGCTGTGTCACAGTACCCATGTACTGCTGTCACGTTCCAAACACACACCACAGTGACATGTGAGGACCGATGTGCCCCAGGCATCACAGCTCATTGACAGGTAGATTCCCAGGGACCCTGTATTGCCACATGGACACTGGCATGACATGGTGCATCATGATTACACCACAGCAAAACAACCATGACCCCCACAGGTAGTGCTCCCTGTTGCCTCGGCAGGACAGACATGGACGTCTGTGACACACACACGCACAACTTCAAAGGCCATGCACAAACAACGTGGATGTGGAGACTGTCTCCCATTGTGCACATGGAATCAGAGACATTGTATACACAACATGCACTCAGACTGTGGAGGGCCATCACTATTGTGGCAATGGGTCACCCTGTGACGTACATATCATCCCACATGGGACTCAGGGGGTATGTGACATGACATACACAGACACAACCGTGAAATGTGACCATGCCACATGCTCTGAAATGAACAGTTGCACATCACAGTGGTCATGTGCACAACACACAAAGGAACCTGTCCCCATTAACACGTGCACAGCCTGGGAGTGGCTGCCCCCAAGTGCCACCCCAAAAACCACATGTTGACCCCCATACACAGAAAAGGTAATGCAGCCTTACATGCCTTAGGATACAGTGTGGACAGGCTGTGGTGTTGTAGGTGTGCCCCTGAGTCCCTGGCAAGTATATGTTACTGGCATATGTTCACCAGTGACAAGCATGGTGACATATGCGAGAGACCTGTACAGGGAAGCGTCGTACAGCAATGGACCGATCGGTGTGCACGCACTGGCCATTGAATCTGACATGTGCGGGTACGCGTTGTACATCAATGGACCGATCGGTGTGCACGCACTGGCCATTGAATCTGACATGTGCGGGTACGCGTTCTACCCGGAATACGCGTTGTACAGCAATGGACCGATCGGTGCGCACGCATTGGCTTTGGCCTGGCATGGCAACGGACGCGTTTTCAAATGTTTAACGAGTCTGATGCTGTGAATTCAGTTGGCCACCCACAACAATGTTGCAAATTCATGGGTGTCATGAAGTTGAACTTTCGAAGGATGCTGTGGGCGTGTGTAAGTGGTGCAATTCCATGGATTGGCCAGATTCAGAAGATGCAAACGACTTGGACCTATCACTTTGGACACATGGGACAGTATCTGCCTCAGCAGCACACATATAATGCTGGCTGTTCCCCTGAGAGCTCACTTGCCTGCACTACATGCTCCAGGACGACATCTGCCACCACCACTGCTGCTGTCTCTGCACCCTCTGGAACCTGCAATGGCACGTACTGTGGAGAGAGCCCCAGCCTTCAGCACTGAGGAGAACCAGGCCCTGCTGGACAGCCTCCTTCCACAGTACAGCAAGCTGTATGGGAAAGCAGGGGAGCAGGTGAGTGTGCTGTCCACTGCCTTACAAATGTGTATGTTGTCTGACTAGCCAGACTTACAGTCTGCACGCCACTGGCTAGCAGGCTCACTGAGTAGTTGTCACCCCCCAAAGTGTGTAGTTACATGCACTGAACAGGTATAGTGCAGTAACAGTGCATTTAAACAAGGTTTGACTTCCCAGGCAATGATACCATGTAGTAACTGCTGGCAAACTGCTCGTAGCCATCCTTGCACTGCCCGTGTACATCATGTGCCCCTGTGATTGAGACATGTACATCCAAATGTGTGATGCACGGATTGGTTGCATGTGTAGTAATGGCCTTTACACTTTGTCATCCTCACAGGTTGATGCCCACCAGAAGCAGGAAATATGGCTGGACATCGCCAGGGCAGTAAGGTCTGTGGGGGTCTACAAGCGCCAGATCCGCAACTGCCAGAAGAGGTGGCAGGACCTTCGGGGCTGGACCCGGAGGATCACAAGGGTCCAGCTGAAGCTGTCGCCTCCTCGCAGGAGGGGCGGACACCGGACCCTGACCCCCCACATGCTCAGGATCCTGACGGTGGTCTTCCCTGACCTGTATGGGCAGCTGAAGGGCAGACAGCAGCAAGGAGGGGGTGAGTCCATGACTGCACTGTGAGCTTTGTCTGACATGCTATGTGCCCTCCTCTGGCCTGTTTAAACTCCAACAGTACATCAGTGATGTGGTCCAGGACCCATGTCCCTCAATTGTGCACTGCCCACTCCTCATCTGATGCCCAGGTGTGGCCCTTACAGTCAGGAAATTGTGTCACTTGGGTACTGTGTCCTTGCATTTTGCTTAGCTCAAGGTGGGGGACAGCATTTGTTCACGTAACTCTGTGGTGGGCTTCATGGGTGGGTCCATTGCTTACACAATGCCTGAGTTCTGACATGTAATCTGCATGTTACTTTGATATGTGGTTCAATTGCTGATCTGATTCACCACATATGCCTGGGGTATTTGGCACACACCCATGCAGCGGGTGGGAACAATGTCTGGGCCTCAGGAGTATGTATATCAAGTGTGTCACACATGCTTAGCCACCTGCCTACTGTCCTGGGCTCATCCCTCTTTCACGTGGAGCAGGACAGTCATGCCTACTCCAGGCCATGCAATACACTCTATACTCCCACTCCCGTGTATCAGCTGACACGTTGTGCTCAGTGAAATGTTCCCTCAGGTGTCTGCCTCTGTGTCATTGTGCAGTGGCTTCATTGTCTGGACTACTGGGGTGTTTATCGGTTAGGGCTCAGCATGCCACCCGAGATGTGACCATAGGAGACGATACTTGTGTGACATATAGGTGTTTGACCACTTGACCGTGCATACTGGGGTGTGCGACTGTGTAGTTCAGGCAGCTGTTTCCCATTCACAGCAGATTGTGAGGTGCTCAGGTTCCGAGGGTTGTGTTTCATGTCTCCCATATGTCCAATTGGTATGACGTGGACAAATGAGAGTTCAGATGATGTGGTTTGTTGGGGATGGACATGTGCACTTGTCGGCTACAGGACTTGCATTCCCCATGACCTAGAATTGTGACACAGTGCAGACTGTTGTTGTCTGGCAGCCCTGCCCATGTGACTGGAGACAGTGATGTATGACTTTGCAGGCATGCCTGTGCCATGGTATTGAACTTCCTAAGAGTGATCCTGCAGGGGAGTGACATGTGCTACATGCACCCCATTGTGGCATTGACTATCAGGACATGGGTGCATCATGGTGTCTGGTGCTGGTATGCATCACATGCATTTCAAATATAGACTCTGGCCATCCCTTTATCCGGACACCTGTACTGACTCAGTGGCAAGAGTTGTGATATGTGCATGTTCACATATTTCACTGTGTCCTCTGCACTGTCCAACTACTGTGTAGGTGGTGCATGTGTCCACACTGGGGTATTGCCATCCGACAGACACCAGACCGATGGGTGCAAGGCCAGGAGGGATGTGAGTGCCATGGTTGACCATCAGACTGACGATTGGATTCTCCTACTCTGTTTGGGCACTTTTGGCAATGTTCAACTAAGGATGCCAGGGCTTACTCTGTAATCTGCTGTACTTACTGTGGTTTTGTGCGGTTAGTGCAGGTAACTGATGTCTGTCTGTTTCCCTAATTGTTTGCAGATACATCCACGGCCACAGGAGGGGACAGCTCCACGGACCAGGAGGAGCCGCAGAGCCAGACTAGGTCAACAGCCGAGGAGTGGTCGGAGGGACCCAGTGGCACGGAGGGCGAGGGGAGCCACACAGAGGAGTCCTCAGCACCATCCACCTCAGCTGAGCACCACACCCCAACTAGTATTGCTGTCCCCGCCACCACCACCACCACCGCCCTCCCATCGGCTCCCATTTCAGAGGTCCGTGGAGGCTCCCGTGTTCGGGAGCATGTCTCCTTCGTGCCAGGCACCGCAGCCCCTGCCCCTGTGTCCCCTGCTGCCCTGAGTGAGGAGTCTGTGTACCTACTTCGCCAGCTCCATGTAGGGCAGACAGCAATGCTGAGTGCCCTCCATGCCCACACCACTCTGTTGACTCAGCTGGTGTCGTTCATGGAGGGCATCTCATCGGGCATGTCTGCCCTACAGAGGAGCAATAGGTCCATGGACACCTCCCTGACGGCAGCAGTGTCCCTCCTCCAACAGTCCCTCACCCCTCCTACCTCTGCCCCATCCACACTTCCTGGCACCCTACCTGTCCCAAGCACATGCACACCTGCACATTCACCCAAACACACAGACACGAGCAGCACAGACACACCCACTACAAAAACAAGACGTGCACGCAGGCATCCTCAGGGGACTGATACCACACCCACAGGGGAAGGGGTACATACACACACACAGGCATCCACAGTCACTCCGCAGTCCTCCGATACCTCTCCCTCCAAGGCCCCTTCCCTTGCCTCACCTGCAACCCCACCTACACAGCAGCTCTTCCTCTGTGACCTCGGCCTCTTCCCCTCCAATCCAGCTGATCCAGCATACAGGGGGAAGAGGAAGTCCACCCACACAGAGGGAGTGCCCCTCACCCCCGGACACCCTGCCCCAGGCGCAGACAGACTGAGGACCCCATCCGCAAGTCCCCCGGACCGGGAAGAGCAAGACCCCTGCCACCACCCTGCAGCTCAACCACCAAGTCTCCTTCCTCCATCCCTCAGGCCCCCACTCCACAGGTTCCCCCACCACACCCTGCCCCAGGTTCCCCCACCCACAGATACACCATCCCCAGAAAGATCCGGCCTTCTCCCCCTACCACTTGCTCTTCCAGCACCACACCCCCGCTGCACTTGTTTGTGCCACTGGTGTGGAGAGCGCGTCCTCCCCCTCTGTCCTGCCCACCTTACCTGAACCCCATTCTACTCCCCTGGGGATAGGCACTGCAGTGGAGTCCACTACCACCCTGTCTGACTTGGGCACTGCAGTGGGGAAACTGTCCACTCCATCTGCACGGCCCACTGCAGTCGTGCCGGCACCCACACCATCTGACTCATGCCCCCCAGTTGTGCCGGCACACACCATGTCAGGCGCCTCCACTGCAGTCGTCAGTGACTCTCCAGCACCCACCACACCTTCCCTGCCTCCTTCTGGTGAGCCCTGATCCTGTCCCTGCGGTGCCTGGCCTGCCCCCCTGTATGCCCCTCCGAGGGGAATGTCCCTGGTCCATATCAGTGCAGGCATGCAAAGGGTGACATCTGGCACTGTCACCCTGTTTGGACTATTGTTTTGGACTGGCCATTGGCCTTTGTTATATATCTGGACTTTCACTTCCATACACATGAATGCTGAATAAAGCTACATTCTGTTCTCTAGTGGTTTTGCTTCTGATGTACATGATGTTGATGATGCTAACCGTGCCCTTGCTGCACTGATGGTGATTTTTGATATCAGGGAAATGAAGTGATACTGTGCAGGACTCCATGTGGTCCAGGGGGAATGTGTCCTATCCTGGTGTGTATCCATGTCATCCTTTGCAGCAATAAGAGGGTGTCATGTTTTCAATATTTGGCAATGGGATTTCCTACATTTATTTGCAATGTCACATCTGTGGCTTACACCCCTGCACATCTGTTGTGCTTGCCATTGTTCAATTTGTCTATTTCCCTGACCGTGTGACCATCTCCACTGGACATGCAAGTCTGGGCATCAATGGGGAAGGACTCATCTGTGTGATCAGTGCAACTTGCTATACATGTGTGTTGGATCTGTGCAGATGGTGTCGGTGACACTGCCATGACCAGGCTGATGTGACGAGGGCCTTAATTTTGTGCTAATTGATGACTGAGTGACCAAGTGTACTGCTGATATGATAGAGCCCTGCAGAGACAACGTATGGCACAGCTTTCCTTACACAGGAGTGGAGTGCCCTCATGGCAGTGTGTAATTCTGTGACATTGCCTGAGCCCAAGGTGTGTGTTGTGTGAGCATGTCTGTGTGTGTTCACTTCCGTTTTGCAACACAGGCTGGGATCCCTAGTGATGTTCCTGTTTGTGATGCTTGCTGAGTTGACCTATGTTCCACCATAATCTTCGCCCTGGGTTCTCTGGGATGTGGGTGCATGGCACATTACTGGTCATCAGGGTGTCATCCATAGGTGTGTTTGCTGTCAGGGCTGAGTTTGTGGGCAAACGCAGATGAGACACAGTCAAGATTCCCCTTGGCACTTGTTGGTTACACAAGTCATGTAATTTCCAGTTTGTGTTAGCTTCCAGTGATTGTGACACGTTGTGTGTGTGACTGCTGCCACTCCTCTGGGTCAGAGCTGCAATGTTGGAAGTTGTCTATGTGTGTTCTTTGTGGGTGACCTTGACTTCTTCATTGGTGTGTGACTGTGTCCGGGATCACATTGATTGTGGTGGATTTCACATCATGCCCATGTACAGCGTACTGTGCAGTGTGTCAGACATTCTCGAGTCTTGTAGACTGGCCATGTGTGATGGGTTTCTGCACCTTAGTTCCCAACACCACCCCTGGGAATGTCATGGGTGCATGTGCAATGTCACCAGTCCATGTGAGCTTCACTGCTGCACATTGTTGGAGATCAAGGTGTGTGGTGTTGAGTGTGTGCAAATGAGAGTTGTTGCATGGCTAGACCCCTGCCTCCATGTTGGCCTTGGCTGACAGGCCGTGCTGATTGATTTGTGCTTGTGTAGGTGTGATTGTAGTTTGTTACTCAGGACACATGACTGTGGTTCACAGTGTGAACGACATCTAGCTTTGTCATCACAGTGGGATCATCATGCAGGCCACGGTCACCACGATGTGGGGTCCCTGGGGGTAGTGCTGTGGTGGGTCTGTCTCTTGCTGTGTTATTTGCTGTTCCTACAAGCTTGTGTGACATGTGTAATTTGAGCTCCCTCTCATCTAACAATGCCTGTTTGCCCACATAGGGGGATCCGATCCATGAGTGACTTTTGTGTGGCACTGTATACACATCTGTGTAATTGTGATTCAGGCCTCCTCATGTGTTGTGTGGTTGCCTGGGGACACTGGCACCCCCCCCCCCCCATCACCTGTTGTGTTTGATCTGCAGTGTGAGGCTGCCTGTTTGTGTTTGTGCATCTGCACCACTGCATTGGCATGTCTTTAGTGTGCCATTGGCTGTATGTTGTTTGTTGGCTTTCCCCTGCTGTCCCTGGGACTCCTAGGTCATCGGTAAGCACAATGATCATGGTTTGTATGTCCCATTGCTGCCATGGTATGGTATTTGTTCACCTGACATCTACAGTCTCCAAAGGATATCTACATTTGTGTGTCCATTGGTGCAGATATGTGGGGCTGCATTATGATGGTCACTTCTGTCATTGTGTTATTGAGGGATGTTGACAATGTCAGCCCCCATGGGTGATGTTTGTCTGCACATGGCCAAAGGTATATCTTATTTGCACTGCACTGTTTGCCTCACCAAATGTGTGTTGCTATGGGACACAAGCACTACTATGCCACAGATGTGTTTTTTGTTCTGTGACCAGGAATCTTCCATGCAGTTTGGCATTTGCAGCTTTTACCATTACTACACTTACCTTTTGGTCACTGTGCTGATGGGTGTTTAGACCCCATTGCCACAATGTTCAGAATGTGCTTCAGCTATTGACCCCAGACTTCCCATTTGGTCACTGTGGTGATGGGCGTTTAGACCCCATTGCCACAATGTTCAAAATGTGCTTCAGCTATGGACCCCACACTTACATTTTGGTCACTGTGGTGATGGGTGTTTAGACCCCATTGCCACAATGTTCAGAATGTGCTTCAGCTATGGACCCCAGACTTCCCATTTGGTCACTGTGGTGATGGGTGTTTAGACCCCATTGCCACACTGTTCAATTGGGCTTCAGCTATGGACCCCAGACTTACCTTTTGGTCACTGTGGTGATGGGTGTTTAGACCCCATTGCCACAATGTTCAGAATGTGCTTCAGCTATGGACCCCAGACTTCCCATTTGGTCACTGTAGTGATGGGTGTTTAGACCCCATTGCCACACTGTTCAATTTGGCTTCAGCTATGGACCCCAGACTTACCTTTTGGTCACTGTGGTGATGGGTGTTTAGACCCCATTGCCACAATGTTCAGAATGTGCTTCAGCTATGAACCCCAGACTTCCCATTTGGTCACTGTGGTGATGGGTGTTTAGACCCCATTGCCACACTGTTAAATTGGGCTTCAGCTGTGGACCCCAGACTTACCTTTTGGTCACTGTGGTGATGGGGTGTTATACCCCATTGCCACAGTGGTCATGTCCTGCTTGCATTATGGAGGCCACACAAATTTATGTGTGACACATGTGATTGGGGGTCACATTGTATGCTCAATGACATGTTCAGTGTTGTGGGCATTTGACACAGACTACACACGCATGTCATGGTGTTGGTGGGATGTATTTCCAGGCTTTCCTTATGTTGGAGTATGCTGGTTGTGTCATGCATTTCCAGTCCTATGTTTAGGGGTGGTGGTAGTGGTAGGCATCCAGCCCCCTATGAGTGGGGATGGTAGTAGTGACAGGCATCCAGCCCCCTATGAGCGGGGATGGTAGTAGTGACAGGCATCCAGCCCCCCCTGAGTAGGGGTGGTGGTAGTGGTAGGCATCCAGCCCCCACTGAGTAGGGGTCGTGGTAGTGGTAGGCATCCAGCCCCCTATGAGTGGGGATGGTAGTTGTGACAGGCATCCATCCCCCCCTGAGTAGGGGTGGTGGGAGTGGTAGGAATCCATCCCCCTATGAGTGGGGATGGTAGTAGTGGCAGGCATCCAGCCCCCCCTGAGTAGGGGTGGTGGTAGTGGTAGGAATCCATCCCCCTATGAGTGGGGATGGTAGTAGTGACAGGCATCCAGCCCCCCTGAGTAGGGGTGGTGGTAGTGGTAGGTATCCATCCCCCTATGAGTGGGGTTGGTAGTCGTGGCAGGCATCCAGCCCCCCTGAGTAGGGGTGGTGGTAGTGGTAGGCATCCAGCCCCCCTGAGTAGGGGTGGTGGTAGTGGTAGGCATCCAGCCCCCTATGAGTGGGGATGGTAGTAGTGACAGGCATCCATCCCCCTATGAGTGGGGATGGTAGTAGTGACAGGCATCCAGCCCCCCCTGAGTATGGTGGTAGTGGTAGGAATCCATCCCCCTATGAGTGGGGATGGTAGTAGTGGCAGGCATCCAGCCCCCCCTGAGTAGGGGTGGTGTTGGTGGTAGGCATCCATCCCCCCCTGAGTAGGGGTGGTGGTCGTGGTAGGCATCCAGGCCCCCCTGAGTAGGGGTGGTGTTAGTGGTAGGCATCCAGGCCCCCCTGAGTAGGGGTGGTGGTAGCGGTAGGCATCCAGGCCCCCCTGAGTAGGGGTGGTGTTAGTGGTAGGCATCCAGGCCCCCTGAGTAGGGGTGGTGGTAGTGGTAGGCATCCAGGCCCCCCTGAGTAGGGGTGGTGTTAGTGGTAGGCATCCAGGCCCCCCTGAGTAGGGGTGGTGGTAGTGGTAGGCATCCATCCCCCTATGGGTGTGTATGGCATAGGTGGTAGCCATCCTGCCCCTATTGTTCTGCTGTTGCTGGTGTACGTGATTTCTGCATCCCTATGTGTGTGTGACATATGTTGGGTACGTGTGGTTTGTTTGTGTAGTGGGTGTTTGATTTACCGTCTTCGCCGTACGCGTCCGTACCGGTCCCGGTAATAGATGTAGAGTATTGGTAGGACCTGCGCGATGGGATTCATGGTTTGTTCGTCTCGTTCGGGTTTCTCGTGGCTTCGACTCGTACTCGTCGCTGGCTTGTTCGTCTCGTAGCCATGGATCGTCTTGTGGCGCGAATCGGAGCTTATGTGCAGCTCTCCCGGATGCTCTGACGTGCCGGACGTAGCGACGGGTTCGGCGCGTACGGAAGGCGCATCGTACTAGTCCGGCCGGAAGGTGCTGTGTATTTGGTTCCGTGCGACTCGATTGGACGTTTACGGATCCGGCTCGGGCGGGGAACAGGAGCTGTAATGGGTGAGTACGGCTCGCTCGGAATCTGGGCTGTTGTGCGCATCGTACTTGTTCGTTCGGACGGCTGTTCGAATCGGTCGGGAAACACGCGTTCAGCTTTATTTTTTTCCAGACAAATACTGTTAGGTGCGCTTCCGGCCGAGATCGGAATCGACCCCTATGTATTTTAAAATTTTATTTTTCATTTGTAATAAGTTATTAGATGTATATTATTTTTATTTTTAGTATTTTTTCAATGTAAATATATTTTTATTTTTATTTATTATTATTTTTAAAATATTCTTTTTGGTTAGAAAATTGATGTTTAGATTACAAATATAAATCAGACACATTCATGTTTTTCACATTTTATTCAAGTATTTAACATAATTGTAATATTTATTTATTATACAAAAATGTAACAAAACTCATATTTTTACATATATATTTTTTTAGATACAGTGTTTAACAATTGTACATTTTTTGTAGCATAAGTCTGTAATGGTAAAGTAAAACATTTCCCAAAAATTTTTAATAAACATTTTCATTTGTTTTGTTCATTTTTTTTGTATAAAAAGAAACAAAATTGTATACATTTGTGTTTACATTTAAACAATATTCTTTATATAAATTTAATTATTTTGAAAACATACATTTTAAATTTTACAAAATTATATTTTATTATTTAGTATATTGAATATAATTTTTTTTATAAAATAATATTTAATATGTTAAATAATGTACAATATTTTAACAATGTTTTTTTGATTCATACATATATTTGTTAACATATTTTGTATAATATTTTTGTGTTAACAGTGTATGGAATAAACATATTTTAATATACATTAAATATAATTTTATATTTTTTTATAAAAAAATATTTAATGTATATTTCACAATTTTTTATGTTTATTTTAAACATTTGGAAAAAACATAGATAGATGTAAAATTATACATACATTTTTAAACATGTTTTTCAATATTTTCCATTGTTTTCTATGGGGAGTTAGTCCTATTTTCATTTTAATTATGCAGCCATTTTGTTTCCTTTTTCTAATTTTTGTATCTATCTGTTTCATTTTTAGGTTATTTTGGAAGACGGAACCTCGCGGTTGGGAGCTGCTTTTCGTTCGTGCGGGTAAGTTTACTTTTATATACTTTTAAGTTACTTTTAAGGTAGGGGTAAGTTAGTAGTAGTGTAAGTGTATTTGTTAGGGCTTTATTTTATCGTTTTCGGGAGAGTTAGGTGTAGTTTTGTCAGTTTAGGGGCCTATTACGATGGCGGTCGGAAAACCTCCACGACCGCCATGGTAGCGGGAAAAGACCGCCCGCATGGACCGCGACATCACCGCCGGTCGAATTACGATGACCCGCGGTCGAAATCCGACCGCGACGGTCGGATCGCGGGCCTTAACATTGCGGCGGTTGCTGCTGCCCGCAGCACCACCGCGATGTCCAAAGGAGCATGTCCTGCATTTCCCTGCACTGCGTGGCAGGCACTGCACAGTGCCTGCCACCTGGTACAGGGAAATGTAGAGAGGACCATGGGTACCCCCTGTGCACCCACCCCCAACACATTGGAGGCCCGCAACGGGCCCCGGAAGACAATCTCCGCATGCCTTTTCATGGCGGTTTGACCGCTGAGGAAAGGCTGGCTACCGCCGGCATCATAATCGTGCCGGCGGAGCCTGCTCTGCAGCGCCACCATTATCCCGGTCCTGCTCCGTCTGCCAGGCAGGAGTGCGGATGGCAACCGGCGGAAAAGCGGCGGTCGGAATTTCTCACCGCCGCGGTCACCACCGCCATCCTAATTTGACCGGCGGTTTTCTGGCTTGCGATCGCGGGCGGATGTCCACCGCCGGTCCGGCGGGCACCACCACCGGCCCGGCGGTGGACATCCGACCGCCATCGTAATAGGCCCCTTAGTGTTTTATGTGTTTGGATATAGGTAGTGTCGGATATAGGTAGAATGTTATGTAGTTTTAGATATGTGTTTATTATGTGTGTTTTTGTGTATTTTATGTTGATATTTGTTGTTGTGGGTTTGTATTTTTGTTGTGGGTGGGTGTTGTGTAATTTTTATTTACAGGTACTCGGTTTGGTGCACAGATGGAGTTGTTAATGCGTTTAAAAAAAAAATTTAAATAAAGGACAATGTTGTTTCTTGTTTTATAACAAGCTACTATACATTTCCTTTTTTTTCGGGTTGTTGGAGCGTTTTTTCCCAAACTATTTTCGGGTTTTTAAGGGTTTTGTTATTTAGAGGATTGCGGCGTTGGATTTCCCTTTTCTACAGTTGTATTTTTACATTTTTTTGGGCGTTTTCTTATTTAATGGATTAATTTTCCTTTGGATTTGTGTGGATTTTATCGTTTTTGAGGACTTTCTACCGCTACATAACTGTAAGTAATTTTTTTATTATTATTGTGGGTGGGAAATGTTTATATTTTCTTTCTCTTTTTCTTAAATATATATATTGTGTCATATAATTTTATGTTATTGTTTAAATTTTATCACATAAGTATATTTATTAATTAAAAAAAGAGAAAATCTTTGTTTTTTATGTTTTATATGTTTTAAAAGTGTGCTCTTTGGTTTAATTTAAAGAATCGATTTTGCTATTAAGTTTAGATATTCTAGACCTTGTGTAGTTGGGTACATCCTAGTTTTATGTTGGAGGTATTCATACATGGTTTTGGTTTGTTTGCTTAGTTTAGGTCCTATTTTGCTTAGAGATTGCTCTAATCTGAGCTCTTGGTAGCTTTGTTCCTTTTTAATAGCTTCAATAAGTTTATGTAATGTTGGCTGTCCTCTTCCAATTGTGGCTTGGAAGACAATGTGCCACCCTTCCACTGCGTTGTTTGTTTTGGATTTTTGAGCCAAAGTACTGGCATACACATTCCACCAGGGTATTTGAAATTTAGGTTGTCTACGGTGCCCTGATCTATGTAACCTTCCCACCCAGGTGTCTTCGAAGTAGTCGAGCAGGGGACTTAATTTGGTTTCATTGGTTTGCTAGAAAGGACTTTCCATTAGTAAGTTGTAGTGATTGGCTACTTCAGTAGTAGGTACGTAGGCCAGGGCGATTCATTTTTTAATTTGGTAGGCAAAGTTGCTGTTAGTTGAATATTCAATGCCTAAAGTAGATTTTTGTAGGTGCCTCCATATGCTTTGGTTAAAATGGTAGTAGCACCCTTGTATTGCAGTGTGTGGGTAAAGTTTGAGTATTGTCTGAATCATTGCCTGTTCAAAATCTATTATTATTCTTTGGGGATAGTAATTTTCAGTGAATTCTTTTATTGTAGTTAGTAATTCTGTATAGGTGGTGTTATTTTTATTAGGGAGCAATGCGTAAATGAATGGGATATTTGTCTCTTGAAATTCACCATAAATTGTATACAGTTGATAAAATGGTTTTGGACAAACTTTAACCCCTTCGGTGCTTATGACGAGCTGGACTCGTCATGGCACACAGTGCTCGTGTGCTCATGACGAGTCCAGCTCGTCATAAGACCACCCACGGGGGAAGCGCTGGTGCTCCCCGTGGGAATCCGATCTTTAGTTTTTTTGGGGGAGGCAGGGGAAGGGCTTCCCCTGCCTCCCCGCCCCCGCCCTCCCCATCAATGACGTCAGCGCGCGAGGCGCGCTGACATCATTGAGGGTTTCCCTTTCTTCCCGACGCGCTGGAAGCCATTTGCTTCCAGCGCGTCGGGAAATCAGGTGAGGTTTGGCTCGGGGAGGGGGGTTTGTATCAAAAGAGGCATCGAGGAAAGGAAAGGGTTTCCTTTCCCCCGATGCCTCTTTTGTGCATTCCTGCTGCACGATCATGTGATCGTGCAGCAGGAATGCCCACTAGGCACGAGGGAGGGAGGGCGGGCAAGAGGCATGTGAACGGGCCTAGAAGCCCCGACCCACATACACTAGCAGTATGCAACGTCTTCCCGCCCTTTCCCCACAATGATGGACAGCTTAATCAAAGGATCCCGGCGCGGTGGCAAAATTACAGACACACAGGTCACTGGAGACAATTCTTCTGTTCCTATACACAGCTGTAGTGTAGGAAAGGCAATATACATTTACCCAACGAGGTAGCAGTTACAGATTAGCCAGTAGAAAGTACTCCAGTTGAGTAGAGGTATTGCACAAAACGGTGGCATCTTCGTGGATAAATATGCAGGGCAGGTGTGCAGAATGTGCCTTCTCTCCATTTCCAACGTGAAAAGTTAGCTGTAATCCTTGATGGAGGTCTTTGCATCCTTCATTTTCTCGAGCGCAATTCTCGTGTAGAATTCGTGAGCGTGGTTAAGCAGATGTGGCTTCTCTCCATTTACACCCTGAAAAGTTAGCTGTAATCCTTGATGGAGGTCTTTGCATCCTTGAATTTCTCGAGCGCAATGCTCGTGTAGTTCCTGTGACCAGGAGGTTCCTTCTCCTCGTCTGCCGCTGAGATCGTGCTCTGACCCTTTATAAACAAGAGGCATGTGAACGGGCCTAGAAGCCCCGCCCGTTTGGCCCCGCCACACATACACTAGCGGTATGCAACGTCTGCCCGCCCTTTCCCCACTATGATGGACAGCTTAACCAAAGGTTCCCGGCGCTTTCGGCGCGGTGGCAAAATTTCAGACACACAGGTCACTGGAGACAATTCTTCTGGTCCTTTACGCAGCTGTAGTGTAGAAAGGCACTATACATTTACCCAACGAGGTAACACTTACTGATTAGCCAGTAGACAGTACTACAGTTGAGTAGAGGTATTGCACAAAACGGTGGCATCTTCTTGGATAAATATGCAGGGCAGGTGTGCAGAATTCGTGAGCGTGGTTAAGCAGATGTGCCTTCTCTCCATTTCCAACGTGAAAAGTTAGCTGTAATCCTTGATGGAGGTCTTTGCATCCTTCATTTTCTCGAGCGCAATTCTCGTGTAGAATTCGTGAGCGTGGTTAAGCAGATGTGGCTTCTCTCCATTTACACCCTGAAAAGTTAGCTGTAATCCTTGATGGAGGTCTTTGCATCCTTGAATTTCTCGAGCGCAATGCTCGTGTAGTTCCTGTGACCAGGAGGTTCCTTCTCCTCGTCTGCCGCTGAGATCCTGCTCTGACCCTTTATCCCCTTCGGTGCTTATGACGAGCTGGACTCGTCATGGCACACAGTGCTCATGTGCTCATGACGAGTCCAGCTCGTCATAAGACCACCCACGGGGAAGCGCTGGCGCTCCCCCGTGGGAATCCGATCGTTAGGTTTTTTTGGGGAGGCAGGGAAGGGCTTCCCCTGCCTCCCCGCCCCATCAATGACGTCAGCACGCGAGGCGCGCTGACATCATTGAGGGTTTCCTTTCTTCCGACGCGCTGGAAGCCATTTGCTTCCAGCGCGTCGGAGGGAGGCACGAGGGAGGGAGGGAGGGAGGGAGAGAGAGAGAGAGAGACAATTTCAATTTATTTGCCAGGTAACGAGGGGAGGAGGTGTGTAAGGCTTTGTGTGTGATGCAGGCAGTTTTGTAAATCGATCTTGCCTCGATCGGAAGCCATCAAAGAGAGGATAGGAGTGACGTGGTCGCTTCGTTTAGACCCTGAAATGAGGCGAGCTGCTGAATGGAGGATGGATTTGAGAGGGAGAGGTGGGATTTGGGTAGGCCCGTCAGAAGAGAATTGCAATAATCCAGTCTTGAGAGAACCAGAGATTGTACCAAGGATTTTAAGTCTTTCTCCGGGAAGAACCGACGGATCCCCCGTAGAAGGCGCAACTGGTAACGTGCGTTCTTAGCAATAGAGTTGATGTGGGAGATTAGGTTGAGTCTTTTGTCAAGAATGACACCTAGGGATTTAGCGCTGTCAACAATGATGGGTTTGTTGTTGAGTAGGTTCAGCTGATCCATCCAAGATTGAACAGGAGGAGGTGAGAGAGAGGTAGAGAGGAGGAGGAATTCAGTTTTGGCGGGATTCAGAATGAGTTGGTGAGCTAACATCCAGTTGTGAATAGAGTTGAGAGTAGAGTTGAGTAGTGAGAGATCGTGTGCGGAAGATAAAGGTATCTTCCCACTAGTCCACCAGGCTTTTATTTGTGGAGAGTGACCCCTTGGGTGGCAGAATAGCAGTATGTTTTTAGGCCCATCTGCCCCCAAGGAGGGCAGAAGCCACTAGACACCAGGGTTTTTTTAATTTTTGTGTTGGGGAGTGGCCAAAAGGGCAAGGGTTGCTCCCCATTTACGGGGGTGAATATTTTATTTATACTGTTAGGCCCACCTACCCCTTAGCTTGGCTGGTGGATTGTGTGTGGACTGGTGCATTATTTGCATATGTGATTGTAATGTTTTTTTCTCCTTTTTATTCTAGTGTAAAGCTTTTGATTCCTGTTTGCGGTTTCGGCAGTGGTGGTTCTGCAGTTTTGCGTAATTGCATTTATTTGGTAAGAAAAATATTTTTGTTGTGTGTACTCCAAATGAGTATTATTGTCATGCATGAATGAATTTTATTGTAAGTGGTGCCATAATGGCAGCATATTTGTTAGTGTTCAGAGCATGAAATTCTTTGCGATGTTTTGCATTGTCTTATGTGTAATTTTTTTCTTCTTCTTTTTTAGTGGGATATTGTTGATCCTTACTGTGTCTGTGCAGAGTAGGTGGTGGTGAGTCTAGCTGCTTCTGTCACGTGAGTGGTATAGTGTTGGAGTATATAAGTCTTTGTGATAAAGCTACATTTTGTTTATTTCTTTTTTTTACAAAGGGTTTGTTGTTGTTGACTTGTTTGACAAGTAACCTTTATTAGTAAGCATTATGGCTAGCCGTAGAATTACTGCTCAGCAGGTGGTTGGTTTGCTTCTTGAATCTTCCTCTGAGCAGGATTATGAGACTGACAGTGCGTCTGAGGGAGAGGAGGGAGGGGAAGATTCAGGCAGTGAGTTTTCTCTCCACATGGAATCATCGGATGATGAAGGTACTCTCAGTGCAGATGAAGTGCCTGATTTAGAGGAGGATACTACTGTGCCGATGGTGCAAGAGGCATCTGGATTGCAGCCTGGGGCTGCTAGGCTTCCTACTGGAAGTGCTGGACTCTGGGTTGATCCAAACATGGTGCAGCCGGTGTTGCCTGCCTTTAGTGGTTATGCAGGGTGTAGAGTGGATTGTGAACATTATTTGCCTATACAGTATTTTCAGTTGTTTATGGATGATGTATTTTTGGGTGAGATTGTTGAGCAGACTAATTTGTATGCTGAACAGTTTTTGAGGGACAACAGTGCCAGACTTAGGCCCCATTCTAGAGCTACCCGGTGGAGTCCCACAAATCTGGAAGAGATGAAGAAGTTTTTGGGTTTGACTTTTTTGATGGGTTTGATAAGGAAGCCGTCCATGGGTTCATATTGGTCTACCAGTCCCTTGATGGCAACGGCCATATTTCCTGCAGTTATGACTCGTGATCGGTATTTACTTTTGCTTCGGATGCTGCATTTTGTTGATAATGGTTTGGCGTTGCCACGAGATCACCCTGAATGTGACCGTCTTTTTAAGATTCGGCCTGTTCTTGATCACTTTGTAGATCGATTTTCAGAGATCTATACTCCAGGGAAAGAAATATCTATTGATGAGTCTTTGGTCCTGTTCAAGGGCCGTTTGGTTTTTAGGCAGTACATTCCTAGCAAGAGGGCACGCTATGGAATTAAGCTGTATATGTTGTCTGAGAGTAGGACAG
The DNA here is from genome assembly GCA_963921515.1 of Calotriton arnoldi. Lineage (NCBI taxonomy): Eukaryota > Metazoa > Chordata > Amphibia > Caudata > Salamandridae > Calotriton > Calotriton arnoldi. Next base: position 343,511 of record CAWUFW010011942.1, read on the forward strand.
GATATGTTTTTAATTTGCGTGTGTACACTGGTAGGGATTCCACTATTGACCCCCTGGTTGTCCGTCCACTTTTGGAGTTTCAGAGAAAATTGTGTGGGATCTTGCTAGAGGACTGTTTAACAGAGGCCACCATTTGTACCTTGATAACTTCTACACTGCTGTGCAATTGTTTAAGGAATTGTTCAAAGTGGACACTTTTGCTTGTGGCACAATCCGCTCTAACCGTAAAGGTTATCCAAAAGAGCTTGTTTGCAAAAAACTTCAGAGGGGACAGTGCAGTGCCTTGCGTAGTGAGGAACTGCTAGCTGTGAAATTTGTGGACAGGAGGGATGTGTACATGCTGACTACCATCCATGATGAGAGTACTTCACCTGTGGCTGTTTGGGGTCAGATTGCTGAAGTGCGCAAACCTGTGTGCATTTTAGACTACAATAAGCACATGGGTGGTGTTGATAGAGTAGATCAGAGGTTGGAACCTTACACTGCTATTCGTAAGTCTTACATTTGGTATAAGAAGTTGGCCATCCATCTCTTCAATTTAGCAACTTTCAATGCTTTTGTTGTGTTCAAGGAGTGTTCTCCTGCGTCAAAGTTGACTTTTGTTCAGTTTCAGGAGTCTGTCATAGGCAGCCTTGTTGTTGTGGAACAGGCAAGTGTTCCTAGAGTTGCAGTGGTGGAGGATGTGGCTCGATTGAAAGATCGCCACTTTCCTGATCACATTCCTCCTACACCCTCAAAAGACTTTCCCACTAGGAGATGTAGAGTCTGTTGGCGAAGAGGTACGCGGAAGGAGACTCGTATGTACTGCCCTGAGTGTCCTTCTAACCCTGGGCTGTGTGTGCCTGCTTGTTATAGAGCGTACCACAAGCAAAAGAATTATTGGGAGCAACCATGAGTGGTAAAGTGAACTGCCTGGTCTGTAATGTTTAAGAATTGTTGTTCTGTTTCAAGGTTGGCATTAGTGCAATGTATTTAGTTTCTGATTTTGTGTTAGTAGATTTGTATCTATTTGCAATTTGTTTGTGTTTTCTTTTTTGTATAAAAAAATCCTAAATGTGATGGTGGTGTGTGTAGGCTGGTGCTTGGCTGGCGGTGTGCGTGGAGTGGCGCTTGGCTGGCGGTGTGCGGGGAGTGGCTCTTGGCTGGCGGTGTGCGTGGAGTGGTGCTTGGCTGGCGGTGTGCGTGGAGTGGCGCTAGGCTGGCGGTGTGCGTGGAGTGGTGCTAGGCTGGCGGTGTGCGTGGAGTGGCGCTAGGCTGGCGGTGTGCGTGGAGTGGCGCTAGGCTGGCGGTGTGCGTGGAGTGGCGCTTGGCTGGCGGTGAGCGTGGAGTGGCGCTTGGCTGGCAGTGTGTGAGTAGTGACTTGCTGCTGGTCACTACACACACACTGCTAGCCGAGCGACACTCCACGCAATCCATCAGCTTGTGTGGTTGCTGTGTTAGGAATGTGGGCGTGTGAAAGTGATGGGCCCTTGAATGGCGCTGTCTGCTGGTGTGAGTGTTGTAATGTGATGGGCCCGCGGCTGGTGGTGTGAATGGTTTTGTATTTGTCACACGTATGAAAGGTGTATGAATGGCCTGTAAAGAGGTTGGTGCCTTGTCGTGGCTTTACAGCTCACGAGCTGTGAGTCAATGGTTCAGTTTCTCGTCCTTTCAATTATTAACAGTGCATTTCATTTTTGTGAAATCACTTGTTAATACAATTGTATATACTGAACCATCACTCACCCTCGTGCCAAATCCAACCAGTATGTGTGTGTGTGCTTGAGGATTAGATGGCTCTGCAGTAATATTTTTTTTTTGTCTTTCTCAAGCAGGGTGTACCTTGTCCCTTTTTGTGAATGTTGTAATGTGTTTGTTTCGTGCCTAGGGGTGTGAATGGTCTTGTGTGTATCACGTATGAAAGGTGTGTGAATGGCCTGTAAAGCGGTTGGGGCCTTGACGTGGCTTTACAGCTCACGAGCTGCGAGTCACTGGTTCCGTTTTTTGTCCTTTCAATTATTGACAGTGCATTTCATTTTTGTGAAATCTCTTGTTAATAAAATTGTATATACTGAACCATCACTTGCCCTCGTGCCAAATCCAACCAGTATGTGTGTGTGCTTGAGGAATAGATGGCTGTGCAGTAATCTTTGTCTTTTTAGTCTGTCTGCCAAGGTGTACATTCCGTCTAAGAATAACCTACCAACTGTAGATATTGTCGTAAACGAAACACCCATGGGAGTACATGGTGATATCTCTCTTGTGGATCCCAACAAGTTATGGTACCCACAATGTCCTGCAAACCTCAAAATGTCTGTCACATTTTCCTTGCAATATTGTGCCAAAATTTTCACGCTGCAGAAATAAACAACACATTATCTCAAAATGACCTGGTTTTGCAAGGGGGTCACCTGGGTTTTTGGCCCGGGGCTCGGCGGCCACATAGGGAAACCTACCAAACCCACACATTTCTGAAAAGTAGACACCCGGGGGCTTCCAGGGAGGTATGGCTTGCGTGGATCCCCCAACGTTTCCTTACCCAGAACCCCCTGCAAACCTCAATTTTAGCTGAAAAAATCACTTTTTTCACACATTTTTGTGTGGGAAAGTGTGGCATCACTGGCCTCACACAAATTTCCTACCACCCAGCGTTCCCCCAGGTCTCCCGATAAAAATGGTGCCTCACTTTTGTGGGAGGCCCAAGTACCCGCGACAGGCAAGGGCCCACAACGTATTGAGGCGACCTCAAAATGGCCTTTCACAAAACCACCTGGTTTTGCAAGGGGGGTCACCTGGGTTTTTGGCCCCGTGCTCGGCGGCCATCTAGGGAAACCTACCAAACCCACACATTTCTGAAAAGTAGACACCCGGGGGCTTCCAGGGAGGTATGGCTTGCGTGGATCCCCCAACGTTTCCTTACCCAGAATCCCCTGCAAACCTCAATTTTAGCTGAAAAAATCACCTTTTTCCACACATTTTTGTGTGGGAAAGTGTGGCATCACTGGCCTCACACAAATTTCCTACCACCCAGCGTTCCCCCAGGTCTCCCGATAAAAATGGTGCCTCACTTGTGTGGGAGGCCCAAGTACCCGCGACAGGCAAGGGCCCACAACGTATTGAGGCGACCTCAAAATGGCCTTTCACAAAACCACCTGGTTTTGCAAGGGGGTCACCTGGGTTTTTGGCCCTGTGCTCGGCGGCCATCTAGGGAAACCTACCAAACCCACACATTTCTGAAAAGTAGACACCCGGGGGCTTCCAGGGAGGTATGGCTTGCGTGGATCCCCCAACGTTTCCTTACCCAGAATCCCCTGCAAACCTCAATTTTAGCTGAAAAAATCACTTTTTTCACACATTTTTGTGTGGGAAAGTGTGGCATCACTGGCCTCACACAAATTTCCTACCACCCAGCGTTCCCCCAGGTCTCCCGATAAAAATGGTGCCTCACTTGTGTGGGAGGCCCAAGTACCCGTGACAGGCAAGGGCCCACAACGTAGTGAGGCGACCTCAAAATTGCCTATCTCAAAACCACCTGGTTTTGCAAGGGGGTCACCTGGGTTTTTGGCCCTGTGCTCGGCGGCCATCTAGGGAAACCTACCAAACCCACACATTTCTGAAAAGTAGACACCCGGGGGCTTCCAGGGAGGTATGGCTTGCGTGGATCCCCCAACGTTTCCTTACCCAGAATCCCCTGCAAACCTCAATTTTATCTGAAAAAATCACTTTTTCACACATTTTTGTGAGGGAAAGTGTGGCATCACTGGCCTCACACAAATTTCCTACCACCCAGCGTTCCCCCAGGTCTCCCGATAAAAATGGTGCCTCACTTGTGTGGGAGGCCCAAGTACCCGCGACAGGCAAGGGCCCACAACGTATTGAGGCGACCTCAAAATGGCCTTTCACAAAACCACCTGGTTTTGCAAGGGGGGTCACCTGGGTTTTTGGCCCTGTGCTCGGCGGCCATCTAGGGAAACCTACCAAACCCACACATTTCTGAAAAGTAGACACCCGGGGGCTTCCAGGGAGGTATGGCTTGTGTGGATCCCCCAACGTTTCCTTACCCAGAACCCCCTGCAAACCTCAATTTTAGCTGAAAAAATCACTTTTTCACACATTTTTGTGTGGGAAAGTGTGGCATCACTGGCCTCACACAAATTTCCTACCACCCAGCGTTCCCCCAGGTCTCCCGATAAAAATGGTGCCTCACTTATGTGGGAGGCCCAAGTACCCGCGACAGGCAAGGGCCCACAACGTATTGAGGCGACCTCAAAATGGCCTTTCACAAAACCACCTGGTTTTGCAAGGGGAGTCACCTGGGTTTTGGCCCCGTGCTCGGCGGCCATCTAGGGAAACCTACCAAACCCACACATTTCTGAAAAGTAGACACCCGGGGCTTCCAGGGAGGTATGGCTTGCGTGGATCCCCCAACGTTTCCTTACCCAGAATCCCCTGCAAACCTCAATTTTAGCTGAAAAAATCACTTTTTTCACACATTTTTGTGTGGGAAAGTGTGGCATCACTGGCCTCACACAAATTTCCTACCACCCAGCGTTCCCCCAGGTCTCCCGATAAAAATGGTGCCTCACTTGTGTGGGAGGCCCAAGTACCCGCGACAGGCAAGGGCCCACAACGTATTGAGGCGACCTCAAAATGGCCTTTCACAAAACCACCTGGTTTTGCAAGGGGAGTCACCTGGGTTTTTGGCCCTGTGCTCGGCGGCCATCTAGGGAAACCTACCAAACCCACACATTTCTGAAAAGTAGACACCCGGGGGCTTCCAGGGAGGTATGGCTTGCGTGGATCCCCCAACGTTTCCTTACCCAGAATCCCCTGCAAACCTCAATTTTAGCTGAAAAAATCACTTTTTTCACACATTTTTGTGTGGGAAAGTGTGGCATCACTGGCCTCACACAAATTTCCTACCACCCAGCGTTCCCCAGGTCTCCCAATAAAAATGGTGCCTCACTTGTGTGGGAGGCCCAAGTACCCGTGACAGGCAAGGGCCCACAACGTAGTGAGGCGACCTCAAAATTGCCTATCTCAAAACCACCTGGTTTTGCAAGGGGGGTCACCTGGGTTTTGGCCCTGTGCTCGGCGGCCATCTAGGGAAACCTACCAAACCCACACATTTCTGAAAAGTAGACACCCGGGGGCTTCCAGGGAGGTATGGCTTGCGTGGATCCCCCAACGTTTCCTTACCCAGAATCCCCTGCAAACCTCAATTTTATCTGAAAAAATCACTTTTTCACACATTTTTGTGTGGGAAAGTGTGGCATCACTGGCCTCACACAAATTTCCTACCACCCAGCGTTCCCCCAGGTCTCCCGATAAAAATGGTGCCTCACTTGTGTGGGAGGCCCAAGTACCCGCGACAGGCAAGGGCCCACAACGTATTGAGGCGACCTCAAAATGGCCTTTCACAAAACCACCTGGTTTTGCAAGGGGGGTCACCTGGGTTTTTGGCCCTGTGCTCGGCGGCCATCTAGGGAAATGTCATAAACTAGTTCTTGTCTCTTCCCTACTGCTCAGCTGGAATGTGTGATGACCTCATAGAATGTTTGGGTGCCTGTGTGAGTGTGGAGCGTCAGTTGGTGAATGCAGGCTGATCAGCAGGGAGGCTGCTCCTGGTGGGGCTACGATTCATCTATCCTTTACCTTCTACTCATCTATCCTGGAACTAAGCTACAATAAAGATATCCTGTTTTTACACCCGGCCTGTGTATCTTCCATTTGCGACATTTTGGCGACGAACTTGAAAAACCTACGCTAAGGAAGACCCTCCACAAAGGAGCTATCTAACAGAGGACTTTGCACAAGACAAAGGATCTATGAAACAGAGGAATCTACTCAAGCCTAAGGAACCAAGACTTTGAAACTTTGAAGAAACGCCCTGGTCAGCCCCACCAGTGTCCTTTTCTATCTGGACAGCCTTCAGCCTGGGCGTTTGTCATCCCACTACTGAGGACCCCGCTGTCACCTGGAAGACTTCTGGGTTACTACCTACAGTGTGGGCAACCTGTCGTGTTCAAAGAGATTTTCTAACAGCCTACCTACCTATACTCTTATGCACGTGGTGCCAGGAAAAGTGATTCAAAAACACCCTACTTCTTGCTGGTAATCTTGCACTTGTGAAGCGTCAACTTCGCATCAAGAAGTTAAGTATACAGTGACAGATGCAGCCTCAGTGCGTGGTGAAGTGTTATTGTTGAGCGACGTGCTGCTTGAGTACATGCCCCACTTGCGTGTCTTTCAACAGACGACAATCTCGGATATGCGTGGGTGTTTCCAGCTCTGCGTGCCTCTGTCAGCGCAAGACTTGTGAACCTCAACGTGTGCCAGTACCTATTCTATTTGTTGCATTTCTGGCGTGAGACGGCTGAATTGGACATATGGGTAGTCATGTCTCCCCGCCTGCCTCAAGAGTGTATCGTCTGGTAGTAAAGATGAATTTCTTTTAGTTTGTTTTTACACGTGAGTTGTCCTGCCTATAGTGCGGTTAAAAGAGAAAACTGCCACGCAGCCATTCAAAATTTCAAACTCGGCACGCGCTCCTCACCTCTTCGCGCGGACCAGCTGGAGTCTTCTGTGACGTTTCCCTTCATCGCTAGGCAGTCTTCATCGCTGCCTTTAGACGTTTTCCAGCAGCAGCGTGCCTGGAGCCACTCGGCGTGCGTCTCCAGTGCGTGCTGCCATCTTATGTTTGGAGTCTCCTGAAGTCATATGCAGCTTCCAGCTTGGTACACTTTATGCCAACCACGTTTTGTTCATTGCGGGACAATAAAGTTCATTCGAACGTCGTCGTCATGCCACATTGAGACTTTCTGGTGCTTTCGTCAGTTTTTCCTCATCAAGCTCTGCCCTTGTGCTGTGCCCTGAGGCGGCGTCCTCCTTCAATCAAGAGTCATAGCATGGGGCATTTCGTTTGAGCAGTTGGTGATTTTCTTGCTCCGCTGCATCTACAGTTTTTCTTCTTGGTGAACTGTCGGTTTCCCCTCTTCACCACGTGCAAAGGGTCAATAACTGCGCTCATGAAGTTTACTGCTTAAATAGCTGGTTGGCGACATCTTCACCGAACTTTTTAACAAGGACTTCACGTCGGGCTGAAGACCTCGGGTGAGAGACCGCTCACCGGAGCTCGAGACTTTCTTTTCATTATATTGCTGGTCATTATAATGCATGTCTCGTTTTGGTGTCCGTGCCCTTAGGTCGTAGTTTGTTTATAGGGTTCATATCAGTCGTAGGGCAGCCCTCCTTCCAGTTTATACTGCACTGTGTACCCATCTTTGGGGAGGTCATAGGGGTGGTGAACCCTGTCCTGAGGAGTTTTAGTGGGTGGTCGCTGTTTCCCATTCAGGATATGGTGCTCTTTGTACCAATTTTTACACTGTTTATGCATGTGGCGTACTTTGTCGTGGTGAGGTTGTGGGTGCAGTCAGTAACTTAATTCAGTTTTTTTAGGGTGATGCTTACCCTGCTGTGTACCCTGTCACGTGGAGGTTGTATGGGCAGTCAGTGTTCTTTATGTTTAGAGTGTACCCATGTATAGATAGGTTGTGAGAGCGGTGACTGCTCAAGTCTAGTTTTTTTTGTTAGTGTAAGAGTGTACCGATTTTTGGGGAGGTTGTGGGAGCGGTTAGTGCTCCTATTTGTAGGTTGTGTAGGTTATGTAGGTTGTGGAGGCAACTTGCGTCCCAGTCATATTCTCTAACGTAGAGTGTACCCATCCATGGGGAGGTTGTCGGAGCAAGTCAAATGCTCCAATTTTAGTTTTTTTGTGGGGAGGTTGTAAGGCCAATCAATGCCCGATTCTGTTTTCTAGGGTGATGTCTTACCCTACGGTGTACCCTTCATTGGGGAGGTTGTGGAGCCAGTCAAATGCTCCAATTTTGTTTTCTAGAGTGATATTTACTCTACGATGTATCCGTTAATAGATGGTTAATGTTCCTTTTCTTTAGGTTGTGGGGTCACTTAGCGCCCCAGCAATTCTCCCTAGCATAAGAGTGTACCCTTTTACGGGGAGGTTGTGGGGACATCCCAAAGTCATGCCTTCGCTATTTTGTTCTTCCCCAAGGGAGGGGGATGGGGCATGCCTGGTTGTTCTTCCAAGTAGTTATTCTTGAAGTATTTATTCTTACATTTTTCATGATGTTTTACCCTTTTTGTCATATGCTCTTTGAAGTGTTTCTTTCCATACTTATGTTATTTCTGATGTATCGTTTATAATGACATTTCCTCTATTGCACTTCTTTGCTGTTTTATTCCCTAAGGAAAGAGGATGTGTCATAAACTAGTTCTTGTCTCTTCCCTACTGCTCAGCTGGAATGTGTGATGACCTCATAGAATGTTTGGGTGCCTGTGTGAGTGTGGAGCGTCAGTTGGTGAATGCAGGCTGAGCAGCAGGGAGGCTGCTCCTGGTGGGGCTACGATTCATCTATCCTTTACCTTCTACTCATCTATCCTGGAACTAAGCTACAATAAAGATATCCTGTTTATACACCCGGCCTGTGTATCTTCCATTTGCGACAGGAAACCTACCAAACCCACACATTTCTGAAAAGTAGACACCAGGGGGCTTCCAGGGAGGTATGGCTTGCGTGGATCCCCCAACGTTTCCTTACCCAGAATCCCTGCAAACCTCAATTTTAGCTGAAAAAAATCACTTTTTCACACATTTTTGTATGGGAAAGTGTGGCATCACTGGCCTCACACAAATTTCCTACCACTCAGCGTTCCCCAGGTCTCCCGATAAAAATGGTGCCTCACTTGTGTGGGAGGCCCAAGTACCAGCGACAGGCAAGGGCCCACAAAGCGTTTTGAGGCAACATCAACATTGCCTATCAAAAAATTTTTGGGCCCTTGCCTGTCGCGGGTACTTGGGCCTCCCACACAAGTGAGGCACCATTTTTATCGGGAGACCTGGGGGAACGCTGGGTGGTAGGAAATTTGTGTGAGGCCAGTGATGCCACACTTTCCCACACAAAATGTGTGAAAAAGTGATTTTTTCAGCTAAAATTGAGGTTTGCAGGGGATTCTGGGTAAGGAAACGTTGGGGGATCCACGCAAGCCATACCTCCCTGGAAGCCCCGGGTGTCTACTTTTCAGAAATGTGTGGGTTTGGTAGGTTTCCCTAGATGGCCGCCGAGCACGGGACCAAAACCCAGGTCACCCCCTTGCAAAACCAGGTGGTTTTGTGAAAGGCCATTTTGAGGTCGCCTCACTACGTTGTGGGCCCTTGCCTGTCGCGGGTACTTGGGCCTCCCACACAAGTGAGGCACCATTTTTATCAGGAGACCTGGGGAACGCTGGGTGGTAGGAAATTTGTGTGAGGCCAGTGATGCCACACTTTCCCACACAAAAATGTGTGAAAAAAGTGATTTTTTTCAGCTAAAATTGAGGTTTGCAGGGGATTCTGGTTAAGGAAACGTTGGGGGATCCACGCAAGCCATACCTCCCTGGAAGCCCCCGGGTGTCTACTTTTCAGAAATGTGTGGGTTTGGTAGGTTTCCCTAGATGGCCGCCGAGCACGGGGCCAAAAGCCCAGGTGACCCCCCTTGCAAAACCAGGTGGTTTTGTGAAAGGCCATTTTGAGGTCGCCTCACTACGTTGTGGGCCCTTGCCTGTCGCGGGTACTTGGGCCTCCCACACAAGTGAGGCACCATTTTTATCGGGAGACCTGGGGGAACGCTGGGTGGTAGGAAATTTGTGTGAGGCCAGTGATGCCACACTTTCCCACACAAAAATGTGTGAAAAAAGTGATTTTTTCAGCCAAAATTGAGGTTTGCAGGGGATTCTGGGTAAGGAAACGTTGGGGGATCCACGCAAGCCATACCTCCCTGGAAGCCCCCGGGTGTCTACTTTTCAGAAATGTGTGGGTTTGGTAGGTTTCCCTAGATGGCCGCCGAGCACGGGGCCAAAACCCAGGTGACCCCCCTTGCAAAACCAGGTGGTTTTGTGAAAGGCCATTTTGAGGTCGCCTCACTACGTTGTGGGCCCTTGCCTGTCGCGGGTACTTGGGCCTCCCACACAAGTGAGGCACCATTTTTATCGGGAGACCTGGGGAACGCTGGGTGGTAGGAAATTTGTGTGAGGCCAGTGATGCCACACTTTCCCACACAAAAATGTGTGAAAAAAGTGATTTTTTCAGCTAAAATTGAGGTTTGCAGGGGATTCTGGGTAAGGAAACGTTGGGGGATCCACGCAAGCCATACCTCCCTGGAAGCCCCCGGGTGTCTACTTTTCAGAAATGTGTGTGTTTGGTAGGTTTCCCTAGGTGCCGGCAGAGCTAGGGTTCACAAACTACAGCTAGGCACTTTGCCAAAAAAGGGTCATTTTTCACTGAGAAATTGAGGTGTGACCACGTTGCGTTTTGCGCCGTTTCCTGTCGCAGGCACTAGGCCGACCCACACAAGTGAGGTACCATTTGTCTCGTAATACTTTGGGGAACGCGGGGTGGGTGGAAATTTGTGGATCCACGCAGATTCCAGAACTTTCCACCACAGAAATATGGGGAAAATGTGGTTTTTTTGACAATTGTTTATGTTTGCAAGGGATTCTGGGTAACAGAACCTGGTGGGAGGCAGTCAAGTCACCCCATCCTGGATTCCCCTGGGTGTCTAGTTTTCAAAAATGTATAGGTTTGCTAGGTTTCCCTAGGTGCCGGCAGAGGTAGGGTTCAAAAACTACAGCTAGGCACTTTGCCAAAAAAGGGTCATTTTTCACTGCGAAATTGAGGTGTGACCACGTTGCGTTTTGCGCCGTTTCCTGTCGCAGACACTAGGCCGACCCACACAAGTGAGGTACCATTTTTCTCGTAAGACTTTGAGGAACGCGGGGAGGGTGGAAATTTGAGGATCCACGCAGATTCCAGAACTTTCCACCACAGAAATGTGGGGAAAATGTGTTTTTTTGACAATTTTTAGGTTTGCAAGGGATTCTGGGTAACAGAACCTGGTGGGAGGCAGTCCAGTCACCCCATCCTGGATTCCCCTGGGTGTCTAGTTTTCAAAAATGTATAGGTTTGCTAGGTTTCCCTAAGGTGCCGTCACAGCTAGGGTTCAAAAACTACAGCTAGGCACTTTGCCAAAAAAGGGTCATTTTTCACAGCGAAATTGAGGTGTGACCACGTTGAGTTTTGCGCCGTTTCCTGTCGCAGGCACTAGGCCGACCCACACAAGTGAGGTACCATTTTTCTCGTAATACTTTGGGGAACGCGGGGTGGGTGGAAATTTGTGGATCCACGCAGATTCCAGAACTTTCCACCACAGAAATGTGGAGAAAATGTGTTTTTTTTGACAATTTTTTATGTTTGCAAGGGATTCTGGGTAACAGAACCTGGTGGGAGGCAGTCAAGTCACCCCATCCTGGATTCCCCTGGGTGTCTAGTTTTCAAAAATGTATAGGTTTGCTAGGTTTCCCTAGGGTCCGGCAGAGGTAGGGTTAAAAAACTACAGCTAGGCACTTTGCCAAAAAAGGGTCATTTTTCACTGCGAAATTGAGGTGTGACCACGTTGCGTTTTGCACCGTTTCCTGTCGCAGGCACTAGGCCGACCCACACAAGTGAGGTACCATTTTTCTCGTAAGACTTTGGGGAACGAGGGGTGGGTGGAAATTTGTGGATCCACGCAGATTCCAGAACTTTCCACCACAGAAATGTGGGGAAAATGTGTTTTTTTTGACAATTGTTTAGGTTTGCAAGGGATTCTGGGTAACAGAACCTGGTGGGAGGCAGTCCAGTCACCCCATCCTGGATTCCCCTGGGTGTCTAGTTTTCAAAAATGTATAGGTTTGCTAGGTTTCCCTAGGTGCCGTCAGAGCTAGGGTTCAAAAACTACAACTAGGCACTTTGCCAAAAAAGGGTCATTTTTCACTGCGAAATTGAGGTGTGACCACGTTGCGTTTTGCGCCGTTTCCTGTCGCAGGCACTAGGCCGACCCACACAAGTGAGGTACCATTTTTCTCGTAATACTTTGGTGAACGCGGGGTGGGTGGAAATTTGTGGATCCACGCAGATTCCAGAACTTTCCACCACAGAAATGTGGGGAAAATGTGGTTTTTTTGACAATTGTTTATGTTTGCAAGGGATTCTGGGTAACAGAACCTGGTGGGAGGCAGTCAAGTCACCCCATCCTGGATTCCCCTGGGTGTCTAGTTTTCAAAAATGTATAGGTTTGCTAGGTTTCCCTAGGTGCCGGCAGAGGTAGGGTTAAAAAACTACAGCTAGGCACTTTGCCAAAAAAGGGTCATTTTTCACTGCGAAATTGAGGTGTGACCACGTTGCGTTTTGCGCCGTTTCCTGTCGCAGGCACTAGGCCGACCCACACAAGTGAGGTACCATTTTTCTCGTAAGACTTTGGGGAACGCGGGGTGGGTGGAAATTTGTGTATCCACGCAGATTCCAGAACTTTCCACCACAGAAATGTGGGGAAAATGTGTTTTTTTTGACAATTTTTTATGTTTGCAAGGGATTCTGGGTAACAGAACCTGGTGGGAGGCAGTCAAGTCACCCCATCCTGGATTCCCCTGGGTGTCTAGTTTTAAAAAATGTATAGGTTTGCTAGGTTTCCCTAGGTGCCGGCAGAGGTAGGGTTCAAAAACTACAGCTAGGCACTTTGCAAAAAAAGGGTCATTTTTCACTGCGAAATTGAGGTGTGACCACGTTGCGTTTTGCGCCGTTTCCTATCGCAGGCACTAGGCCGACCCACACAAGTGAGGTACCATTTTTCTCATAAGACTTTGGGGAACGCGGGGTGGGTGGAAATTTGTGGATCCACGCAGATTCCAGAACTTTCCACCACAGAAATGTGGGGAAAATGTGTTTTTTTTGACAATTTTTTATGTTTGCAAGGGATTCTGGGTAACAGAACCTGGTGGGAGGCAGTCCAGTCACCCCATCCTGGATTCCCTGGGTGTCTAGTTTACAAAAATGTATAGGTTTGCTAGGTTTCCCTAGGTGCCGGCAGAGCTAGGGTTCAAAAACTACAGCTAGGCACTTTGCCAAAAAAGGGTCATTTTTCACTGCGAAATTGAGGTGTGACCACGTTGCGTTTTGCGCCGTTTCCTGTCGCAGGCACTAGGCCGACCCACACAAGTGAGGTACCATTTTTCTCATAAGACTTTGGGGAACGCGGGGTGGGTGGAAATTTGTGGATCCACGCAGATTCCAGAACTTTCCACCACAGAAATGTGGGGAAAATGTGTTTTTTTTGACAATTTTTTATGTTTGCAAGGGATTCTGGGTAACAGAACCTGGTGGGAGGCAGTCCAGTCACCCCATCCTGGATTCCCCTGGGTGTCTAGTTTACAAAAATGTATAGGTTTGCTAGGTTTCCCTAGGTGCCGGCAGAGCTAGGGTTCAAAAACTACAGCTAGGCACTTTGCCAAAAAAGGGTCATTTTTCACTGCGAAATTGAGGTGTGACCACGTTGCGTTTTGCGCCGTTTCCTGTCGCAGGCACTAGGCCGACCCACACAAGTGAGGTACCATTTTTCTCGTAAGACTTTGGGGAACGCGGGGTGGGGGGAAATTTGTGGATCCACGCAGATTCCAGAACTTTCAATTGCGGAAAAGAGTAAACGCCAAAAGAAGAAATTGCAACTCTGCTTTATAGATCTGAAAGCAGCTTTTGATCGGGTGGATCGACCACTTTTATGGGTTAAATTAAGACGGTGGGGTATTCAAGAAAAAATGTTAAGAGCAATTGAATCGCTATATACAAAAACATGGATTCAAATTAAGGTAGGGGATGGGACCAAAATATCAAGGAAAATACCAACCGCAAGGGGTCTTAAGCAAGGGTGTGTGCTAGCGCCACACCTGTTTAACCTCTTTACGGTGGATTTATCCACCCACCTGGATCAAGTCAATTCGCATGCTCCAAGGTTAGGCCCATTAACGATATCCCATCTATTATATGCCGATGATATTGTGCTGCTGAGTCACACAGAAATTGGACTTCAAAGACTGATAAAAGAAACTGTGGCTTATACAAAACTCAATAAATTGGAAATCAACATTACCAAGACAAAAACCATGCATATTGGGAATAATCCCCATGCCGCATTAAAGATCAAGCTGGATAATGTAACCATAGAAGAAGTCAGTGTTTATAAATATTTAGGTTTTAATTTTGATTAAAATTTTAACTTTCATGCACACCAACAGTATATGGTTAGGAAAAATAATGCTCTAATACATTCATTCAGTTTACTTGCAAAAAAACTAGATGTCCCCTCTTATCAACCATTGCTCTCGGTTATCAAAGCAAAACTGCTTCCATCTCTAACTTACGCAAGTACGGTGATGCATGGAAAGGATTCCAAAATGTTGGATAGATTACAAATCAAAACATACAAACGGGTCTTTTGTCTGCCCTGTAATGCTTCTCCCGCTCAAATTCGTTTGGAATTTGGTTTGACACAGCAAAACATAGCAAGAAGATATCACTTCATCAAATCTAGGCATAAAATACGAAACAATCAGTCCAGCCCTTTAATTAGTGCTTTATGGGAATCGGTGAATAATGACGTGAATTCAAGTTACAACAAATACTTGTCATCATCTATACAACTAACCAATGTGGGTGACTTATGGGGCTTGAATTTATCGCATCCTACTTTCTGCCAAGCCATGAACAAAACTGCAAAATCTCATTCGTTAATTGAGGACAAAAGCATATTTTCGCGGCGATCCCATGCCTGGATGACAATTCAAACCTATGTCACATTGCAACCGGCAACTTATCTACACCTAACCTATCCAGTGTATTTCAAGAAAAAACTATTGGCTATGCGCCTAGGTGATCTGCCGTCTTTGTCAGACAAACCAGCATGGCGATATAAAGGATCAAAAACGTGCAGACTGTGTGATGCTCCAAACGAGGATTTTGTGCATTTGATCACCATATGTATTTAATGAGAGAGGGATCCGTACGTGCAGAACAGCCATCATGAGAAGTCTGGCCCCTTAAGATCCTCAGCTAAACTGTAAACTTCTGAAGCTTTTACAATTTCACGACAAAGCAGTCAAACAGAATTTTAAGCTGCATCCTATAGCATGAGGAATTTGCCTCGCATTATGAGTACAATACATTTATGTGCTGTTAAAACGGTAGTAGGCTGTTGACATTTGGAGCTGTGGAATTTTATACTGATGTATACGCCATTTTATAGCAAACAGTGAAGAGTATCCATATTAATGATTGAATTCATTTTACAATGTTATGTTTTAAATGAGACAATGAGATTTTCCTGAGTCGTAGCAATATTAATTCATGTTTTTAAATAAGTGATTATTTTAAAAAGGATTTCTTTTAAATGTACATTGTGAAGGTTTTTATTAACTAATAACAATAAACATTTTCATTTCATTTCATTCATTTCATTTAATTTCATTTCATTTCATTAATTAATTGTATACAGTGTTTATTTAATGTTTAATGGTAGTATCAAGATTATTTACAGATATATTTTAGCGATATTTGTGTCGTCTATATTAGTGTTCTCGATATTTTTGTTGTGTTTCATTATGATTAAATGTTATCAATATTTTTGTTATCTATATTTTTGTTGGCGATATTTTTGTACTCAATATTTATTTAAGCGATAATTTTTTATCGATATTAGTGTAATTTCTTGTTTAAGTATTGGGTGCCGATATTTGTGTATACGATATATTTCCCGCAATATTTTTGTAGGTTGGTGTTTTTGTAGTCGATATTTGATCAGTGATCCCCCCTGCGCCACCAGTACGTCACTTTTTGTGACGTACTGGAGGCGCATTCCACTTCTCCATATTTACAAGGAGAGGAAAAGCCACCATGCGTGACTTTTCCTCTCCTTGTAAATATGGCCCCTTCACACGCAGCAATTTCCGTGGAAGGGGCGTTCCATGGGTGTTGCTGTGGGTGTTCCCACACAACACCCTTGGAATGAGACACATTTCCAGATTTACGAGGAATCGTAAATCTAGAAATGCGTGTCAATGCTACGCCTCCCCAGGGGAGGCGTAGGGAGGCGCAACGAGGAGAAATGTTTTCATCTCTCCTCGTTTTTTCCTCTTTCAAAGCGTGCTGCATTCTGCAGCACACATTGAAAGAGGAAATCACCTCTAATGATTGTTTTTGTGCAGGAAGGTGCCCCTTCCTGCACAACAACAATCTCCCCATGACGCAGGCATCCTTGCACCATGGAGCAAGGGTGCCTGCGCCGGCGCATGGCAGCTGTCTGTGCGCCAGCGCAGGGGAAAGCACAGAGATGCGACATATTTTTGTAAATATGTCGCATTCCTGTGCTTCGGAAGTGCTGCAGCGTGGCGCAGCCAAAGGGCTTGCGTTGCCGCGCTGCGGCACTTCCTTGTAGATCTGCCCCTATATGCCTACCTTTTACAGCGCTGATGAATACCAGAGACCTCTAGTTAGGCTAATTTAGAGGCAGAAACATGTTGGCAGTATTATTATAGGTGTGAGGGTTATATTCCCTCCAACGAATTAGTGGATGTGAGGGTCATAGTACCTTATCCCATCCCCTGTTTTTTTAACCATGCCTCTGGTACCTGTGAATAAAGAGAATAACTTATAAGGTTACCCTAAGGCATTTTTAGCTGGATCCCTGTATTTATCCAGGAATATTAATTTATCAAGATCTCCTTCATAATTTTGGGGTTGAGTCCGCCCTGGTAGTACTATCTTACCAGGGTGGGGTGAGGAAGCCTATTGAGAAGCATGCCACATTACGTGAGTGAGGCTTCTTGGATCTGGTTTTTCTCCTAGGGATAAGTAATAAGGTATAATGTCTTTCCGTATTTCTTTTTGTCCCATACTCTTTTGTGGTTCAATGAGTTCGTCTGGAGGACATACGGTGCATGTTTTTTCCGCTCTCTATCTCCTTTTGTGATTAGATCGCTATTTTCTATCACAGCCCGTACCTGGGAATGATAAGCAATATCGGGCTGAACTCTCCTTGTCTCTACCACTTTGTGAGCTCCAGAGCAATCTCTGATTGTGGCTGTTTTGCAGCAAACTGGTGTAACCTCTTGCCTGATAGTTCCAAACTATGGCCTAAAACATGGGTTTTTATAGTGTTTGAACACCCATTTTATCAGGAGTTTATCAATTTGGTGACACTAAAGTCCCAATAATACAAAATAAGTATGCCGTTCAATGCGTCATTTCAATTTACATGTTGACATTTTAGCTTCCACTGTAAGCATAAATCTTAACATAGCAGTAGCCATGTAATTAACAATGAAAATATGTGAACCTAGATATGAGACATACATGATGCTAACACTTCTACAAACGTTTAAAGCTTCACATTCTCTAATAGAAAGTGAAAAAGGAATTTGCAGGCAATCATATCATAAAAATAGAAGTTTACATGGGCTCCTGGAACTTCTGTGAACTGTTCCTGTGTGGGGCACACCCTTGCTGGACACACAGGCACAATGCAAGTGGCTAGAAGGCTAGGGGATCTGGGGAGTGCAGGCCCTGAGGGCACAGGAGCTTAAACGAAGGAGCAAGTTGTGGGTGCTGCCAAGACGCTTTACCAGCATGCTGTGGGGAGCTAAAGAGGCAAGAGGACGGGCACTGAGCTTTCCCTCATTGGAGGGTGAATAGTTGCAAAATTAGCTCCTAAAGATCACAAAAATTTAGATGCATGAACTCCTAACAGGGAGGCTCCTGGTGACTGGAACACTCAACCAGGAGCAAGCAAGCCCACATCCATCAAAATTGTCTCACTGGGATCAAAGAAAACCATCTGGGTGCAGTCCGTTCATTTTGGGACAAGCTCAGTGCTGTTGGGAATGTTTATAATAGCACTTAGTAGTTTTACTGATTACTTCCCAAGGAGAGCTAGGACTCTAGCCCATCCTGGGCGTGTAGTGCTATGTGGCCCTGAATCCTCTTGGAAGGGCCTGTGCCCTAGAGGTGACTAAGGCTGTGATGAGCGTGATGCGCTCCCTATTTCCTTTATTGCTCCAGAGATATTACTGAGCTTCATATCACACCTTCTCCTTGGGAGGGCCAGTGCTCCAGGAAACGGTTGTGGGCCACCCGTCACTTCCTGTGCCTGTGTCAGGAGCAAGCTGGGAGTAGCCAACATCCAAGTTCCCACCCACAGTTGCAGGTGAGAGAGAAGACAGGCAGCACCCAAAGCCATGGGGAGCCAACTAGGCCATGCAGACTTGGCTCCCATGCAGCATTTTGTGCGACAGGACCCAGGTGCCCCAAATGAGGGGAAGGAGTACCCGGATACAAAAATCAAAAGCTGCGCTTGAAAGTGCATTTAAAAAAACATAACAAGATAAAGAAGCGACATCTGGCCATATCAAAGGCAGCACCACAATCAGATGAGGGACAACTCCTCCCTTAAACCATTACAATGGCATTCAAAATTTGTGCTTTGTCCAAAGTGGAGGTCCGGGTTGGGCAGGGGCATCACCATCTAGAGCAATACGGTTCTGGGGCAGCCTCAAAAGTGTCAGGCCCACACAGGAGCCCTACTTCCCCATTTCAGTCTGTCACCCGAAGACTCCTGGGTCAGGGATTCCATAAACCCGTGAAAATATTTTTAGTGTTATCGATCTGAGGTGCAGGTATACTTGTTGCCAGGTCCTGTGGCTGCTTTGTAACAAGTATAATGTTGGAATACAAACTCATACACTGCACAGTATTGGTCATTATATCATTGCAAATATTGTTGAATATAATTGGAAGGTCGTACCATCCTAAAATATTTTTACATTGATTGCACTCTGTTTTGACCTTTTAGTTCTGCCTTTAACTATTTTGGTGATGGCCTGACTTTTCTTAACTGCACCCACTATGCTTTGTTAGGCTCTTATTGTGCTGTTATGGTTCAGGGCCTGGTTCTGCTTGATCATTAGAGATCCCTCCAGTGCAGGGGGTAGAAAGCACTTTCTGAGGGCTACAACGTCTGTGGGGCCTTTCTTTAGTGTGCACCCCCTGTTGGTTTTGAGGCTTTTAGAGTGTGTTTCCATAGGCATATGTACATCCAAATAAATTTTAGACATTTGTGTGCAGTATTTAGTCATGTGTGTACCTACTTTTCCTTTTCATAAGAAAAAGTACTTACTGGAGAATTATTTATTTAGTGTTTTTGGATGACTGCTGATTGCTGAGTCTAGCCCCAAGTACCTCCCATGAGTAAGCCTTGGACTACAGTGCTGGCTACCCTGAGAGTCAAGTGTTAAAAAGAGGCAGTTGGTTCCAAGCTAAGGGTTTTGCACCATGGGGGCAAGGGGACACTAGTAGCAAAAGACCCCAGTTGTAACAATTGGGGCCCAGTACTCCCGGTCTGCCCTCGGACCCTCTGACCCAGATTCCTTACACAGGTATTACAAGAGTATGATATTTTCTATAGTATCATGTGGTCCAAATCTACCTTTAGACTTTTATTTTACTTAAGTTTGAAATGACACAATTTTTATGCTTAAGCCTTGATGGTTTTATTACAAGAAAAAGTATGGCAACTACTTTAAAGTTAGAAGGTTTTTATAAGAGTTACTAGTGCTGATGATTCATAAGATTTGTTGTGACAAGCCTATGCTCCCAGACACCAAATTATCTAGAACTATATTGGATTAGTGAGAAAAATGTTTTAACATGGGAAAAATACTGAGGCTCTAGCTGTTCAAACTTAGGGGCCGATTCCGATCTCGGTCGGAGGCGCACCGAACGTGAATCGGCCGGGAAAAATACGAGCCGAGCGCCTATTTTCAGGGCCGACTCGTACAGCTGTCCGAACAAGCTAGTACGATGCGATCGTACGCGTTGTTTCCGACCGTCTCGTTTCCGGGTCCGAACCGCTCCGACCGACTCGCACGGACACGATTCGCACCACGCAATGGAGACGTTACCCGACCGAGCCAGTACGATGCGTGCCCCGAACAGCCCGACCGACTCGTACCGTCCGGCTCAGGAAAACTGTCGGAGCCATACTTCGGGGGTCCGTGTCGAACCCCCCTTCACTCGTAGCCACACGAGTCGCACACAGGGGGGACCCAAGGGTCCCCCCTACACATGCATGTATGGTGCGTGTTGCACCGACACGCACCCACTGTAGGGGGCGCCCTTGTCCAAGACGTACCCATTCAGTCAATGGGAGCCCACGTACGCATCGTACGACCGGCTCCCATTGACTTCAATGGGAATCCGACCGAATCGAGACCGGCAGCATGCGGCCGCATCGTACTCGCTCGGTCGGACTGCGGGAGTCCGGCTCGGTCGGATATCTCTCCGGATCCGGCTCGGTCGGAGAGTTTTCCGACCCAGATCGGAATCGGCCCCATAATTTCCATGGAGGCACACTTTTCTTGGCATTTCCCATTCTGTGTGGATCAATGCTCCCATTTACCATTGGCTCTGGCCAGGTGCTCAATCTGAGCAGGGGGCCGGTGCAGGGCACGTGATTGGGGGAGTGCCTGAAGAGAGTGTCATGTAACATGGGAAGGATGTGGGCTGCTGGCTGTGTGTTACACACTGCACCACACCGTAGGTGGGAATCAGGAAGGGGTGGAGGCCAGGGACTGACAGATCTTGCAGCTCAAACCTCATGCTGTTTTATCAGCTGGGCCCACAGTTCCTGTAGCTGGGAAACGCTGTGTCTGTTCTGATCAGTTGCAGGGGTATCTTCTTCGGAGATACTGCTTTGTCTGACTCATAATCTGGCCCTATGGAAGGAAATGTACATTGTTACACCATGGTGACATCTAACAGTGATTGAGTGTCCAATGAACTATGTGCATACCACTCAAATTACATTCATATTTCACTATACTAATTCAACACTGGTCCTTTATGGGTTCTGGAGTAGCGTGCTACTCGCCAAAAAAGTGCTTTGACGCCTCGTCAGGGGTAGTAAGCGCTATATAAATGCAATTACAATACAATACTGAGCACACTCAGAAACTCATACACACTGTTGCATAGCATGTGTGATTGTCAAACAGGAACATGCAAATAATTACATAAAGACACATGCTACAAAGTAAATGGTGTCCAAATAGTAGTAAGACCAGATAGCAGTGTCCAATAACTGGTAACTAACTTGTAATATGGTTAATGTTGGTTACATATGCATATTTTGACTAAAATTTATATTTGAAGAGTGCAGCATCGCAGTCCTGTTCACTGTTTTAGCGATGTCTTGCTGGATTTGAGTATTGTGACTGGCATGGTCAGCATTGTCTAGATGTGGCTACAAACTTGGAATCAGATCTAAGGCGAGGGTGGATTTGATCACCTCTTCCCGATTGTGGTCATCCAGTGGTAACTTGAGGAACACCACCTATGGACGTATTAGACATATTAATGAGTGATGAAACTACCTATGCATATTGTCTGCTGACATGCAACAGAAAATTCATGCACCTTACACCCACTAGCCGGTGGCCAAAGCTGTACTTTAATTTGTGAATGAAGTTAGGCTGAGTCCTGGTCACATCTGTTGACTAAATCTCTATACCGCCCATAAGATGTTGGTGCTGTTTGGCAAACAGTAATTTTTTCCGGGGTGTCAGCTGCTAGGTTGACGATGTCCTTCTCATATAACTGATGTCAACTTTACTATTCATTCTACTTTTGTGTGCCTTGTGATATCATAACCACGTTTATGTGGGTCAGCCATTTTTCTGTGCCACACTCCCAAAGCACTGGTGTGTTCTAACATGTTGAACCATGGGGCCTGCTTCACACTTACACTCACAGGAGGGTATAAGGAAGCACCCCCTGCATTCCCTTCTCAATATCTAGATGCTATTCTGAACTTCCTTAATGTATAAATACCATCTGGCACACTTGCTGGGTGCGCTGGCAGTACTAATTTTTCCACATTAGTGATTAGAACTTTACAGCAACAGTTGATACATCGGCTTTGATTTTAAAATCTGAATATTTCTCCCTGTCAATGTCCCACGTAGCCTCTACAGAAACATATCAGAGCTGTAAGTTGTGGCCAGAAGCTAAACAATCAAAGTTTTGCTACAGTTTCTTCAGGCATTAGCTCACTTCCCCTGGGTGTATCTGTGCTGCGCCTACTATCTCTTATGTGTTTTGAGATACAACCTAAAAGCCCAATGCTACAGTCTGTGATTTGCTACTGCAAATACAGCAAACATTGGCAAAGCCAAAAAGGCTTGCCTGGGCAAATTAGTGCAATGATTATTTTCTTTATTGGAAGAATATGCAACAAAAAGAAAAAAGAAAACATGTAGCAGCCTAAGCAAGGCTTTAAACTCCTTAAGGTAAAATTTTAAAATGAAAATAAATTCACTGATGTGACTGTTTTACTAGTGACAATTTTTTAAATTATGTGCCTTTCACTTGTGTCATCTAGTTCATTATTATTGTATGTAATGGAATCAACAATTTATTACCAAGTAACAAGCACTCAAATTTCAGGTAGCTATGATATGCTATGTTATATTGATTTGCATAGCGCACTAATCACCCAAGAGGGTATCTTGGCGCCTGGGCAAGGTGTGTAGGTGTGTGGTCCCAAGGGTCTTATATAAAGAGCTAGGTCTTCAGCTATAGTGGTGTGGTCCCAAGGGTCTTATATAAAGAGCTAGGTCTTCAGCCATAGTGTTGCAATATCACTTAAACACCTTATAACTCACTAACAGGGCATCTGAAGGGCAGATGCATATAAAATAAAATGTTATTTAAAGTTGAAAAAAACATTTTTAAAGACCTTTAAACCACATTTGTCACTGAAGAGAAAGCACATATTTTTAAGAGGATTCGAACAATGTGGACAGGCTTTGTGCAATGACTCAAAGTGAAGGAAGTCAATGGGTAAACTGGTCTCTCTCCTTGCACTATGCTGTTAGCTGTAGCGGGAGGAAGCAAAACGTGGACGACAATTTAACAGACCAGTGTATGAATCCCACAGACCAAAAGCCCTTCTATGTTCGTATATTATCTGTGAATTGTTGGGACTGAAATGCTGGTATATTTGTGAGTGAAATGATGAAATCTGGATTCACTCTGTTGTGCTATTTTTGAGCTCTATTTTCAAACCACTTGCAATTTTAAATCCATACATTTGACCTCATTAGTAAGGTCAGGCCTGCTTTGGCGAGTAATTTTGCATATTTGTATATCAATAAACCTGCTATAATTAAATTAGTACAGAAGTAGAAAAGAAGATAGTAAATGATCGATGCAGAGGTTTAGTAGATTAACTCAAATATATATTCATTGACCATTAAGGCAAGAAATCAAGGGCATGCCTAACGAACAGGTGTGGCCTCAGTGCAACACTGCAAACAGGCTTGTCATGTACTCATCACTGCAGGCAAAATGAAGACATTGTTAAGAAATTCCTCAAGGTTACTCCGGCTCCCTAGTATTATTCATAGGGTGGTATTACACGTCTGCCTCAATACATACAGCAACAAAAGCAGGGAAAAGATGCAAAATACTTAGAAGAGGCAGCAGGGTCCTCCTCAAGATATTGGACTTGATTGCTATTACTGTCCCTTAAATATGAGAATTTGGGATGCGTGTTGATGACCATCAGTCGAGCAAGGTGTGATACGGGTGGCTGTGGGACAGTGACTGCTCCCTGATATCCCCGTTCTGAAGAGGCAAAGTGAAAGCCACCTCTCACATATTTCATTCACTCTCATAATTGTTGACAATTTCTCAGGGAGTACCACGTGTGTATTCAGGACGTCCCTTCCAATTGGTGATTCCTAAAGGTATCTAGGGATGGTTCTCGATTGCAATTGCATGTCCCCGTGATGGCAAAGAATCATAATGGGACGCAATTTGTGACCTACTGCATTAATAATCATGAAGTATGTCAAATGGCAATCCACTACTATTTGGCATTTTGCAAACTGATTTTATTGGTACATAGGTCAGTTTGCAAAATACAGAGGGCCTTATTACATGTTTGTTGGTCTTCCAATGGGACCACCACCACAGTGGTCCCAGGAGGACTGCCAAGCCCGTGGTGAGCCCACCCACCAGATTATGACTATAATCCAGAGTGGGCTGGTGGTGCAGCGGCCGCCTCACGGTGGCAGGTGTGTTAGGCCCATAGGAGATCCTCAAGACCATGCCGCCACTGTGAGAGTGCCTTCGGCACGTTTCTCTACAGTGTGGCATGGATCATGTCGTGCATGCCACACCTTGCAGGAACGAGTGTGCAATTCAAGGGGGCACAACATGTGCCCCCCCGCACGCACCCCCAGGCTCAGATTCGGCCGGGGGCCATATTACGACCCCCTTTCCTGCATGTCTGCCACCCTTTTCATGGAGGGGTCCCGACCATGAAAAGGGCAGTGGATATGCAGGTCGTAATATGCGCGGTGATGCCGGCTTCAGCACCGCAAGCATATTCAGGCCCTTTTCAGACAGTCACTGCAGCGTGATCCTTCATCCCGGCGGAGGCGGCGGTCTTGTGGCGGTGCCCCAGGTCCGCCGTACTCGTAATAAGGCCCCAATGCTTTAAGTAAAATGCATGTGCAAATTGCCACAACTTTTACCAAATGCATTTTGCCTGCATAGGCCCTTTTTTCGGTGCTGTCTTTGTGCCTTGAACAAACTTTAAGGAATCTATCACCAACGTTTAATAAAAATGTATAGCTATGTAGTGCAGCATATTTGTGAAGATAACATCTTTCACGTAGTAGTCCTCTAATATTGATATACTCCGTCGATTGCAACCAAAAGTAGTTTTTAAGTGGCTAGTTCTAAGATGGTAAACAGACTGACTTTCTAGGATGGACGTTCTACATTGTCTAGTAACTTTTTTATAACCTGAAAGTTATTGTACATTTTGAGGATCGCATCTGCTTTTTGAGTGTAGTTGCAAGAGTTTTAGCTTTTACTGTTCCTTAATTACGACCTTCGCGAATAACTGAGGCCTATATACTTGCACCAGCCTGCCTGTGGATCTGTAAATGGTCACACCAGTGCATCCATATTCAGGCCACACTGGTGCAATAAGAGTGACCTGACCAACTATCAGGCACAATTGAATTTACTTGGGCATATAATTTTATTTGAAAGTGCAGTTTTTAAGTGTGTTTCTGCCATGTGGGCTC
This sequence comes from Calotriton arnoldi, assembly GCA_963921515.1. Taxonomy (NCBI): domain Eukaryota; kingdom Metazoa; phylum Chordata; class Amphibia; order Caudata; family Salamandridae; genus Calotriton; species Calotriton arnoldi. The sequence goes on from CAWUFW010011942.1 coordinate 368,564, forward strand.
ACAACTTCTGTCATCCTTATTTAATATATAAACGCTCATCAATGAAACTTCCAAATCTGCAAGTTTAGTGAGATCTGTTGTGCAAATTACAGATGTATTCAGAATATAACATTTACTATTTTGAGGTATCCAAATATTCATTGACCAGCCTATGAGGACATCCATGAAATTTCTTACCTTGAAATTGCTACTTGATTTTTAGTTGTGCCAGACTGATGTTGAATGGTCCAAGCCCAGTGGACCCTCTCTGATTTGATAAACAAAAACCAAACAACAAAAAACAGAAGAGCAAAGACCAGTAGATTGTATGGTCCCAAGCTTAGGCACCAGCTATCTTCTAATTTAGAAGATGTGGCCTGTGAGATTTCAGTTACCCATAATTTTGGTAATGTATGTTTCTAATCAAAATGGTGCTTGGTAACTTAGGAGCAGTTTGGCATTGGTACATATTTGAATCTTATATTGCATCAGTAGAATCCAGTATTTACCAGTCTAGTGGGGGCTCACTGGCTTAATACCAGTTCTGGACACGAATCAGGATTCCTGATGCAAGACAAAATACAACAGGTTTCCTTTTGGAAGGTTCTCGGTCTATTCGGCCGGAGGCTATGGCGAATCCCGCCTGCACGTAGCCTCAGGTGACCACTGCCCCGCCCCACGTTGGGAAGTTGCCGACCGTTGGTGCGGATTTGTGGCTGTGAGGGTCTCTGAGACCGAACGCGGCTGGCTGCTGCTGCTCTTAGTGTGGTTGGGGAAAAAGTGCACCGCGGCTGTGACGGCTCTGCCCGCGCCTGGTGTTGTTTTAGCTTTGGGCGCTCGCTACATTCCGGACATACATCGAGCAGCCGCTGGAGATTTAAAAGGCAGCGCTCCGTTAGAACAAAGAGTCTGAGAAGGCGCTTTCACTCGATTTTACTCGGGCTTCTTAATTGAGAAAGCCCCGGCCCTCTTTGACGTTTTACTCAGACGGTGTTTGTGAATTGAGTCTCCTTATCAGTTGGAAGCGGAGCAATCAGCATCTGGAGCTGCATATAGGAATACGCTGCTGGGTGTGAAAGGTGCAAGACTTCAAAGGAGAGCGAGACCTCATCAGTTACAGCCGGTAAGCGTGCTGGGAGTAAAAGGCGGCAATAAGATATAACTGCATATTAACAAGAAGGAACTGTAAAATCAAGAGAGTTGGACTCTTTTCCGCTGTTTTTTTTTTTGTACTGAATTTAGTGACTGAACTTTGCTTTCACTGAAGAAGCAGACCTGGGAGAAAGGAGGAGGGGAGAGGGAAGGAGGAAAAAGGAAAGAAAAGAGAGAAAAAGACAAAATTTGAGGAGCTAAACTTTTCTCTGGAATTAGGCTGCGCTGGGCAGTGTGGGGCTTATTAGTAACCCTGGGCGTAGTTCGCGAAGTAACGCTTCGCGAAGCTACGCAAAGTGCAGTTCGCACTACGCGAGCTACGCGTAGCACTACGCGAACTGCGTAGTGCGTGTTCGCAATGATTGCACAGTGCCGGATGCTTGTCCGCACTGTGCAATCATTGAAAACGGCATCTTGCACAGTGCGAGCTGTCTTTTACTGCCGCTCGAGTAGATTTTTACTCGAGTGGCAGCTTTCTCAACGCGGACTGGTAGTTTCTCATCGCGAGCGGTCGCGAGCATACGCGACCACTCGCAATGAGAAACCTGACCTCCCCGCGTTGAGAATCTCGCCGGGAGGTTTATTTTCCACGCTCGCGATCGGCAACTTGATGTTGCTGATCGCGAACGAGGAAAAAGTCTCGCCAGGATGTCATTTTGCTTGCTCGCGGTCGCCAACTTGACGTTGAGGACCGCGAGCAAGCAAAAAATGACCGCTGCACTACGCTACACTACGCTACGCGTGTTCGCACTGTGCTACGTGCAATTCGCGTAGTGCGAAGTAGCGCAAACTTCGCAAACTACGCGAGCGTAGCGTAGTTTTCCGCCCAGGCCTACTTATTAGTAGAAACAAATCCTGCTCAGGATGGTAAAACATCTCAAAATTACTAATGCACTGGCTCAACCAGATTTAAATATGGCGCCTAAGACTAAAATTCGTACTACACTGCTGAAGATTGCTTCTGCGACAGCAAGAGCTGAGCGCGCGCAGAAAGCTCGCCGAGGGTCAGCCCCAATTACTAGTCCCATTAGTTCTGAAGACGATGTCTTGGAGCATGGTGTGGGGAGCCAAGGGGCTATTAGTCTGGAGAGGGTGGAAAATTCCAGTCAGAGAGGAATAAACTTAACTCCAGAGGTATTAGAACGAGGCAGCACATCATCTGGCTTGGTACAATGGGAGAAAGGCTGATTAATACCTCTCCGCTGGTGAATAGAGATGAAACAGCGAATCAGGAGAGCATTCAGGAAAATCCTTCCAGTACGTCTCTGGGCAAAGTCAAGGAATATTAGTTATTTATGAAATCAAAGGCGCCTCCACTTCCTTTGCAGCCTCCATTCCCTCTATTACATCAGGCTTCGGATCAGAATGTACAGGACGTACAGGAAGTACAGGCTCAACCATGTCTCGAGTCGGCTACTCAGGAACTCCCTCTACTCTTTCGACCATTGGCGAACCCTTCATCATCATCATTGTCGACTGTTGTGGATGATAGAAACTTATTATCAAGTCATCAACCACGGCTAGGATCAGAGGATCCGTCTGGGGCTCAGCATTTGGAGACCGGGACAAGTTTCCAGTGCGATATAAAAGCTATGCTCAGCCTTATTCTTGACAAGATAAGAGAAATGAAATCCACTCAAGCAACCGAGATAGCAGCACTTCATGCACGTCTATCAAAAATTGAAGAAGTTGTTGGATCTTACCCGGCAAGACTGCAGGAGGCTGAATCAAGAATCTCTCTCCTGGAAGATCAGGTGACCTCGATGCAGCAGCAGGTCTCAATAGATAGAAAGCAGAAAAACCTGCTGGAAACCAAGCTAGAAGAATTGGAGAACCATTCTCGATGTTCGAATCTGTGGCTAGTAGGGGTCCCTGAAGGTTCTGAAGGGTCACAAACACTCCAGTGGGTCGAATCCTTTATCAAAGAGAATGTCCTTCCCGAGTTTTCAGGCGACCTCACGATCACACGGGCACACAGAGTTCCAGAGCAGCCATTCCCTAATTCAAAATTGCCTAGAACAATCTTAGTGAACTTTGCGGACTATCGACTAAAGGAGCAGATTTTGACCAGAGCGATTCAGAAGAAGCAATTCTTCTCTCGGGAAGTTCCTAACTGTCGCATTTTTTCGTATATGAGTGCAGCGGCAGCGCGTCGTCGGAAGGAGTTAGTTAAGCTTCTTTACTTGTTTAAAGCACAGGGAGCTCAAGCGGCCATTGCTCAACAATCGAAATCACGAGTTTTGGTCCAAGGCAAATTTCATAGGTTCACAAGTCTTGATGAAGCCCAGGAACTATTGCAAAAAATTACTAAGGAGAAGTAAAGAGATTGGACTGTTCGACACGATGGACATTGGTTCTTATGTTCTTATGTTCTTCTCCTTTTCTCTTGTGTTTCTCTCCCTTCCTTTTTTTTTTTTTCTTCTCTTTATTCCTTTTGGGGTGGGACGGGGTAGTAGGTCACACTAGGGTGCAACAACATGGCACCTGACATAGGGGGTTTACAAAGAGGGCAGGCAGGGGGTAAGGCGGGCTATTCCCCATCTGCCAGGAGTAGGAAGGGTCACGGGGAAGTGGTGAGGGATGGGGGGAGGTAGGGCATGGGGGAGAGGGGGTGGGAGGTAATTGGAAAAAAAGAGAGCAGAATTAAAGAAGTAATCTTACTTATCAAGGTAGATATTTGATACAAATGGTACGCTTTTAGTTTTTTCTTTGATGCAATATGGATTCTAATCTAAGGATGATATCGATAAACGTTAATGGGATATCTAATAAGAAAAAATATGGTGGGCTGATTAGATGGCTTACTTCTTTTTCTCCTCAAATTTTGTATCTTCAGGAGACCCATTTGAAAACTAATACTCCCAAACTGTATATACCTAAATACTATTCTCAAGCCTTTTTTGCCTCAGCAGGGCTTGCAGTTAGGGGGGTAGCCATTTTTTTTGGCTCAAGGAACTAACTGTGAGATACATCAAGTAATGAGAGACCCTCAAGGGAGGTGGATTTGGGTTACTGCTAGGGTAAATGGGGCACTGTTTAATTTCGTAAACTATTATGCACCAATTAACGATGATCCAACAGCCCTTATAAAGATCAATGAGCTGGTTAGAGGCAAAGAGGGCCCGATAGTGCTAGGAGGAGATTTTAATTTCATTCAAGACCTAAAAAAGAATACCTCCAATAAAGGGAAAAAACAGCTAAAACCGAGGACGAAAGGGATTTTATGCTCTATGAAACAGGATTATCTTTTTATGGATCCATGACGGGAGTTACATCCAAGCGATATAGTTTACTTGCTACTCCCAGCGGTATAAGACAGCTTCCCGTATAGATTTTTTTTTGATCCCTCGTTATCTCAATTGTGTTAATGCTGAAATTAGAGCCAACTCCTTTTCAGATCACTCTTTGCTTATTATTGAGATAAGAATAGAGGTGGAGAGGCGGGAGAAATCCAGGTGGAAGATGGATCGGCTCCTCCTTTCAAACCCTAAATGGGTAGAAGAGATGAAGGAATGGATTAAGGTATTTTTTCAGGAAAATAAGGGTACGGCGACTCTTTTCTCAATATGGGGGGCGTTTAAGGCTACAGTAAGGGGACAGATGATAGCCTTTTCGGCGTTACAATCTAAGATGCGGAGGAACCAAATAATTAAACTACAACAAGCTGTGGATTTAGCCTTAATGCAGAGAGATAGTTGCAGGGGGGAGCATTTCGAATTGGAGCAACAACTAACAAGAACAAAACAGGAGCTAAGGGAATTTTTTATTCTTGAGGAAATAGCCAGCTCCAGGACATACCAGCAACGCGTATACGAGGAGAGTCAGTTAGTGGGAAAACTCCTCGCCTGGTCAAGTAAAACTAAACAGGAGTCTATGATAATTTCAGAACTGATAGAGCCGGAAACAGTGGCATTGATTATTGATAAGGAAAAAATTGCACAAGCATTTCTGAGTCATTATCACAAGCTCTATGCAACTGAGTTTATGGTATCTAATGAGGCGATAACCCATTATTTGGGAGACATTGATCTTCAGTGTATGACAACTGATCAGGCAGTTGAGGTATGTACTGAAATTACCTCAAGTGAAATTAGGGGTGCACTAGCTTCAATGCCGGGGGGAAAGGCTTCAGGAAATGATGGCTTACCCACAGAGTTTTATAAGGTATTTTCAGAAGAATTAACACCTTTCTTATTGGAGTTATTTAATTTTGTAAGAACGGGAGGAGAAGTTCCTTCTATATTTAAGGAGTCAATGATAATAAGTTTTGTTAAAAAGATAAGTGCCCTAAAAACGTTAATTCGTACAGACCAATTAGTTTGCTGAATGTTGACTATAAAATTTTAATGAAGATTTGGGCAAATCGTTTTTCTCCAATAGCTGAGAAGATTATTCATAAAGATCAGACGGGGTTTGTCTCTGGTAGATATATGTCAGCCAACACTGGGTTCCTAGTCCAAGCGCTTGATTTTTTAAATTCAAATAAACTACCTGTTCTTATAATGACGGTCGATGCCAAAAAAGCATTCGACCCAGTTAATTGGGAAACTCTTTTCTTAGTCCTCACAAAGGTCGGTTTCCCAAAGCAAATAACACAAATGTTGGCAAATCTATATCAAGGGGCTCAGGCGCAAGTTATTATAAATTCACAGCTAGCAGGAAGAGTGGCTATAAGGCGAGGAACCCGTCAGGGATGTCCTTTATCACCCGCTTTATTCGCATTTTTTATAGAACCTCTTGCTGCAAAAATCAGGGCTAACTTGCAGATTCAAGCGCCCTTGGAAGGAATGCCAAAATTAAAATTATTCGCTGATGACATTATCCTTTACCTTAGGCCAGAGGAACAGAATATCAGGACAACCTTGACTGAATTTAAGCGGTTCGAAGCTATTGGAGGGTATAAAATTAACCATAATATAACTGAAATTTTATTACTTAATGCAAGTAGTCAAACTTTGCCTGAGTTTTTGCAACGGCAAGCCCAATCTTCAGCGCCTATTCGTTATTTAGGGATTTATGTGACAAAAAGTTATGAGGAACTTTTTAAACTGAATTATTCAGCAATGGCTACAAAGATTAGAAACTTATTAGCTAGATGGACTCTTCTAACACTCACAATAATCGGTAGGGTAGCACTTATAAAAATGTCCATCTTACCATTATTAATATTTCTATTCTCGAATGTTCCCATAAAAATTAACATTGCATATTTTAAACAGTTGGAAGTTATGATTGGACAATTTATTTGGAATAAAAAAGCATCACGAGTAAGACTTTCAGTCCTCCAACTCGATATCAGACAAGGGGGTTTGGCACTTCCAGAGATACAAACTTACTATGAGGCAACTCTGGTGGATATAATGGTTAGAATGTTAGATGGTAAGGAATCGCTGGATAGCTTTTTTATGGATAAGATGGTGCAGGAAGCAGAATCGTATACTTCAGTTTTTATTAAAACGGCCAAACTTCCGAAAAAGACTCGTTACAAGACACTGCAGGGGGTCGGAGAAAGAATTCGTGCATTTTATCATGCAAAGGCGAATACAGGGTGCCATGAGTTTTTGAAACTTATGGAGTGTAAAACACTGGACCTTTATATCAGAAATAGTCAGATAAGATTTTGGGAAAGTAAAGGCTTTAAGGAGCTAGGTAATTTTGTGGTTGCGGGGAGATGTATAAAATGGCAGGAGATTCAGGCTAGATGTGGAACCAGCTTTAATTTTTTTTTTTTGACTTTCTCCAGATTATTCAATTGGTGAAGAAATTTAGTTTTCCATTGAGTGCTTCGGCCTCTCTATTGCCAGCTCTTTTGAGAGCTAACTTAAGGGGTGTCGGAAATTGGTATAGATTACTGTGGGACCAAAGGGGTAACCATGTAGTAACAAGGTTTCTAGATCAAATCTCCCAAGAAACTCAATGTACGTTTTCAGAACTAGAGTGACAGGAGATTTCGCTGCATGGCAATAAATTATTAAGTGCTGCTAATTTGAAAAGAATGGCATTTCTATCCCGCTGGATGTCCTATTACACACCGAGTACCCTACATAAGATGTATCCAGAGGTAGAGGACAAGTGTTTTCGTTGTCAACAAAGGGGGCTGGCTTCATATTTTCTTTACATGCCCGTCCTTATCCCAGTTTTGGGAAGAAGTGTTCTCCGCTGTTAATTAAAGTTTACGGAGAAAACTTAAACCAGAACCAGAGATCGCATTATTTGGGTTTGTAAGGCAAAGATCGAATACCCCAATCCCCAGAGGAGAGAAAGCATTTATAGTGATTCCTGCTTTGGTGGCTCGTTCCTTGATTCTCCAGAACTGGAAGACAGTGAAAATCCCAACCCAACTTGATTGGTATAGATAAATGCAACGTACTAAAACCTTCAAGGAAATTTATGCAAAAAGGATAGGGGCCACTAGGAAATTCTTAGCAGTCTGGAAATTTATGGACTAAAATGGGAAGTAAAATGCTCAGTGTTTTAGATCAAAGTGGGATGAGTTAAGCGTGTTAGTGAAATTTTGGGGTTTTATTATCTAAATGTTACTATGCACTGCACTTTATTCTATGTATCTAGAATGCGAGGGAGTAGCTCCCCCCCTCTGGGGAAAAGTTGAATTTAATAAGTTGATTATGTTAAAATGGCTCTCCACAGCACTTTATTATTCAGTGTTTTAGATCAAAGTGAGATGAGTTAAGTGTGTTAGTGAAAATTGTTGTGTTCTACTATGTAAATGTTATTATGCACTGCACTTTATTCTATGCATCTAGAATGCGAGGGATTAGCTCCCCCCCTCTGGGTAAAGTTGAATTTAATAATTGGATTATGGTAAAATGGCTCTGCACAGCACTTTATTATTCATTATTTGCACATCGTACCCTCTTTGATAGGTATATGAGAAAAATCTGTAGGTGATGAGAAAGGAGGGAAATGGATTTTAGTTATAAGTTACAGGATAGATTGAATTTTATTTGTACAAACTAATAATAGCTGCTTGTATTGTTAAAGTTATTCATTGTAAGTTTTAATTCTGCTCAATAAAAAAAGGAAGAAAAAAAAAAAAGGTTTCCTTTTGGAAGTGAGATTTAGGGACTAAACCTAACTACCAGGGATGGCAAAGCCAATGATGCAACATACCCATGGGACCATTAGAGTAATCTGCCAGTCTGCTGTATTGGTCCCCTGCCTGTTGTTGGAGCCCTCAAGTGCCTGGAAACCTTTTCAGCTTCGTAGCCCTGGATCTCTAATAAGAACAGAGCAGTCAAAGAATGCAATAAACACTTTCTTCTGTAGATTTGAAAGCCTTTTGCATAGCTGTGCACAGGAAAGAGAAATGTAGAATGAAAGTTGCTGCTTGATTTGTGAGACTGAAAGTCCACCAATATCAGCAGGTGGTAGGAAAGTACTGCTAAAAGAGAAAAATTCTTGGAAGTCTGGATTGAGGTCCTTTCAATGTTGTAGGGAAGATACCACCTCCCTAGACTGCACCAAGGAGATTCCATGAACTGCTTTTTCAGTGCTGCAAACCTCACTACCACAGGATCCAACAAGCTGTATCTGAAGCCTGTGAACCATGCTTGATATTCCATGTGATAGCCCTTAATCCATAAAAGCTGTAAGAGGGTTATCCACTGAACATGCCTCTAGGGCCTGTGATGACCTTTCATTGAGTAGTAGCCCTAAATTGCTCTGGAAAGGCAGTTCCACTTCCTGTAGTTTTTTTTTATTTTTTACTTTATACTTCCTCTTCACCACGATGATTTGACCTGATTTGGTATTTGATAGTTGGAGCCCGGGGAACAACCTGTTAGTGGAGGTTTTGCTTAAAAATCAGACTGATCTCTGCTGAGTAGCCCATACCTGCCAAATCCATCATATCGGGCACTAGCGAGTCAGATGCCTTTCAGGTAAGACCTTGTTGAAAATTCTCACAGACAAGCATATCAATTTTAACCTAGATATAGCTTTAGTTGTCCGGTTAGCCGCATATAATAAAAAACAAAACAAAAATGCCTATATTTAGATGCAGGGAGGGGCTTTAGGTTATCTGTCTTCATCCATTGACATGTTCATCTGTCATTCATATTTTGCTTCTGTCCACCACAGCTTTCAGTATGGAGCACTGGATCAGCCATCTTCAGTCATTAGCTCCCTTGCCCTGTTAGTGACAGCATTTTACTTATCACTCTTCTCTATGTGTAAATTTAGTCTTCAGGTTACAGTAATTCAAATACAATAGTATATTTTCTTTGTGCCAAAAGGAGACATATTTTCCTTTGATGTGCTTCAAACCTAAAACGTTTTTTTATTCCTGTTCTTAGTACACATCTTCTCTAGGAAGAATATATAGTGTTCTATCAAAATCAAATGCAATGTTACATTTATTTTTAAATGTAAAATGTTTATTGCAAGTTTATGACTGCCACATTTAGGCGACAGCATGTTTTGTTTTTTATTCTTTTTTGTGACATATCTTGCAATAAACACATCAGCAATCGCACCACCTCGCCAAGCCAACACTATTGAGTTTGCCATTGCGTGTTGCTACCTGTTTACGGTTTGCTATATTTTTGCATTCATTTTTATAGGGGCCTATTAAAAATGTTGCTTCTGATGACATTAATTGGAAAGTGTTAATCTTCTATTCTTCATCTTCCCATTACAGTTGTTCTTCAATTTCTGTGGTAATTAGTTAATAGTTTCACTTTCTTTGAACTTCGAATGCTACTTATATTGTGTAGACTTCTAACTATAGTTCTTATTTCTGTTGATGGTCCTTATATGCCAGCACACCCAGCACTCAGAAGGGATTATGAGCTTTATTCACACTACTAACAGTTGGACAGGATCATCATAAGGAGGCTTTCTTTCGCCTTTCGACCATTCATCTGGCAAATTGTTTATTCTGGTGGTTTAGCCTTCACACATATTAAAATATCTGCCCGCTTTCCCTCCACACCTTTCCAGAAGGGTTTCTTACAGTACAATGTGAACATTTACTATCATAGAATGTAACCAAATTTGTAAGAAGAAGCCATTCTCTATTAAAAATGGCATATCACATATAGCAAGAAATATTAAAGGTGGAAAGGAGCGAGATCAAAATTTAGGACAAATGAATTCGGAATTCCATACATCTTTTACTCTTCTTGCACCAATGTTTCTCACTTCCAAAGAAACACTCTAAAGCTGAGTGTTACTGTGGAGGATGACTTTTCAAAAAGAGTAGCAAAGGTATAATCTATAATGTAGGACCTAGTACCTTCTAGTCCATCTGAGTGGAATTAGGACCGGAGAGAAGTGGGAAGTTCCCGGCACCTATCACAGTATGACCGAGAGCGCTACAGCCTTTGATGGCAAAACAGGACCGGCCTCTCGGTCACTGGGGTATTTATATACAAGGTACAACAACCCACATGTCCTGCAGGCCCTGTCTATCCACTATAATACTGTGCCTCCACCTGCCATTTTACCAGTTTGGGATCTAGATAACAATAATTGTCCTCTCCTCAGGGATTACAGAAATGGGCTAAATTTGTAAAACAGTCTATTCCAGGGATTGCAATTTGTGAGTGTGAGTTGTAACCCCAAAGAGAGCGTAGCTGGAGAAATTGATAGAATAAAGCTCACTAAGAAATGCCAGAGAGTGGTCATTAGTCAATCATCTGTTACTCTGGGACACAGACAGGCATCAGTCCGGATGGCTTCAGAATGCATTTGACATGTTGGATAGATGCATCATGCTACCACCAATCACTCTGGAATTAACACTACGCCTAGGCTGCGTAGGCTTTTCATGTTGTTGTCCCAGAAGCATCTGTAATTCTGACCACACCTTCTGGCTGGGGGATACGTAGGTGGCCTCACAGTAGAGTCTTTGCAGACCAGTAAGTCTCTACTAGGGACCACTTCTTCATGTCATATCTAAACCTTGACGTGTAGGATGGAGCCTGGAAGGCCATCCGGAGTCTGGACAACCCTCACCCAGGACACATAACAGGGTTGGTGGCCCTACTGATGGGCTGCATGTCTAGTGGACTGACTGTTCACAGGAACCTCAGTATTGTGTCACCCACGAGGTCTGAGGCCATGCTGACCTTAGGAATGGTAAAAGGGATCAGGCCACACCGAGATCACCCACTAACAACGCAGGCTGGGTCTAAATCCCACCTGTTCAGTACTTTAGATGCTGCTCTGATCCTCTGACTCCTGAGAGGGAACCCACGTAGTACTTTTTCCTGGGGTCTCCCACAAGGTGCCGAGCACGTGCTTAACTCGAGGCATCATCTCTATTGCAGCTCTTCTCTTACCCATTACCTCAAAAGGTTCTGGAGCCAGCACGCTTCTAACCACCCCACCCATCGCCCTTGTCAAATCACTTTGACACATGAGGCATATTATCAGCTCGCCCAACTAGGCAAACCATCAAAGCAGTCACCCATTTCTAGCGGATACCAGGTGATGAAACCTCCACGAGTCCGCTTCCAGCATTTCTGTTCAAGGGGTTCAGTGGGAGCATGGACCGATCCTAATAAAGACATGCACATTAGTGACTCAGTCGCTGTATTCTCTCACTCGCTTGCGAGAGACCAGCGCTTTGTTTTAGAGTGTGACGAGAGAGAGTTGTGGATACCTGGAGGTTGGAGATCCAGGCAGGAAAGGGTGAGGAAGGCAAAGAGCAGACACTGCTCAGTGTGTGAAAGTTTACAAATGATGGGGCATATCTACAAGGGCTGGCGATAAAATTATCGCCGCTTTAGCGTCCGTTTTCGGACGAAAAGCGGCGATAATTTTAACGCCCTATTAGCAAGGACACGCTAACGCGTGAATCCATGCTACATCGCCCTTTCCCTATCGCCCAGCTCTGCATCTCTAATGAGAGGCAAAGTGGGCGTTCCTCCCCAGGATAACGGGAGAAATGTCGCTAAGCGACATTTCTCCTATTATCAAGCCTCAGGCAAAGAAGCATAGCGACAAGAAAAGTAGCGATAACCTCTGTTATCGCTACTTTCCTAACGCCTGCTTTGAGACTGACTTAGCCATGATATCCTATGGAAGGTGGATATCATGGCTAAGTATGTCTTGCCCTATCAGCAAGCTATCGCCAAACCTTGTGCGATTATCGCTGTATTTCCAGCGATAATCGCACAATTGGCAGCTTGCGCTCTGAATTTTATCGCTTTGGAGATAAGCGTTGCTGATAGCACGCTATCTCCGCGATAAAATTCAGTTTCGGCCGGCAATAATTATCCTCGCGCTAAGAGCGCTGAGCGATAATTATCGCATGGCCTTGTAGATATGCCCCGATGTTTGGTAAGTAAATACAGAATTATGAGAACGTAACATAGCTCGTCAAATATAACTATGTAGCTTAAGTTAAATCTGTTAATATATAGAGAATCAAACGAGCTCAAAACGTTTGATAACACTTGAGGCACAATTGGTGCAAAGCAACCTGCAGCAAGACGGTGCCGAACACTCGGGTGAGGCTAAAAAAAAACATGAATGCAGGAGTAATGTGAACTACTCGGAAAGCTGTTTATTGACTTTTACAGTCACCATTCCAGCTACTGCATAAACTTTAGAAAAACATTTCATTGCGCCTGTTTATTGGACGTCAATTATTCAGAACAAAATGACAATGCTGCTTTCTCAGCAGCTGTTTTGCCCAACATTAAGCCATCTGCTTCTATAACTAGGGCCCGCAGCCACTTTTCCAAAGAATCTCTCCTGCCCCCAAATCCGTGAGCGGAATTATTTGGACCCTCCAGCGCTGAGAGGATAACATAATACAAAAAATAGAAAAAAAGAAACCGGTGGCTCTTGCAATATTGCACATTAAATAAATTGTCTAGACTGAAGCGGTTTCATATAGAGAGAGTGCATGTTCATGTCACAACACCACGGCCAGAAAATCTGACCTTTGGCACCGGAGATTCACAGCCCGCTTCCGCTTACTGCATTCCCCACGAGGCCAACAGCAAAAAATGAAAGAAAGCCGGACGTCTTCTTCAATAAAAGACGAACTCACCTGCATTATGAAAAAGCATGCTAATAATTTGATAGTGTTCTGAAGTAGCGCTTTTATAAGCCCATGCTCTGGATTTAATATTGCCCAGCGAGCCCATCGCATTTCCATTACTTTGTTTCAAAGGAAATGATACGCCATTGCTTTGAGCTCTTCTCTCGTACAGGTCAACTACTCAGCAACAGAGAGAACTTTGAAGATTGCATGCTCGAATCTTCCAAACAAATCACCCATAATGATGAGCTTTCAGATTGCTACCTCTCATTTTCATAACATGGCGCGGATGTTCCCCTCCAATGCAAACTGCATTAATTTTTATAACATATTGAATGTTATGAATGAACGGTGCTTACCCGTTTCACCAGCGCATTATTTTATTCATTAGATATAGGGCTTGTTTTTTACACTGTGGTGCTCGAGGAGTAGTTTGTTTGTATTTTTTGAAGAGTGTGTGTAGAATTACAATATTTGATTTGCGTGTACGAGTTCTTTAAATGCAAGTGAACAGTGACAGCCTGAGCGGGTTCGTAGCCAGTGTGACATGGGCCCCTGTGCAAGAAAGGAAATTGCCCTCCTGGCTGCTGTTTGAATTGCAAAATACATCAATAACCAAGGTTCAGTGTGCCCCGGTGCCACTCCACCTGCTGCACCATTGGAAGCTACCCAACCGAATCTGAGGGCTTGAGTTATCTGATGAACACGCTCTATTTCACGAAAATAACGTTTCACATTTGTAAATAATATAGAAGTAATAATGAGGCTAATTACGATTCAACATAAAAGCCATGTGTTTGGCTTTCTCCTGACACTTTTGTATTTGAACGGCCATGTTGATGCATAAGTGAACTACACAATAGCATCCTAAATCTCACCATTAGCACGACGTAGCCCCCAAAAAAAATTCCACTTCTGAAACATACAGAAGTTGCAGCAAACAATCTATAATTACTGGTCGTGGCCGGTGCAGGTAAGAGCGGTGGGGTGGTGGGGTGGGGCAGGGGGGTGAAGTCGACTGACGACGGAATAGGTAAAGTGCAAGGTTAGTGGTTTTATTCATTTTTTTACTTTATTTTCCCTATTCCTTCGTCTGTTGACTCCCCCCCCCCGCCCACCGCACTTACCTGCACCATTCGCGACTGATAATTACTTACCTTTCGATATGTTGTCTTTCATATTGTGTCCACAATGTTTGTTGCCATCAAGATTTATACCTAGCTATTTCGGTGGCACACCAACAATCCGGCAAGAAGTGTCCTGGAAAGATGTGTTACTGGAGGCACAGCTTCAGACTAGAAGGTACAGGGAGACAGGTCATGTTGAGGAGAGATCCTTATCCTTAAGAAAGTGCCAAAAGTAAAGGGCCACAGATTATAGGTGACAATGGATTCCAGAAGCGAGAGCCTATCCATGGGGCACGGCACATGCTAGTGACACAGAGCAGAGGGTAATTGTACATTACGGACTGTGTCCACAGTGCTATGGACCTCAGACTCCTACTGCCTTCCATAGCACAAAGAAAAAGAGAGGCAGCAGATCAGAGTGAATAGCTGAAATTTAAACCCTCCTGCAGAGGTAAACACCAATAAGACTATGGGCAGATGTACTAAGGGGCCTATTAGCATGGCGGGCGGATCGCCACCGCCCGACCGGCGGTGGCGATCTGCCCGCCAAAACACCCCGCCGGACGGCCTTTTACCCCCCGCCACATTAGCATGGCGGGGGGTACCGCGGCGGACGGAAAGACCGTCCGCCGCTTTTCCGCCGGTAGGCAATCGTCCCGATTGCCTACCGGGCGGAAAAGGCCCATAATATGGTGGCGGTGCCTTGCAGGCACCGCCATCCATATTAGGATGTGGCATTTTCAATGCCTTTCCATGGCGGAGACTCCGCCATGGAAAGGCATACGGAGTTCACTTTGGGGGCCCGTTGCGGGCCTCCGGGGGGGTGGGGGGATGGGGGCTGTACTAGGGGGGTACCACATTGGCATGGGCAAGGTGGCAGGTACCGCGCGGTGCCTGTCACGTTGTGCATGCCAATGCACAACATGCATTTTCAACATTGTGGCGGGTGCTGCTTACAGCACCGCCCGCCACAATGTTGAATATGCGGAATGCGACCGCCAGGGCGGCGGTCGCATCCTAATGGGCCCAGCGGGACCGCCGCACCTCTGGCGGTCGGTCCCGTTTATCGGTACGGTGGCGGGCGGGCATCGGAATGATGCCCTAAGATTGGATTTGCAAAAAGCGGTTCCAAATTGTGCACCAGCTTTTTGCAAATGTACTAATTTGTCGGTTTGCAAAATAAGGAATCAGAGGGGGATGCACAGCACAGATTTGCAATTGTGAAGGTACTCGACAAAAGCCCTTTCCAAATTACGATTCTGTAAGGGTTGGAAACGCTAATTTGGGATTCAGAAAAAATTCCTGAATTGTAAAATGGCGTTAATTCATTGGAAAAAGAAATTTTACTGTCACAAATCAATGTGACCGTAAAATGCCTTAGTACATCTGGCCCAAAATCATTCAACACTAACAAAACAAGCATTTGCAAAGCAACAAGTAATGGGCCGGTCAAGTTATGAATATTTCTAGTGCAATGGTTACATTTGTATTTCTTTTTTATTGCATGTATTTACCAGAAGTATAAGAAGAAGAAAAGGAAAACATGCTGCTACCTAAAAGAGGCGGCAATGTACCTACAAAACAATAAACAAAAAAATAACTATTGCAATGGTCTGCCATCTTTAAACACCAGTCTGTAGACTGTATCATTATTTTACTCTGCAACCATGGTTGACATGTTCATTCTAATTATGGTGGTCACCTAAAACCTGTAAAACAATGACACAGGATGCACAGTATGTTTCCTAATTGACTATCTGGGGCCTATTATGTAAAGGGCGAACTTTCTCTCTTTGCGCCCGATGCACTTTAAAATAGGTGCGCCATGCGCAAACAGGGAAAGTGCACCCTATTACATAGAATGTGCTGCCCCCAGGGCTGCCTTGAACTTGCACTGCCCTCAGGTGAAAAACTGAGCAGCTGCTTTGAAGCTGCTCCGTGTTTCACTGTGCAGGCAGCAACCCGCCTGCACTTTTAAAGGGGATTAGAGATCCCCTTGTATTTGAGTTGAATGAGGGACTGCACACACCTGCAAGGGGATGTCTGCGGGATCCATGGGACCCCTTACCACCCTCTAGAGGGCTGAAATCAGGAGGCGCACTGACAGTGTGCTACCTTTTAGGTGGTGCAATGTCATTGCCCCCCCTGACAGCTTCTTTGCCACTGCGCCCGCGTATATAATATGGCACGGGCACAGAGGCGAAGGGATTCCCTCATTTGCATAGGGCCACACCCCCATGCAAATTAGGGAACGCCCTCTGAAGATGGCACTGGCGCTTTATGTGTGCCAGTGCTATCGGTATTACAGAAGGGGTCGCACAAGCGTCTGCAGCCCCTTCTGTAATACGCAAACGCCCATTGCACCCCAGGGCACTTCCATAATACGGCCCCAGGAAGCACAGACTGGGAACTGCCAGGTTCTCCTCTCAAAAACAAGCATGCAGCCCAATAGCCCTGGCTACGGATCATCTGGGTGCTCTTAAGTAAAAAAAACCAAAAGAAACTGTCAAGGGAACTGAAGGGTGAAGGGTGCTGAAAAAAGTTAAAAAGTGGCCTTATAGCCATGCTCGATGAACACACTCATTTTCAGTAAATGGATATGTGGTTAGGCAAAATGCCCTCACCCATAGGGCAAGAGAACCAGTGGCTAAAGGTGTTCAACCTTAATATTACAAAAATATTGTGGTATTTCATATTGTAGCTGACGTATCCAATATCAAGAATAGAATGCAACATTATATCACAGGTAAGTAGATTGTTTTTGTACCTTGTTTTTAATATTGTATCTGGTAGTAACGAGTTGTAAGAAATGATGAAATTTTTTTCAAGGTGAATGTTTTGTAAATGTATTTTATGGTAGATTATTATTTTTTTTTAAATTCCATTTTTAAAATTATATTAACATTTGTTTTCTCATTAATTTGTTATGGGAAGATCTTTTGCTATTATATATTTTTTAAATTGTTAAATAGATTGCAGGTTAATTGTTTAGTTTATACATTGTTTAATTGCATATATTTTAAAATATTTCTGATGAATTAATAGTTATGTTAAATTTGAATATTTTAAATTATTACTATTTATCAAATGTAAAATAATTGGTTTATTTAAGTTATTCTGTTGATTTGTAGGGTATTTGTTTTATTATAATATTTAAGTTTTGAGGCAAATATTTTTATGAACTTTTTATAGAAACAGTTCGTTTTTGATTAATTATTATTAATTGCAGGTTTTAAGCACATTTTATTATTATTATTCATTTTGAGGTAGATGGTTTCATAGTTTGGGGGATATTCTCAAGAACGTGTGATAATTATCGCAAAATTAGCTTAACGCAACTTTGCACATCGCAGTCCATCACGGGAAAATAACACTGTGTTAACGTTGTATTCTCAACCCGGCGGCACCATGCGATAGTCTCACGATAACGCGCCAAATGACCTCGTTAAAATTAACGCAACAACGAAAAAATGCGAAACACGAACGCGAAAAAGTTGCAATGCCCCAAATCGAGATACCAAAATCATCGATAACCAGCAACAGGCCTACAATTCCCACGCGTCATGCGGGAAAATGCACCATAAAAGCAGAAAAAAAAAAGTTAAACTGCGTAGCACCATGGATCGAGTGCAGAGGACAACGCGAACCCCACAAGCCCCACAGACGACCAGCAAGGAACCTCGGGGTCGGGGAAGGCCAAGGAGAAGAGGAAGAGGAAGACGCGGTTCAGTCCGCAGGAAAACAGAATGCAGTTGCAGAGTTGAGGAGGACAATGGAAGAGGTCAAGAGGCGCTGGAATGATGTGAAGGGCAAAACCAAGAAGAAACTCTTTGCCAACATGAAAGCAGCAACGCAGATTGGAGGAGGGGGTCCAGCGGCACACCAGGAGCTGGATGACATGGAGAAAATGGTGGCCACAGTCATCAGTCGGGATACAGTGCCAGGAGTAGTGGATCCGGACACTGCTCAACATGACCTGACACAACATCAACAGGGTGTGTACCGACCAGGGACTGGGGGGACGGGGGGAGATGGGCACAATGGCACATATGCACAATTAAGTAGAGCACACTGCACACCCACAATGACTCTGGATCATGTCCCTGATCTCCTTGGCATACTGTAGCACACATAGAAACAGCAAGTAGGCCCCCGTCGACACTGTGCCCGGAGGGGGCCCTCCCCACACATCACTAATCTCACAACAAACCCATACACATGTGCTGAACCCAGCAAAGCTGCGGGTCCGTGAGCCACACTGACAATGCAAGTGACACTGCATGACGATTAGCATGGCTACAGTCCAATTATCATGACATGGTGCACGCCACAACACTGAGGTGACTGAGTGTGGACCACATCCGGAAAGGAGCAGATCACACCCTGACACTACCACAAACAACCCCTGACGTCAACAACACATCTGTGGACAAACCATGCCCAAGTGTCACAACTCGACCAAGAGCCCAATTTACCCAAGTTTGCAACATCTCAGCCCTGTAGAAGCACAGAAGTCAAAGGCACACCGCCTGAAAGGGATAAGGGGCAGCCAAATCAGAGCTGCAGGGGCGACTCACCCACAATGCAGCACACACACATAAGAATAAGAGCACCTCAACATTGACAACAATGTGTTACAAACTGCAACACTTTCACAACAGAACACAGGACACAACTGGTGCCGCATGTGTGTACAAAATGGCCAATCACATCTGGCATAGCAGGAAACTGTGAGATGACAATGTACGAGTACAACCTCACATCCGTGATGTAGTACAAATGTCCACTGTCCTGCATCAAATAGGCATCTCCTCACAAACAGTCACAATGTATATTGTCATGCAGTCTGTATGTAAACTCCGCCAATGCGTCAACATACATGGAACACACTGTGAAACTGCATCTCCCCTTTACATTGCAGAGGGACAATCAACACCTCCTGCAGAGCAGACCCCACATCACGTCAGCGATGATGGAGATGACCCCCAGGACATCGACTTTGACGAACTCCAACTGTTCATGGACAACCTCCGCACCCCACCTCCAGTAGCAGGGCAGCCCAGCACCATCAAGGTGATACCACCCCCTGCACAGACCACACAGCAGGAAGCACCCACCACCACATCTGGCTCCCAGCACCTCACCGAAGAACACATGGCGTTCCAACGCTGTGTGTTAGACTGCCAGAAGGAGCTGGCTGAACAGGTGCGGGTGGGGTTCGACCTCATGGCAGCCAAACTAGTTGCAATACATGGGTGTCTAAGTCCCATCAGGGACCACTTACACTCCCTAACGGACACCCACAGTCTGCCCCATGCCCTCCAACAATCCATGGCTGGCGTCGCTGGAGTCATGACTCGGAGACAACAACAACTGTCTAGTCAGAGTGGCTACAGCGATGTCATCTGTGATTTGGGACACATGAGGAGGGTCATGGAGAACATGGAGCGGATGCAGGCGCAAAGAATGGCTACCACGGCTGCACACGAGAAAGCTGTAGATGGGATCTTCCATGCCCTGCAGATCCTCATCATGGGAGTGATGCCACAAGACATTGTGCAGATGAATGCTGCTGCTACTTCTACATCCACATCTCCGGCCCCTGATGTGTCAGTGTCACACAGTGCTGCAAACCAAACACCACCACCCACATGTGAGGCACATGAAACGTCAGAGGACGAAGATGAGGATGAATCTGCCTCAGTGGTAAGGAGGAAGCAGTAGCATTCATCTCCGCCATATGGCTTGTTTCTGCTTTGGTCTGCCCTCTGCATCATGCCCTGGAATAACACCTTCCACTGTCCCCCGACACACTCTGTGACACTAACCTTGGACCTCGACATGGACTGCCATATTTTGTATGCTCAACAATGACACAGCAATCAGCCTGCGGACTGGACTCTTCCCCTTCCGAGTAACTTGTCAATCCCTAAAGGACTCTGGCTGGCCCTCCACGGGGCAACATTGTAAAGGGTTGTCGGCAGGGCCCAGTACTAAGACAGCTTCAACACTCCACTGAACGTGAATAATACATTCTAATACACACAGATGTGTCATGTCTATGATTAATCAAGTATGGAAGCATGGACGAATGTAGGGGCAGTGATTCCCCCTTACGTCCATGTAGCTCATGTCGTGGGACTTGAGTCACAGGGTGCATCCCTGCATCATGGTGGTACATATTTGACCCCAAAAGAAGCCCTGTTGTCAATTGTAGGTCACAAATGACAGCCTATATGTAATGATTTGGGACACATGAGAAATGCTGATGAGTGGGATTCCGTACTATCTTTGACAGACAGAAATGGCATTTCGAATACGTGACACCCTAAACAGCCTCTCTGTACAGAGGTGACACACCCACCATCTATTTCCAATTTATGAGATTGTTAGCACTACATGTTGCACTTACACTTGTCAGAGTAATGTGCTTGTACAGAGGAGTAACATGCACACAGGGAATGTTTGTTGTAATGAATTAATTTGCACATGCTGTGCCTGTGGTCATTTTGTACTGTCCCATGATTGCTAAGGACTGTGACAATGTGACGTGCTCATGTGAAGAAATTGACAATGATGGTGCTCCTACGGACTATTCCTGCTGCTGCTGCAGTGGGGTGTGGTCCACCTGCCTCATCTTCCTCATCATTGTCCGGTGCACCTGGCACTTGTAGCCATGGGGCATTGGTGTGTACACATATGTTGTGCAGCACACAACATGCAACGATCATCTTACACACGATGCCTGGGCTGTACAGGAGCCTTCCACCTGTGATGTCCAGGCACCTGAAATGTGACTTCAACACGCCAAATGTGCGTTCTACGATGCCCCTGGTGCGTTTGTGGGCCGCATTGTACTGCCTCTGGGCCTGTGTGTTCGGTGCTCGGAGGGGTGTCATCATCCAAGGGCAGAGTGCATATCCTTGATCACCTGTGACAGTGCAGAGAGACATGAGTCAAAAGTTGGTTCTGCATGATGTGTTGGCAGGCTCACTAGTTCATTGGTGTGATATGTGTGACTTAGTGATTCCTGTTTGACAAGTACTGCTTGTAGCAAATGAGCGGCATCAATGTGTGTTACGTAGCCTCACTGCTGCTCCTCCCTCCCCCCGAGCCTATTTACTAGTGTGCGCAGCGCGGTTGCATCACTTGCACTCCTACGGCACACCATTGTCATGCCTGTCTGCGCATGTCCACAAGCCTGACAACGACACTGTGATGTTGTGCGTTGAAGGTGGGTGGCCACATGTGTGTAGGCCTATGGTAAGGATAGGGCGGACACAGATGTAGAGTTCATGGCTGGCTGAACTCGAGATGCGGTTGAGAGTAGACCTTTGGCCTATGCTGCGGTAATAGCGACACACACAACAGTTGGCATGTATGATCCCGGATCCAGAGCGGGCTTGCGCTCCTTCATTAATCCCTTTGGCCGAGCCCGCACTCCGGGGGCATGCTACATCGCAACATTGTCCATTGCGGGACGGGTGGCGCTGACACTACAACAGAGATACACGCATTAGTTACTTCCTTGACAAGGCCAACACTTAGCAACACCCAGAGCCCCGGGCTGATTATCCACACCCCTACGCTGGACTGTCGTACGCCAGCCCACTCCGCTTACGCTTACAGGGGGGTATGACACAGCTACATGTCCCAGATCTTCCCCACTGCCTGAGGTGACATGGTTGCGTCTGCTGTACACAGCACAATGTCATGTGGTAGGGCCCGGGGCCCTCATGCATACATAATGACTACACGGACACACTTAGATAGTTTGTGGAACTGGCTACGGGCACGTGCGCCCGGCCCCTTTTATTGCCAGGGTCACATGTCCAGTGATGCCTGTGCTGGATGGGTGTGGGGTGAGTGTAAGCCAGCCCTCAGGGAGTGGTTGGTGCTGGCAACAACTAGAACAGTGAACAACATTTCACACTCACAAGACTCAATCAGGAAGGGTCCATGACTTGAGCTGCACAGAGTTTGTGGTCCCGGATGCACTGCGACCGGCACAGGCACACCGCCACGGGACGGTGACTTGCGGTGCACTGAGATAGGGCCACGAGAGCTGAGCGGGTCCTCGTCGATGTCGGAGCTGAATGTCGCGGAGTGTTTCGGGGGACAGTGGAAGTGTTCTACCAGGACATGATTCTGAGGGCAGAACCGAGCTGAAACAGGCAATATGGAGGAGATGAATGCTACAGACTCATGTTTAACACCAAGTCAGTACCAGCCACATGATGATGAAGACAACCCCCAGGCCATAGACTAAGACGCCACCAAAGTTCAACCAGTGAGTGTCCATGATTTTCGGTGCACAGAGTTAGTGGCACCAGAGCTGAAAGGGGATGCAGTCTGCGATGAGGCCTGTACAATGGTATAAACTCTGCCATGAAAAAATCAAGACTCAGTTCCAAATGTGTGACCTACTTGACTGCAGTGTAGGCTGGAGGCAGCGGTCAGCAGGGGCCCACAGCCACGTGTCGTTGGCTTGCGATGCACAGAGTTGGTGGCACCAGATCGAAGGGAGTACAGTGATATAAATGCTGCCATTAACATATGAACTCGGCCATCATGAAATCAAGACTCAGTTCCAAATGTGTGACCTACTGGAACGCAGTGTAGACCGGAGGCAGCAGTGGAGTACGTCAACGAGAAAGGAGTGCTGGGGGCCTGTGTCGCATAGACCGTGATGGTCTGAGGAGGCTGTCAAGGTCACGGGCCTCAGGCTTGGAGCTTGCACCAGCACGTGGTGGGCCCTCTTTGACACACGCCGGTGACGGCAGGTGAGCAGTGAGGCCTGGTTGCGCAGGGGCAGCCAAGACGGGTCTGGGGACCAGCGGCCTGGGGTGCAGCAGGTGCACAGGATCGCAGGCACCGCAGCTCACGGCATCGGCCTCGTGGCATGCTGAGAGGCGCTGCCCTGGCAGACACGTTGGCCATTCCGGAAGAGAACCACGGCCAGAGTAACAGGCTTTTTATTCACACCCCTACGCTGGCCTGGCGTACGCCGGGCCAGCCCACTCCGCTCACGCTTACAGGGGGTGGCGTAACAAGCTACATTTGCGCGATCTTCCCCACTGCCTGGGGTGACATGGTTGCGTCCACTGTCCACTACACTCCAAACACCAGCAGTATATGTCGACATGGACATGTCTGTGGTCTGCATACTGCAGTCTGGCCAGCACATCCACGCCACACTTGGCATTGTGTACATTCTCATTCATGGGTCACTTGCCTCCTTCGCACATGCCTGGTTCCCACCTCTCCCCACATTCTGCTATTGTGTGGCTGAGGTGCCAAGCCATTGATGGCTTGTGTACATGGCTAGCCCAGGTTACCACAGTTAGTTGTGCTGTCGTGTCTGGTAGGTGGGCATGTTGTTTGGCATGTTGTATGTGAGTTTGTAACGTGTGCATTCCCAGAGTCGTGAGTTGCATGACTGTGTAGTTGAGGTGTGTGGTGTGTTCATTTGGTACTTACCAACAAGCAATGCATTCCCATAGGTGCCAGCCTCAAAGCGCTGGTTGATGATGGACTGTCGGAAGATGAAGGAATCATGCACACTGCCTGGGTAGTTGGCGACGACATTGGTGAAGAGTCCCAGGTGGTCCACTATTGCCTGCACATTGATGGAATGTGTGTGCTTCCTGTTGCGGTAATTGTGTGCAGTCGCGGCAGGGGGCACGAGGAGTACATGTGTGCAGTCGATTGCCCCCAACACGTCCGGGAAGCCAGCTATGGTGTAGAAGCCTTGCTTGGTCTCCAGCTGTTCCTGTGCAGTGTGTGGGAAGTAAAGGTGCTGGGGTACCAAGCTGATGATGGCATCCAAGACAGGTGTGAGGAACTTGGATAGGGCTGGCTGTGAGACTCCTCCGACTCTGGCAGTTGTTGGTTGGAAGGTACCAGAGGCCAACAGGTGCAGCACAGCCTGTCTGCGGAGGGATGTTGGTTGTCCGCTGTGTTGGTACCGTCAGCCTGTGGGCAATGATGGTCAGGATGCGGAGGATGGTTGTCCTTTTGAGCCTGTAGTGGACAATGACATCCTCTGGTGTTAAGTCTGCGAGGCTGGTGCGTTTTCTGAAGGTCCGCTGTCTTTGTCTGCACTGCCTCTGTGGTAGTCCGGGGGGGAGGGTGGGAGGGGTACGGGGGGTGGCGAGCCTGGGTGTGGTGGCGGTGGGTGTTGTGGCCCTCTTGGGGCTCCGAGCTGCATGATCAGTAGCTCCATGGCATCTGTTGTTCTTCAGGTGTGGCTCTGGTCTGGGCTCCCTTTTGTGGTGCAGGTTGTCGTCCGACTTAACACCAGGTAAGAGCAGGTGTTAAATCCCTGCTGCTAACGTGCCTTATCGCCTGTTTTGGGATCTTATCGCCAATCTGGCTGGTTGTAGAGAATATTGCGAATGGGTGTTTTAGCGGCTTTTTGCACAGGAACGCCTACTCTGCATCTCATTAGCGTTAGTTGCCGGTGTCATCCGTGGCGATGTTTTTTGCGGCAGCTATCGCAGGAAAACTGGCGATATCGGCTGTTAGCACCAGCTTGTGAATAGGGGGATAAATCTATGGCCACTTTGGCTGCGATAAAGTGCCGCTAACTCGGCGGTAAGTCCTTGAAAATATGCCCCTTTGAGTATTGCTATTTTAATTTTTAATTATTATTTTGAGGAATTTAATTTAGCTACTTTTTGTTATTATTTTTAATATGTAATAGTATATTTTTTCAATTTTAAGTGGATGTTCGTTTTTCTTTTAGTTTTAAAGGTATTTTGTCTTTAATAATTTATTTAAGGTTTGATTCAAATGATTTAATGAACATTTTATGGATCAATTCTGTTTTTTGTGAATTATTATTAATTTTATTAATTACACATGTTAAGCACATTTTATTTTTAATATTATTATTATTATTTATTTTGTATAACAAATTTTAGGTAGATCGTTTTATAGTTTGAGTATTGTTGTAATTTTTAAACAATATTTTGAAGAATTTAATGTAGTCACTTTGTGTTTTTATTTTTAATATGCAATAGTATTTTTTTATTTATTTTAGGTGCATGTTCATTTCATAATAATTTGGAGTGGGAAGAGTAATCTGATGCTGCCAGAGTACAAATTTGTTTTAAATCTGGGTAAATTTGCATTGGGATTGGTAAATCTGACCCACTAAGAATCCAACACTTTGCGGCTAAGTGTAGAGTAGGGTTAGTAAATCTGATGCCTCCAGAGTCCAACACTTTCCCTGCTATGGCTATGTCTAGAGAGGGAATAGTAAATCTACCCCCTCTTTCTCAAATTCCAATACTTCCTTAATGTGGCTTAGTTTGAAGTGGGAATAGTAAAGCTGAGCCCTCCACATCCCATCTCTTTCCCTAATGTGCCTAGGATTAGGGTGTCAATAGTCAGTCTGATATCATCAGAGTCCAACACTTTCCCTAATGAGAATAAAGTTGGAGTGAGAGTAGTAAATCTAAGCCCCCATCCAAAGTTAAATCCTTTCCCCAAAGTGGCTAAGTTTGGAGTGGGAAGGGTAAATCTGAGCCACCCAGACTCTAACACTGGTTTAAATGCAAAGAAAGCCGTTTTTTATAAACTTTTTGCCATTTTTATAATGAAGCTGTATTTTGTACTCTGGTTTTTATAGTTGCAGTTTGGCAGCATATCTTCAGCATGGCGCCTCTATGTTGCACTTCCCCGATGAAGGTAAGAACTATTTCTAACTATCTTATATGATAAATAGATGTATGTTTGTGGGGAGGATTGATTTGTTAGTTAAGTTAGATGCTGTGGGTTAGTGTAGTTTTATGGTTTGTGTTAGTATAGGGCCTTGTAGTTTTGTAATGTGTGAGCGGTAGGCTTAATTGGCTAATATTTCATATGTATGTAAAGTTTAGGTATGCATGTTATATTTTTATTTTATTTTAAATGTAATTATTTGTGTTTTTGATTTTGTGTGTGTTTGTTGGTTATAATGGAAGGTTTCTGTGTTTTTTCCACAGGCTTTCTAATCATCATAGAAAGGTTATTTTTAGATTGTAATCACATTTTATTTTTTTCACACAGAAAATAAGTTGAGATTTTTGCCAACTAATTTTATTTTTTATTTTTTTGTGGGGTTTGCAGGGTTTTGATAGATTTGATATGGTCAAATAAGATATGTTAACGATCTTTTTTTAATTTCCTTTAGATTTTGGGCTCTAATTATTTCAATATTGTTGGTGGATTATTATTTTGAAATTGGATATAGTACTGTCAAGGGGGACGTCTGCTGCACAAGTCACTACGACTATTTTTGTATTATTTAATTATTGGGTAGGATTATTATATTTAATATAATTTCATATTATATTCTTGTTTAGCTATGTGTTATTTTATAAGTTTTCATGAAGGTGTTTTTTATTGCTGTATGTGGAGTATGTAGCTTGTAGTTTTTTATTTCTTTTTACAAATAGTTAACTTTGTTTTTATAATTCTTGATTTGTATTCTTATTGATTTAACTGATTACATATTTAGTGAAATGTTGTTTTTTGTGCCGTACATAGTAAGCACTAATTGAGATTTTTTGGTCTCTGTTTTTATATATGCATATATAGTTTATATTTATTTTGTTCATGTGAACACCTCTTGCAATCCAAAGTGCCTTCACCTGGCTCCTGGAACAACTGGTCATCATGAGCTAGTACCAAGGTGCAGTAGAAAATAAATCGCTACTTCTTGCCACATGTTGATTCACCTTTCTGGTGATCTCAACTTATTAATCCATACTTGGAGCTGTGGATAATGCAATTCATCATTTTCTTTTCCAAATATAAAACTATCCCAGATCTGCATTGTGTCGGTGTTTCTGGTCACTTTTGTAACGAGATATAATGTTTGCTCTTTGACTGATTGATCTCCTACATTCTCAAATGTACAATTATTTGTAATCTGTTCTGTGTGTGCACATTTTTGTAATCAATTTCATTTGGACATATTGTGATTGTCTCTGTGACCAATTGACCTCCTTTCCTGAAACCTTGTCCCCAAATGTCCTACAATGCGTGATCTGTTCTGTGCATTGACGTGTGTGTATGGGTTTTCTATGCTGAAGTGTGTGTTTGTATGAGTGTGAAGCAGCATAAGTCTCCTCTTCCCACGATGTTTCTTTTCACCCTAGTAATAATGAAAGTCGGAAATGTACGGGAGTGAATTTTAAAAGGAAAGGAGGATGCCTCTTGAAGTACAATCAAAAGCACAGGGCACTCATTTACGGCATTTTGGTGTCTCCTTGCTGTGCTGCCCTGTGCCAAAGTGAAACAGCAGGAATGCACCCTATTATGCAATACGCCGCATTCCTGTCCTTTCTCTCTGCACTGGATCCATTTCAGCAGCCCAGTGCCAACATAGGCACCTTTGCACCATGGTGCAAGGGTGCCTCCGTTTCATGCAGGATTGTTTCTGTGCAAGAAGTTGCCCCTTCCTGCACAGAAACAATCCTAAGAGGCATGCTCCTCTTTCTATGTGTGCTGCAAAATATAGCACACATAGAAAGCGAAAAAACGAGGAGAAATAAAGATATTTTTCTTCGTTACAGCTCAGGTGGCGTAAGGATTTGGCACTTCCCCAGGTTTAAATGATTTTGTAAATCTGAGGCAGTGTCAAAATCCATGAGTGTTGGGTGGAAACACCCACTGCAACGCACATGGAACAGCTCCCAAGTACAGAGTAAAGTGGTGCAGCAATTTGCGCTGCATTGCCTTACTCAAGATTTATGAGGCCACTGAATTCCACGCAGGGTGATTTTGCATGGCTCCATAAATCTGATTCAGAGCCCTATGTCACGCATGTACAATTTACGTGGTGCAAAAGTGATGCAAAGCTTTTATAAATAACCCCCCGAAGTGTCTCTGGGGTCTAAACTATAGCGTAATGCTGGAAGGCAAGTTTGAGTATAGGAGGGTATCAAAGGATGGGGCAATACAGCATTGCTGATACAGGACAGCAACCTGCCAAGCGCTCTGTGTCTAACACTCACCTGTGTATCACACAAATTAAGCTTTGCTAGTGGATCTTGTCAGTGTTTGGGACTTGAATCACTGCTCGAAATGTGTCCTCCCTCAGCCTATGATGAGTAGGTTAAACCATGGACAGCCCTATAACCAGCAGCTCTTAATAGGCAAGTCATATAGACATATGCTTCTTGCATTGAAAAGGGAACAGTAGATAGAATAGGTATCTTGCCATTTGCTGCCTTGTTGACCTTAAACTTTAAAACAATAATAAAAAGACATATTACAGGTGATTTCTGCGACATGGTAATGGTCACTATGATGCGATCATATGTCCTAGAATCCAGAAGGCTAGCCTGATATACTATAATTACCCTCAAAGCTGTAAGGGTAGTTTAATTTTCTCTAAAAGTCCAAAGGGGACCCCAAGGTCAGAGATTGTGGATGAAAAATACTCAAGGATATACACCTAGACCCATTTACTGTAGTGTTTTATCATCTAGCTGCCTAACAGCATGAGGATTTGTGTCTTTCTGGCCTCCCTGTGTTGTATTCTGCTTTAGGGGTCCGTATATAGGTTTTCCTGAATCATGTCCTTAAATAGGCACAATTCGCCTTGCCCTTATATAGGCATAGAATCTTTGCCCTTATTTAGGCATTAACCGTGCACTCCAAATACAGGCATGGTCACCGACATCCGTCCACCCTAACGTCACAACGAGTTCTTAGAAACCAGACCCTTAAGCTTCGGGACTTCCCCTAGCACAGGACTATTGATTTCTCCAAGAACTCATCTATTATGTATGAACCGTTATACCTTAAGGGTTCATTCCTGACATCTTCCTCTGTCCGACTTCACGTCAATGCTAACATTCCACGACACCTACTAGGTATAAATATACCTTCCCTTGCCCAAGCAAGTTAGAGGAGACCTCGACTTCAGAGGAGCCCGTATCCCAGCCTGACGCACTGAGAAGACGCTGTTATTTCCTGCACGCAGACAAATCCAGCTTCCAGTGTTCTGACTCCCTTCGCGGGGTTTTAGAGTTTCAGATCCGGCAGGAGATTCCCACCTCTCTCATTCTCAAGGTATGGAGCTGACTAGATCCTAGAGAGACTCTTGGCATACTAGACTTGGCATACTAGACTTAACATACTCCTAGTATACCATACTAGAGAATACTCCACCTACTTCTACCTTTCCCTACACCTAGACTAGGTTAGGTACATTGGGGTAGAACTAGCTGAGAGACGCATCGTATGAGTACTCGCATTTTTAGCTCATGTTATTTATGTACATGAATATATGCTAAAAGATAATGCTAGCGCAGTATTATTTATTTCTACTGCTTACGCTGTACATTATTTATCTTGCATACTGTCTTGTGATCATAACAGCACATATCTCTTACATGAGAAACAAGACTGTTCAATAAAACCCTTTTTATTGAAACGCCCGTCTTTCCTTTCTGTGTAACTCTGTAGAAACTAAGCATGCACGATTGAATGAGTGAAACTGTTATCTGTTGGTTCCACGATTCTGAGACGTGTTCCGCTTCTAAAGGGAAACAAAGTTGTCATGTTTTTCGGTTGCCAGAAACTACTCCCTTCTTGTTCTCAAGGAGTTTCTAGTGGCCTCTGAGCTAGCTGGCACAGGTAATTAAGTTTAATATAATCGATAGGGACATACCGACCTTAGTCCTATGTCAAACCTATAGGTTATATTATTCCAATGCGCAGAGCCTATTACGGAAATAGGAACTACACTACACCTGTGTACTATGTAAGGTATATGTCATAGTTGTTTAACAATGCCTCCAGGGGATGATTCTCTATTGCATCAGAAATTGCTCCATGTAACATAGCCCCTGGTGTCCTCCATCTATCTACATGCTATACCCCCAATGGCATTCTCATTTTCAGGATATTGACTCCAATAAAAATAAACAGTCAGTGTGCGGTACTGCATCAGTTCTCACACTGCATTTTTATATGCAGCAGCATTCAGTGCAACATGTTTAACGCACAACTTTGAAACTTGTGAACCTAGACCAAAACCTTCCTGACTTAAAGTGCCTAATGTCCTACTCCATCTTATATAGGACCCTCTCCGATCTTTGGTCATGGAGGCTGCCATCTTCCTTAGTTCAATTCACGGAAGTTGCCATACCCTCTGATTTATGCAGAATCATTGTCATATCTGTCTTTTAACACAGATGTCACCAGACCTTATCTTTCTAGGAACTGTGATAGTGTGATAAAGACAGCCTTTGCTGTCAAGATGGTATGCAGTGCGTCTCTTCTCCCTAAGAAACTTTAAACTGGAAGTTACTCTGCCTATCATGCGCTCATGGTAGAGCACATAGAAGTAAGCATTAAGGTGTTAGGTTCTATGACATTTTAACGACAATGCTGGAAATGTTCAAATTATTCTCGTTATTTATAATGTGTTTAGTTGCTGTTTTTATAATATTCTGTGTCATTGTTTTAGATGTCCTATGAAACAGATTGTCCCTGTAGTAATACATACTTTTAACTTAACAGTTTTCATTCTTCTTAGTACTGTGTGTGTGAAATTGCGAATAACAAAAAAAGGTTTTTTGCTGTTTCCATGTTGATCCCTTTATAGGATTGTTAGTAACCCAAAAGCAATGCCTCTATATCATAATGTTTGCGTGGATACAAAAACCTGTCTTCTACATTCATCACTGGTGCATTAAATAAAGTTCACCCATGTCACCCGTGGGTGGGAAGCACCCCTTATAGAGTTATGCAAAGGTCATAACTTATGCAGCAGTTGGCACCTAACACGGGGCCTGTATCTTATGGTTATGCCTTAAGTAGTTTACACTTCTTACACATATCTGAACCATCATTATGTCATTACAAAGATGTCCGTAGTAATCATGGTTACCTCCTATAGGGAATAAGGGAACACCTATTTCCATAGGCTTGTCAAGTTTGAATCATAAAAGGTTAATCCCCATTCTGTGGGTTTTCTAATTCTATAATTCCAATTACAAATTGAATCCATTCATCATGGCAGCAACTATCGTTATAGGGACCAATTGCAGGGAAGCATTTACTCAACACTTCAAAGCTCTAAGGGGCATATTATCAAGGAAACGCGATAAGAATCGCATTTCCCGCTTTGCGCGATTTTTGTTAACGCCGCGTATCACAGGATTTAATCGCTGAGATATCGCGTTATTATCAACGCATATCTCCACGGCGATTAAATCCTGCGATGGCGGCGTGAAACAGAATCGCGCAAAGCGGGAAATGCGATTTATATCGCGTTTCCTTGATAATATGCCCCGTTGCCTCAGCCGTACAATCCACCTGCCATTATAAGTATGGCTAAGTCAGTTTCGAACTAGGCGTTACAAACCCACGATAACCACAGTTAGCGCAGTTTATTTTATCGCATCGCGGGTTTGCTGGAAGGTTGCTAATATTGCGCTGCCGTGTCAGCGCCGATTTCCATGGAGAAATGGTAAGGTACGCCTACTTTGCATGTCATTAGCGATATTCATCGCTGACATTGCAAAGTGGAGTGGAAAGGGCTGCTAACTCAAGGAAACACGCGTTAGCGTGTCCTTGATAATTGAGCGGAAAAGAAATCGCCGCTTTTCGGCCGAAAACGGCCGCTAAAGTGGCGGAATTCGGCTTGATAATATGCCCCTAGGTGTCCCCGATGAAGGCAGCCAGTTACTTTCGCAATAGCTGCACATCCAGCGTATGCCTTTGAGACTTTTTACTCCTGGGTGGAGTTTGAGCCTATTGATGCTGGTAACCCCTATGTAGTGAACCACAACTACAAGCATGATACCCTTTAAAACTGGAAGCAAAACATATTATCAAAGCAATATCAGACTAATTGAAGTATCAGGGCATAATAAAGCCTTTCCTCTCATCCATGAACACACACCCCTTTTTCCCGTCTCCAAGCCAGATGGGTCCTATAGAATAATCTTAGACTATAGAAATTTGAATTCTCACACTCAAACATATGCAGTACAAAATGCCAACACATCAGGTTTAATGAAGAACCTAGTGCAGAAAAAATACAAAACTATCCTGAATATTTCCAATGGGTTTTTCAGTCAAAATGTAGCACCTGAAAGTGTGTATCTAACCGCTTTCAGTTTCAACAGAGTGCAGTTTTAATTCCAACGTTTGCCCATGGGCTATATGAATAGTCCTAGATTTTTTTAATTGCAAATCATGGAGATCTTACAACCAAATCCGTAGGTATTGTCATATATTGATGAAATGTACTTAACTGACAACGATTTGAATCTACACCTTACCAGGGTAGACAGATTAGTGACTATGTTAACATCACATGGTTGCAAAATTAATTTTAAGAAATCGAAGATTACCCACCTGACCATGACCTTCCTTGGATATGAATTATCCAGCTACAGCAAGGGTCTAGCTCCAGACTTCCTCCAGAAATGTGCTACTTTGAAGCCTCCCTACACAGTGAAAAAGCTGCAATCCCTGTTGGGCTTTCTTGACTTTGGGATTACTTATTTGCCTCACTACGCAGAGAGAGTGAAGCCTCTATGACCTGATTTCTTGCATGTTTTTCCGTAAACAGTGGGTGAGTGCACATACTGATATCTTGTGTGCTTTACAAGCAGACATGCTTGAGACTAATTATTTACAAACTAGGGACAATAAAACCAACCTAGGTCTCAGAGTCATACCCAGTCACTATGGTTACACCTATGTGACCTACAATGAAGGACAGACTGTCCCCATTGCCTACAAGTCTCTCTTGTATTCCCTGGCCAAAGCATGATTTGCTTCCATTGATAAAATCCTGATGGCTGTACAAACAGCTATTCTAAAGGAGCACCCTTTAGCCCAGGGAAAACATATTATTGTTGTTTCTCTGGTACCCCCACTAGAGGCAGCCACAAAGGCAAGCATTCTTAATGCTTGTGCCCTTCACCCAAGATGGGTACAGTGGGCCTCTTCTTTGAGTGTAGTGGATGTAAAATTTCAGTATGATCCCTCTCTTCGTATGCAAGTTTTCTTCCATTATGAACAGGATACTGTTCCAACTCCTGACAGTGTACCTGTTCAGTCTTGCCAGAGCAACTGTTACACAGATGGCTCTGCCCAAGCTGCGGTATGAACCAAAGGTAAGTACTCCGCAGCCTATGCAGCAGTGCAAGGTGTAGTGAAGGATGATGAGTTTATCCCACAATGCACCCACACCATACTCTTAGGTGATAGAACTGCACAACATGCAGAATTACACGATTGATTCAAGCATTCAAAGAAAAATCCTATAAAAATAAACAGCTTTGAGGAAACGTAGCTGTCTTACAAGACAAGCTTCCACTGGTCCATTTAAGACACACTTTTTGCCAACAGCATAGCGGTATTCACGCTAAAGGGAACTGTGCAGCGCTGCCCAAGCCGCAAAAGCTGCAATTCAGTCTGGCCGAGTAGCAGTCCTAACCAGATCTCAAATGAACATCGACACATATATTTTAACAGCCATAAATGAAATCAAGCAAGCTGGGAAAACTCCTACAGGTTTTACTCTCAAATACTCCTACACCCTCAATTCAGATAACGTTCCGGTAGTTACAATGCCAGGGGTGGGAGACAGAACAATACCTAAAACTCTGTCTAGATTGGAATTAATCAAAGAAGAACACGAAGGGTTGGCCTCATCACATGCAGGAATTAATGCTACTGTAACAATGCTACAGCAAAGCTACTGGTGGCCCAATTTATATAAACAGATGAGGGACTATTTTAAACAATGTGATATTTGTCAGCAGATTAAACTCTGCACTGTCAAAAGACCATCATCAGCTCATCGAATGATCTCAAATATCCCCTTCCGAGTAATATATTTGGACCACGTTGGTCCTTTAAATTTAGCTAACTGATATAAGTACATATTGGTAGCTATTGATTCATGTTCTTGATTTCAATGGGTTTGGCCACAGAGAAATGCAAACACCTCAGTGGTTGTAAAAGATTTGCAGTGCCTAGTGTCAATGGGGAAAGTTTATTCATTCCATTCAGATAACGG
The DNA here is from genome assembly GCA_963921515.1 of Calotriton arnoldi. Lineage (NCBI taxonomy): Eukaryota > Metazoa > Chordata > Amphibia > Caudata > Salamandridae > Calotriton > Calotriton arnoldi. Next base: position 402,882 of record CAWUFW010011942.1, read on the forward strand.
TCCTGCGTTTGCTTTCAAGGCTTACATGGATTCAATGTCTGCTCTGGGAGTTTGTTTGCAATTCAGCAACACGTTCAAAGCTGAATTGAACGGCATTGTAGAGAGGGCCAATGGCATGATTAAACAAGCTTTGACTTCTAGGTGTTAAGTTCAGGTCTTAGTTAGTATCATAATCTGTATGGAGTTTAGAGAGCATTGAATAACTTGTCTAGAGGAGTATTGGGAGAATACACTACATAGTAGGTTCTCTTCAGAGTTCCTATGTATGTGCCTGACTTAGATAATTCTGGGAAAGTGGCGGATGAAGATAAGTTTGACGTGGAGAAACATTTTGAATGTTTTACAGAGTATGCAAGAAGTCAGAGACAAGCTGTCTAAAACAAACCACTCTGACTGCACCACCTGTGAAGAGAAGTTTATTACTGCTGCAGATGGGTTGGTTTCCAAAGTTGGAGACTAAGTTCAGGAGAAAATCCACAGCAAGCAAGCTTTTGAACCATCCTACAGACCACCCATCACTGTTCTTGGGGTGAAAGGAATAGGCCACGTTATTACGTATGCGTTTAGAACGCATGCCATTACAACGCAGTCATTACAACGACCGCGTTGTTACATCGCATACCATTACAACACAAGTCATTAAAATGACTTGCTGTAGGGGGGGCGCTGGATGTTGGAATAGTATAATTTACCATTCCAACTCCAGTCTGTGCAACAGTAGGGAAGGTGTTGGATTTAAAATCCAACACCTTCTGCCCCCTACAGCAAGTCATTGTAACGGCTTGCGTTGTAATGGCATGCGATGTAACAAAGCGGTCGTTGTAATAACCGCGCTGTAATGGCATGTGTTGTTTTGAATGCGGGGTAAACGATGTTTACCGGGTGAAAGGCAACAGAACTCGTGTTCTGCCTGGATCAAAAAGAAACAGACAGGTGTCTATCAACCACATGGCCAGTCCTCTACAGCCAGCTACTGCAGACACCAGGATGGAGTCAGAGTAGCGCCTCTCAGCTTCTCCCTACTCTGATTAACCTACCCCATGAACAAAGCAGGAACATTCCTAGCTTGAGTTCCCAGCCTGGGTTATTTGGGATTACCACTCTACGCAGAACACTGAGTGCAACAAACACAGATGATGCTGCCGATATGACAGTGGATACTGTCCAACATAATTCCATGGTCTACTATGAGGTTCCACCTGATGCTATGTCACCTGAACTAGTACCCTTTCGAGAGCCTTGGGAGACCGACGATTCTGAAAAGGACTCTGGATATTTCTCAGAAGATTTTTCATCCCCTTTCACAGACACTCTTTGCCAGTGACTGCTTCGTGCTTGTCATTGGTTTCGTGACAAGTATATTATTCCTCCGTGGTCCTATGTGTGGGTCGCTTTGGGAACTTTTCTTTTCCTCATGTGCTTGTCAATGATATTTGTCATTCTACTGCTACTCAGCGTACATTTTTGTCCTTGCAAGAACAATTGCATCCCCTGTGGTTCGTGAACTACAGTCTCACTCTTCATCCCACAGAACCTGAAGAGTTTCCTATGCTGTAAACATTACAGTCTATCCTGTCTGTGCCCAAGGGTATATCCTGGGAAAAGGTTCAATATCAGATTATAGGACCCACAGAGACACTACAGTTGCCTTATGTGATTAAAGTTTCCTTGAGAGATATTATAATACCTGGTTCTCTTTCAGATGATTGGAACAGTGAAACTGTTAAAAGAATGATGCCTGATTTGCAGGCATGTGCTACTTTGAATAATGAAGATCCCTTTTTGAATTCAGCAAATTACAACAAAATGTGCTGCTATCATCACTATGCACATTATTTCATACATAGGACTAGCTATCCTAGAGAAACACACAATTATACACATTGGGAACATTGAGAGGCTCCGCCTCCTGAGAGCCATTCTAAATAGTGTGTTGATAGGATTTTAGGGACTATAAATCTACAAGCATGTTTATCTCAAGATTGATGCCTCAATGGACCCTGTAGGCCAAAGTGGAACAAATCACTACTTTAGTGCAGATCTCACCTATATTGTGTAAGCACCACATATTTCCAGTAAGTTCTACCAACCTACAAAATGAGTGCCCAATCACATTATAAGGCCTACCCCAGGTCAGTACCAATGCCTGAAGTGTCCCTTTCACAACAGACTACCTGTGCTCAGATCCTAGGTTGCACAAGACTGTAGTCTTGCACGCGCAGCCTACACTTGTGTGCACATGCAAGTGCACATGTGTCTGCATGTACCCAGTCTTACTGTAGCTGTGCAACAGCCAACTTATCTTAAAAGGAAGACACTGGTGGTTAGCACACTCAGTCATTTACCGTGAATTTACCATGAGTGAAACTCAGGTAGTGAGACTGGCTCACATTAAAGGTCCAAAAGCAGGGTTGTCAGTTGCAAAAAATCCTGGGGAATTTTATAGGGTGGAACCTAATTTGCTGTAGTTGGTCGAGAAATTATGGGTTTGGAATATGGCTCCAGGTAAATACAAAAGGCTAAATTAATTTAAGCATTCCACCAGTACCTTTTTTTGTTTTTCTAAATTATACTCTTACAGGACCACACGCCTAATGTATTGACACTATTAAAATGACCGTTGTCAAGAGGTAACCCAGGTATGTGTCCAGGGAGTGAAGACGATTTGATGGATACTAGGAGCAGGGAAATAAGACTGTACTAAAACCGGTCTCAGTTCCTCAGAGCACTGATTTGGCTACATAAACAGATCTCACCCACATGCTGATTGAGGCACAAGTTAAGGGATGAAAATAGAGCTTAGTATTGCATGACATCTGCCAGAAGTGAAATCTACCCCATCCACTCTATTAAGAGTGAATTAATGTCTATTCACTTTAGATAGGGTAGGCAAGACACTGCAGCTCTTTGGCAGATATCCTGCATCCTCCAAACTCTAAATCAGCCCCTAAGTTATAAAATGTGTATTTTATAATTTGTGAAAATTGAAAATGTTTATTCATTTTATTCCTCCTGCTTTGAAACCTAGGTCTTTGGATTCTTTTACACAAGAATTAATTTGTCCAATTCATCATTTGTGGATATGTCTAAACACTTGTTTGATATGCTTCAAGTAATGTTTGAGCCTGACTGCCCGACAGCATCAGGAAGGAGGTTCATAAATCTTATGCCAAAAGGAACATTTATGTACTACAATGTTTTCAGCCTTATTAGCTTTAATTGCCTGTGTATCTTGCATTACTGCATCTTAAACAAAGCACCTCTGTTTTGACAACAAATATTTTGTACCTTATGAGTAAAGGAATTCCAGCAACCATTTGGGTGAGTTTAAACTGTCAACAACATGGATACTTCAACTTGGTGATTTGACTTCAAAATGCTCTTCAGACCAGCTATACTTGAATCTTGCCTTCCATAATTTAAGAGGTGTCTTGACAAGCCTTTTCACATACTGACATATGAACCAGAGTGTGATCTAGTGGGTGTGGCCAAATAAAGAAAGGAGAGTACTAGTTGTTGGTTCTACTGAAAGCAAAACCACTTCTTCCAGAAAGTCACTCCAGAAATGCTGCTCAAGCCCTCATATTTATTTTGTTGAAGGTAACACCAGCCTCCATGGCCTCCAAGACTCCACACTGGCTCTCCTTAAGGGTATCCTAAATGATGAGCAATGTCTCACCCAGGGTTTGATTAAACTCCATTGGCTTCCTGTGACTGTCCACACCATCAATCAATCAATCAACAGGATTTGTAGAGCACTTCCAATCACCCGTGAGGGCCTTTAGGTCCTGTGAACCCTCTGGGGGGAGATGGGGGCTCAGTTGAACAGCCAGGTCTTGAGTCCCTTCCTGAAGTCAAGCAGTGGGGATGAGGTTTGGAGGTGAAGGGGGAGGTTGTTTCAGGACTTGGCAGTGAGGTAGAAGAAGGAGCTATCTTCACTGTTGCTTCGGTGGATGCAGGGGTGTGAGCGAGGAAGAGGGAAATGGAGCGCAGGTGTCTGGTGGGTTGGTGGAAGTTCAAGCGGTGGCTGATGTATGGTGGTCCTTGGTTGGCAGTGCTTTGTAAGTGTGGATCAGCATCTTGAATTGACATCTCTTCTGAATGGGAAGTCAGTGAAATTTCCTGAGGTGGGGGGTGATGTGTATTTGTCTCGGGAGGTGCATGGACATGTAGGGGGGTACCATAGGTACCCCCCAAGTGTACCCCTCCACCCTCCCACACCACTGGGGGCCCGCAACGGGCCCCCAAATCAAATCACTGCCAGCCTTTCCATGGCGGCATCGCCGCCATGGAAAGGCTTTGAAATTCACTCATCATAATATGGCTGGCGGTGCCTGCTAGGCACGCCACCATATTGCAGCCCCAGCTCCGCCCGGCTGGCAGAAAAGCGGCGGACGCACTTTGCATCCACCGCAATACCCCCGCCATCATAATATGGCGGGGGTATTTCACTGTAGGATGGCGTAACGATTGCCACCGCCGGCCCGGCGGTGGCGATCGTTACGCCATCCTAATGACCCCCTTAGTCAGCCCTTTCAGACAGAAATAAGCTAGTTGACTGTCCCTTCATTCTTTTTTGTTTACTACAAATCAATTTTTATTAGAATTTTGAATTTATAAATGAATGCCATATTCTTTACAATTGAAACAAATGTTATCCCTTTTTCTTTAAATAGGCAAAGTTATATGCAGAGAGCTTTTCTTAAATATACATGTCAGGTTCATTATTTTCAGATTTGTTTAAAGAGAGATAATCTTTTTGCAATAGTCTAATACAATGCTAGTGCGTGCTTTAGGGTTAAATAAAATTAATTTGTAAATAGCCTAGCACAAATGGCAATACATTCAAAACATAAACAAATGCAATTGAATGATGCTTAGTGCCCACATGGTCTGCGCAAATAGCACACCTAGGGCTGCTGATCTCATGTGGTGTACACAGCACTTTAGCTATCAAAGCGAATTAGTGTAGGCCGAGTAATGTACATTTATGAACACAAGGCCTTTTAATGCACATATAGGTCAAGTCTGTGGCTAAATAAAGTAAAGCCTTCTAAACATGTCTTTCCACATGCCGTCCAGTGGCCTTGCTAGCATGTCAGGAGAGAGACTAATGTCCTCGCAGATGCTCTGGTATGAAATTGTTAACATTAAATGCATTATTGACCAACCAAAGCTTAAAACACTGATGGTTTAAAATGCAAAAAGTAATAAAATTCGTTGTTAAATGGAGCAGTGGATTACAAGACCATGGTAAAATTATGAGCCTTGGAAAAGTATCTTTCTAAAATTTAGACTGGTTAGCGAAGAAGTTTTGTAATCTTAAAATACTTGAATGGAGATGATTATACTTTCTTAAGCTGTTTTTCAGTGCACTGCAGATTAAAAAAGCTAATTATCGCACAGTAGTACTTCGTAGTTGGCCAGGACAAGTATTTTAAACGTGATCTATAAACTCCCACAAACTCTCATAACTAGATCGATATGTTGTTGCAAATTTGGGCCCAGGTATACTATGATTTGGTGTTGGGGTTGCATCACTTTTGTGGAGCAGCCCCAATGCAAAATCATTTTTGGATTTTACTAAGCCATGCAATGCCACTTTGCACGGTTTTGTAAATACAAAGTAAAGCAATGCCAAGAGCTGCCTTGCTTTACTTTACGTTAGGGAGGCATAACATGGGTGGAGCATGGGCGTGCCTATGCATCTACCCATGTATTTTAACACAATCCCGGATTTACAAAGACTTGCAAACATGGATTTCTGCCAACAAGGTGAGTCTACCCGACAGAGGTGTAAGGAAAAGAAATATCTTTATTTCTCCTCATTGCTTCCTCTTTCCATGTGTGCTGCATAGCACACATAGAAAGAGGAGTATGCCTCCTTAGAGTCATATTACTTTTTTGACGTGTGCAATAGGGCCTGTATTGGAGCTAGGGAGCACACAGTGTGCCATGGCATGAAGGGAGGAGGAATGCCCCATATCTTTGTAAAAATGGGGCATTTCTGTTTTCTCCCTTTGACACAACACAGTGTAGCTAGTTCTCTTGCTGGCCGGTGTTGCATTACAAAATATTAAATGTGCCCAGGTTATCTGATTGAACAGATTTTTGGTCTGTCTTGGAAGCTTGAATGAGTTTAGGATATTTGCAAGATTCATTTGATTTCTCTGGCATGCAAATTGTGGTTTGAAATCCACAGTTAGCCCAGCGACTTCCTGCCTGCTGCTTGAGGGGGGTTGTTTGCAGGGGATGCTTGAACAATGGGGGTGCTGTCACTAAAGTCATATGGATTGTGAACAATCCAAGTGTCACACAAGAACAAATATAGTAAATATGCTACGCCAATTCAGAAGGAGAGTGGTACAGGTGTAGTATGTAGCCAGTGGTGCATTTTGTAGCACATTGTCACAAATATATTACTAACGCATGGTGTAGTAGCACACTTTCGTTTACAGACAACATATTTTCCATTAAAATAGCTACAAAATTCGCACTGACATGCAGTTGTACTGCTAAAACTATAGGCTGAACAAAGGATAATGTGTGGAAATCAGGTTTGCACATCACCAAGTAAAGTGTCTTGATTTATTTTGATCCTATAAAATCTCTATTTCCATCGGGATTTCATAATTTAGAAAAATTTGCTTTCTTGTGCTTTCCTAACAGCTGAATATTCATACAGTTCCTTTACAGATATTTAAATGTTTTTGTGTGTTAGAAAAAACTGGCACCCTAAACCCTTTCATTTCCATACTCCCTGTAACCCAGCAACACTGTCAGATAGTTCACTTTTCAAAATTCTCTAACTTTGCAATCTGAGAAAAGAATATAAACAGCAACCTACATGTTGGAAGGCTAAGCAGCAATTTGTCAGAAGCATAGTCTGACATTTGACCTCAGTCTTTGAATGCATGCAGAATGTGATAGGATAAAAACAAAATTTAAAGGTATCTTTATTGCTCTTTCACATTCTGAACTCCAGCAACTTTATTTTGGGGGTTGCTACAGACCGCCCCCCTCCCCCCCAGCCAGTCTCCTATTTTCATTGCCTGAGATCGGTTGGTTACAGGAGGTTAAAGCAGGACTGATCCAAATCGGGATGAGTATTTGAAAGCTATTAGGAGAGAAATATTTTAGCGCCACAACATGATGGCCTGCACTGGGTCAGGGCAGAGGTGAGCACATGTTTTTATGTGATTGCAGTGTGTTAGTTGAACTCATTTACCCCAACAAGTGATATTTCTGTAAACAGGGAATAGACAAAAGAACTCCTTTACCTGGGATACAACAGACAGAAAATACATCTACAAAACACAAAATGATGACATGCTTCATTTATTATAATTATTGTAAATAACTGGCCACAAGACAAATCACATTATTCTAATCTGTGTTTACAAAATCACCGAAGGCCTTTATTAAAGTATGGCAGGCTGTACTTCATTCTCCCATGTCAGAGGAGGGATGTGGAGTGTTGTGTGATCATGTAATGACAGAACCTTTGTGGTTCCTGATGGACTCTGTAGAACTGTGGCATAAGCATCAGAGCATAGTGAATTGAATGCAAGTTTAGAATGTTGAGTTCCTCGTAACATGCAGAAGAATAAAGATGTGTTATACTAAGCTCTGAGTGTGGCGTAGTCATTGGCAAGTACCCGGGCTGTGAAGGATGCTACAACTGATGAAGAGATAGGGTATAAGTAACCCAAAGACTGACAGTGCTCACCCAGAGAGTTTGCAGTGGTCTAGCAAACTGCTTATGTGCAGCACGTGTGCCTCTGCCCAAGTGCGAAATTGACGTTTAACGTATGTGGAATCGAAGTGCAACCCCCAGTTCTGTGAAATGCATTTGTCGCTAAAGAAATCATTGCTGAAAAGTTTACACATCAGTGGCTGAGAATCTGCTGAGAAGGCCACACAAAGAGGTACTGCACTACTACGCAATTCAAAGCCATACATTCATACAGAGTGACAACGCTATAGGTGATGCAGCCAGGTGTTAGACAACACAAAGAAACTATCATCTGCTTACCAGTCCTGAGTGAAGAGAGCCCTTGTGTCACTGCACTGGGGGGAACCAACCCCAGAGAAAGCACCCGGGGTTGTACTCGCAGAGCTGTCCAAACCTGAAGCTGCACACCATCAAAGCTGCTGGGTGGCAACTCAGAACAACTCCAGAGGTCTCCTGAAAGCAAAGGGCTCCCATGGAGACCAAGAGAGAGGTCAAGGTTCGATCGAGCCTTAGAGATGGTCTGGAAGATGCAAGTCCTAGTGGACAGCAGATGGTGTCATAAGGAACTTCACCCTCAGTGTGTGCCAATCTTGCAAATGGTTACAATGCTGCCACCTTCCTGAAACCACCACCGCCATTCGATACCACCAAATAGTTGAATATGGGCAACAGATGGACTGCCTGGATAGAGACATTTAATGATTTCATTGATGCAATTGAAGAAGCAGATAATGAGAAAATGATTAAGTACTTCAAGAATCGTGCTGGTGAAGGTGTGAAAAAACTCATAAAGAAAATGCGGCGAGCTGACCAAATTACATGCAGTCAAATCAGCCTTGAATCTCAAGTTCAATCCTGTGCCAAATGTAGATTACGAAAGATACATCTTCAGTCAAGACCATCTATAAATTTGTTGAGAGACTGGATACGCTCATCAAACTCTGTAAGTTCAATTAATTTAGCGATGAGGAAGCTATACGCCTCAGAGTGATTGACGGATGCTTGTCAGATTCGTTCAGAAAACGAATGCTCAGAGAAACTCCTAGTCCGAAGTGACTTCTCATGGCTACCAGAGCTGAAGAGCATGTTGATCAACAAGCAGCTGACATGGAGGCTGGAGGTGCCCAGAATGAGTCAGTCATGATTGTGAGAAACAAGCCAAAGCCCAAGGTCTCGGGACACAGAGTGAACTCTCCACAGAAAAATAAGTTGTGTTTCATGTGTGGATTTTCATTTCCACACAAAGGTGAATGTCCCGCAATTGGGCAGGCCTGCAAAGGCTGTGGGAAGGAGAACCATTTTGTGATGGTTTGCAGGGTGCAAGAAAAATAAGGTGCATCATGGCGCAACAACAAAATGGCCAATCGGAAGTTCCAGAAGCGACATTCGACCCACGCCCATAACGCCTATAAGACCAAGTGACCACATCAGTTGAGACAAATCATAACCAAACGAAGTTGAACGACATCTAAAACTTTGTTAAATAGTTCTTCCATATCAATATCAAGTGAAAGTTAAGAAGATGGGAGTGAAATGTTGATGTTCACCTCAGAGAAGCATGCACATGTAGGACTGGCCGCCTGTGAGGGAAAACATTGGTCCAAGAGAAGCTGACATGACAAAGCGCCAAAGTCATTCAAACATTGTCCGAAGATCACACTAAAGGTCAATGGTTGTTCAATATCTTTCATTATCGATAGTGGTGCATCAATAAATATTATGCCTGAGGAGAAATGTAATGAACTGTCTCCAGTGCCGCAACTTATCATAAGAAAACAAAAGTACAAGCACCCATTCATGTACTTCAAGGTACGGCGTCAAGTGCCTGTTTACTGGCTTCCGCACAGCCGTTAATATGGGGCTGATATCCGTGAACTATAACATGAATGCTCATCACAAAATCGTAAGTTCCTTTCCTTTGTTGTTTCATGGGTTGGAAAAACTCAAGACTATGAAAGTCCAATGACCCATTGATGAGGACGTTCATCCAATTGCTCAAAGACACAGATAAATTACCTTTCACTTACAGGACGCTTTTGAAAAGGAACCTGAATCTTTACTCCTAATCCATGGGTTTCTCCTATAGTGGCAGTACCCAAAAAGGACAATGAAGAAGCTGTACGCATTTGCGTGGATTTGCGTCAAGGGAACAAGGCCATTGAAAGAGAACAATCTCCAGGTCTGCACATTGCAGACATGATAACACAATTGAATGGGGCAAAGGTATTCTCTCGCCTGAATCTGAATAAAGGATATCATCAGTTAGAACTTGAGGAGAAGTGCAGGTACACTGCAACCTTTTCTACACATAGGGGCACATTAGGATGGCGGGTGGAGGCACCTCCATGGTGCTGGCGGTGGCGGAAAATGCCATTTACCACACTCCAGCAGCGGTCCACTCACCCGCCATATTACAATGGGCAAACACAGCTCATTTATCCGTCCGCCGCGGTGCGCCGTGAACCGCCACAAATTGGCGCACGCGGCGGTGTGAGCCAATAGAGACCCACCGCCGTGCGGAATGACGTTCCGTCCGCCGTACAAATCACGATGCCCCAAACAGCCCGTCACACCACAGCGGAGAAACCACCCAACCAGAGACGGCGGAAGCAGGACAGCGGAGCGCGAAACCAGACTCCCGGTCACCTCCACCCGGTCCCGACCACATCGGATCCAGCTCTACACGCCTTCCCGGTGCTGTACCCGATCCACTACCGGCAAGTAATGGCCTGTCGCAGACAATGCCGCAGGTACGCAATCACACAACTCCGCACACAACCACAACACACAACTCCTGGGCTGACATACAGTTCCTGTCCACATCAGACACTCTGGTGGGGACAGGAACACATCCCCAACTGTACCCACACATGTCCTACCTGTCAATAAATCAAGCCTCCGCATCAGGGCCACCCATCAAGCGCGCAATCACAGCAATGTCCCGGTCACGTCACCGCAGCGGTGCAGACGCGGGAAAATCTGCGCACAATGTAGTAGGCAGGGCCAGCGCCAGGCATGGGCAGTCCACAAATATCATAGGGCCCCACCTCCACCCTTCATACACTACAACCCCCACACCCATTAGGGGAAATGCTGTGCGCTCCTCCTGTGCCCCCCCTGCACAATTAACCAGCCAGGTGTACCCAGACCCTGCAACACACATATCAAACAACCAGGGAACCAGTCTCAGAAGGTGGGGGTAAAGAGGAACACCCTGCACAGAAGCTCAGGGGCAGGGCATCCTTCCTCCTCACACCTACCCTTCACTCATGTCAAGCAAACTGAGTCCGATCACAAAATGAACACTCACACTGGTGGGCGGAATTTGCGTAGTCGCGCTACGCAAAGCTCAGCGAAACGGTAAAAAATCTCCACGAGCACGCAAAAGTTCAGCGAACACGCGGAATTGCTTGTTCCGCCCGTTCGCGATGCTTTTTTCCTGTTCGCGAACGCTGTTTGCGTGCTCGGGGAGAAATATCTCGCGAACACGCATTTTGAAAGCGCGAACATGCAAAAAATTCTGTGAAGCCGCGGATCGCGGAATTTTTGGTAATTCCGCGTTCTCTGCGGAACGCGAAATTACCCAAATTCCGCAAATTCCGCGAGCGGAACGGAATTTACCGCCCAGGCCTATGAACAACCACTTAACTGTACACACTGCCTGTCAAGTCACCCAGACACACCCCACACTGACACACAGCCACATTCACATACCAGATGTCAGCAGCAATGGAGGACAATAAATGGGCCAGCCAAAAGTGAGGTGGATAGTGCTGGTAAGCTATGGAGCAAGCCACAAAGCATGTGTACATCACATGCAAGAGAAGGAACATATCACACCACACTCAGGCCATCAAATCAGACATGGCTGGCACAGTGAGTGAAATTAAACCAGTGACCTCTGTGCAACAACTCAGGGAGACAGCAAGGCAAGCCATGCATAGGCACAGGAATGATAGGAAGTGTCTGAAGTCAAACAGTGACCAGCCACACATCTGTCACAACTTACTTGACATGTGTATGTCATCAGCACAACACACATGGCTCATTGTCACACTCCATGACTGTTAAACACAAGTTTGATCTTTCACACATACCCCTCCTCTACCCACCTCACACCTACAGCACTCAACACCAGTGTCATACACACAGAATGGTGCAAATTAGGTCCTGTGAGTACACTGACAACCAATCACACTCCCTGGTGTGCATCCACAGACATCACACACACACTCTCAGGGATGCCTGAACCAAACACAAACCTCTCAAACAACATACGCAGAAGTCCAACAAGCCCACATATGGCCAGCCAAACAGTGGAAAGGCAATGGGACCCCAGACAGAACAGGAGTACACAACATTGTCACTCAGGACCAATGCACAGACGCCATAACCCAAAACCATACCCCAACACAAACAAGAAGTGCATCATCTCAAAACAATCATGAACACAAACTGGGATCAATGGGACAATAAGCTAACACAGACAGACACACCACACCACCCATCAAGTCAACATGGTAACATAGTGTACCACATGCATGCACCTGCACAATCCTGACAAGTGACAGGTCAAAGATAGGAGGACATAGCACTAGTGTGCACTCAAAACAAGGCCAGCAACCAGAATATAACTTGCTGCATGTGACACACACACAAGTAATGTACACTACACTTGCAACACACATCTGAATGTATCACAATGCACAAACAACTCACACACAATGTAATGCAAATAGACCATCACACACATAGCATCTGTCAGCAGAAAGAGCCAACACAGCCCAAACACTGCATACATCCACAACAAAAACACAACAGATGCACATGCCAATCCATCACATTGCAAACTCAGCTGGACATCAGGGGATGCACACCACGCAAGTACAAGGCAACATACACTGACAGCACTGCATGCAGGCCAAGCAGTGTGTGCACACCAACCAAATCAGTAGCACACACATCTCAGTGTCACACCATGTACTCCCAAAACACAAAGCAGCACAGCACACAGACAACATAACACTCTGGAAGGGTAGCAGTACCTCAGCAAACACACATACAGCTAACCCAACACTCACAGATGCACAACTCAAGGACACCCAGGTGCAAACAACATGAACAGAGGACTGTGCAGCACAAACAGTTGCACTGCACATGAGCAACCATGACTGCAAACCAGTACAAGAAAATCACACATAACCATATGTGAAACTGTCCTGAGTGGCACATTGGTCCTGTGCACAGATCAGCACCACAAAGCATAGTGTGACAAATGAAGTGGTGGGGAGGCTCACACACTGGCAACCCAAGGGGATAGGTGACATGAGAGTGAAGTGGTGTGTACGTCAGTAGTGGACAGGTCAGGAGTGTACTATACACAAATACATGGAGGAGTCACTCACAATGGGTAGGCATCAGAAGCAAAGCTAGGGGATGGTACGACTCCACATACCACATACCATACTGGAGCCAAAAATGGCTCAGGTGACAGCAATGCATGAGAAAACTCACCAACAATGTCAGTGTGGCTGAGCAGGTCTGCACAGTGAGCACAAACAGTAACAAGACACATGGCTGATCAACAAAACACAACACAGACTTGGCTGTCACACACTCTGAATACTCACAACTGGCAGCAACAACAAATAGGTATCCCCCAGGAGTGCAAGGACACACCAACACACTGCACAGTGCACAACCTACAACTCCCACATGTGCACACAATCACAAGCACAGGGCTAACAAATCAAACAAACAGGCACTCAGCTCCTGGGTCATACATGTGTGCAGTTAGCATTGCAGGGGCACACACACATCAACACCACTGACCAAGTCACCCCTTCACACTTCATGACCACTCAAGTGCACACATTCAAATGTACCCATGTGACTAGGAAGACAGGCCATCACAAGATGACCATAAACCAACACTGCTATTCACACATCAAGAAAGATCACACAGACATGATGGACCCTGGCCAGCCTGCCTGCAATCCTGTGGATAGAATTCCCCTCTGTGCTGGTAGTGCATCCTAACATGACATGTGTACAATTTAGCAAACCTGACCATAGAATGATTAGGATAACAGTAGGTCATCACAAACAACCATCATCGCACCCCCAAGCCTCAGAGTCAAGAAGAACTGAAGTGCCTGTCACCTCTGGCAAACTCTGAAAAAGTTAAACAAGCCATTAGCAATGTCAAAGTGGCATACAGAGCATGTGTCACATTAAACCATACCCATACATTAAACATTTTTTATTTAGCAATGACACTGACAAAGCAGACAACAGGAGTAACTGTCTTTATTACATATTACCCAGATAGGCATCAAAAGTAGACAAGAGCAAGGCCAGTGGCCAGTCCATAGTTCAAAGTAGGCACATGTGTGCATGAGAACCTGCACAGTGAATGGGCAAACACAGTGAAAAACAGCAAGGCCAGTGGCCAGTCCATAGTACAAAGTAGGCACATGTGTGCATGAGAACCTGCACAGGAAATGGGCAAACACAGTGAAAAACAGCAAGGCCAGTGGCCAGTCCATAGTTCAAAGTAGGCACATGTGTGCATGAGAACCTGCACAGGGAATGGGTGAGACTGTACACTGCCATGGTCAGCAACACAGCTAGGGGGATAACAATGGGCAGTCCAGGCACCGCTGTGGGAGAGACAGGTGTGGGAGGGGGACTTAGCCTCAGAATTGGCTGTCAGTCGAACTGGGAGGTGGCTGACTGTCGGGCCCAGTTGGAGGACTGGAGCTGGGAGAGAGAGGACCAGCTGAGGTAGAGGCATCAGTGGTTTTGGGAGCCAGAGGGCTGCTTGGACTGGGTGATGTGGTGGCACGTGGAGGCGGAGACATGCTGCCGTGAGACACAGTGTGTGAGGGAGAATGTGGAGGGGTGCCTTTCCACTTCTTGGGGATTCGATAGGTAATTTTGGTCTTGGTAGGAGTGGGAGGTGGTGCGGGCACAACAGGCACACTCTCCACCAAAGGTGCATCAGGTGCAGGCTGTGGCCCTCCTTCTGGGGATATGCTGGATCCGGCGGGACACTTGGCCTGGCCTTGCCTTTTCCCCTCCATCCCCTGTTGACCAGCTGAACCCCACTACAGTGCCCTCCTTTCCCAGCTTCACAGGGGTGTGGGTGGGAGTTGAAGTTGTGGGTGAATCTGCCTTAGAGGGCTTCTTCTGTGGACTCTTAGCAGGCACCAGCTTCACAGCAGGCACGACAACTGTCTGCTTGTCTTTGGGAGACGCTTTGGGGAAGGGAGTGTCCTTGGATGGGGATGATTTTGAGGCATGTGAGCCTGAGGCCTGCTTCTTGGCTTGATGCCCCTGAGTGTCACCTGAAGGGCTTTTGCCTTTGCGCTCCGGGGTGACTTTGGTTTGTTTGGGGAATGGTGCCTGCTCTATGGCCCGCATGAGGTGCTGCTGTTGTGTGCTGCATGTGGTATACCTTGAGCCTTAGGGCTGTGTTGTGTGGTCACTCTCGTCAGATGTAGCCACTGGCAGGGGGGTGGCTGAAGGGACTGGAGCTGGACTCTGAGCCTGTGACAGCCGAATGGCTGCCGTCACTATGGAGGACAAAGACTGGACAGTCCTGTGTAGCCCACCCAATTCTGAATGAATGCCCTCCATGAAGGCAACTACCTGTGCCAACTTCTTGTCATGGTCTAGGAAGGCATTCAGGAGAGTTGTCTGACCCACACACAGCTGGCGCAAAAGGTCCACAGCCTCAACACTGAGGGCAGCAGGGGAGACAGGGGCAGGGGCAGGGGTGCCTGGGGGGAAGGACACTCTTCCCTTCTTACTGGTACGAACACGGGCAGCACTAGTGGAAGTAGCTGGGAGGGTGGGCACTGGACAATGTGTGGTGGAAGAGGAGGCAGATTTCCCACTCCCTGTGCCTGCCAATATCGAGGAGTCACCGCTGGCGTCAGATGACGTTGAGGTTGGTGTCTCTGGCTGTGATTCCTCAAGCACACTCCTGTCCCCCTCCGAGGCGCTGGTCACATCAGTGTCAGTGTGATCATGTGAAGCAGTCGAGCCTGATGCCTCACCACTGGAGTCCGTCCCCTGTCATTCTGTGCCCTCGGTAGATGCTGCAAGAGACAGAGACGTAGGTTCAGTTTAGTGCCATACACACAAACATCATATGCAATCAACGCACAAAACAAGATGGTGATACCCCCATGTTGCACACCAACCTGTGCAGTCACATTGTGCAACCTTAAGTCAAAACTCAAAAATTGAATGATAACATGCAAACTTTGCAAAATTGATCCATGTGATGTCCACACAGCCAAATAGCTTGCCCGTGCCTCCATGTAACCAGACATACAGATCCCTCTGAGCATACCTAGGTCCCTGTGGGTGAAAAAGATGTACATCCCAACATGTTGTCACAGTCACATATGGAGTCACCATAAGGGGACAACACAGATACAGACTCCAAAATATCATTTTGCAATGGCCATGAGCTCATGCCATCCACTATGTTGTGCTTTGGGGCACAACTACAGTTGCACATTGGTGTCAGATGTGCAGTTCTCACAATTTTGAGGTCAGGCACTGCACACATTGATGAAAGCACACTCAGATGAGGCACACTGCCGTTCACTGCCATGGGATGTCCCTGACTCCCCCAATGCAGCCGATGCCATAAGGCCACAACTCAGAATGCAACGTCAAGGGCCATTACATCAATGACATGGGAAAGTACATGTAGCGAAAATGCATGACAGCTGCACCCAACAGAAAGGCCACTTACAAGCCATTGCATCACAATGGCAACATCACAGAGCTCAGCACTGGCTCAGGCTTGGAATACATGCAGTCACTCACAACCAAAGTCACCCTTCCCAGAATACTCACCCCCAGCTTGCTGCTGATGGTCCTTCAAACGTGCATCCAGCTCTGGCTGTGTCACTGCCAAGATGCAGGCCATTAGTGGTGTCATGCCCCTGCGCGCCAACCTACCAGTCCGAGGGAGCAGCCCCAGTGTCATCTCTGCCACTTTTTTGCTCAGCCGGCAGATGTCATCCCATCTCTTGTGACAGTGTGTGTGTCATCGGTTGAAGACACCCAGAGCCCGCACCTTGCATGCAATGGCCCTCCATACGGCCTTACGCTGGTGGACTTTGAGCTGCAGGCATGGGAGACAAGAGGAGGATATTTTAGTGACACTGGGTTATGTACCACTATCTCTCAGTACAGGAGCATGCACAAACTCAGAACAGTTTCACAGATATGTTTAGCAGAGACAATACAGCATGACACGTAGTACATGAGCATGGGAGAAACATACCAAAATGCATGCAGGTATGAGGATGGCCACGGTACCTGCCCATCTCATACACATGCTGAATGGCAGCACAGAAAGCAATGTGAAGGAGGCCTACATCTGCCATGCAGTTTGTGAGTGAGCAAGACATACATTACATTGGAAATGATGTGTTGGGGCAGACTCACTGTGTCCAACACTGCACACCCCTCAATGTCCTTGCCCTGTGAATGGCTCACCGTGTCATGGAGGTCACATTTAGGGACATGATTTTACAATCTCACACCCTTATCACAAGGTCTGTCTTGTGCAATCCACAGGCCAGAGATAGCTCTTTGATGGATAGGGTAGCAGACAACCCATATGTCTCACTCTGTCCATTCAGTGATGGGTCCATGTCAAATTGGGCAGTGACTGTGCAGGCCAGGGGGGCTCACACTGAGGTTTAATGTGGGCCATCAGAACATTCACATGCAGGTACAATATGAGAGGGCAAACAGTGCCAACACATGCAAGTCTGAACACATGATGAAAACAATGGAAGGATGATATTTCCAAAGTACAGCAATCTGATGTGTCATATGTGAATTATTCGCCAAGAGTGTCACCCTCATGCATTTCACTCTTGTGCATAATGCTTACATATCCATGGTGGCAATATAGAGTCAAACACACTTCCATCAGTACCCTCTGGACGTAAAGTCTGTCTCATTTCACACATGAGCCTGTGAAAAACCTCATGGACTCAAAGATCCATTAGCACAGGCAAAGTCTGTCCTGACTCCCACTTTCCATACTTGCAGTGTCACTGTATGGCTGCAAAAAGGCTGCATGTCCCTCCAATCCTGAAATGCAGCCCGGGGAATGTGTGAAATAGGCTACAAACCCCATTTCCCTGATGTCAGCATGCTAGGCAGTGTATCACACAAACCCACACTCTCAGGCACATACTGCAGCAGATCAACTTCATGTGTGCACTCCCTGCACTCTCACTTCCACTCTGAAACACTTACCATGACATCTGGAGCACCATATAGCCTCCCATACTGTGTGAGCACCTCGTCCACCAGGACCTCCAGCTCCTCTGTGGTGAAGGGACGGGCCCTGATGTTCTCAGTCCTCGCCATCACTGGGTCCAGGAGACAGGAGCAGCAGCAGTTGGTGGTGAGGAGTGTCAGTCAGCAGTGTCTGGGTCCAGGAGACAGGAGCAGCAGCAGTTGGTGGTGAAGATTGTCAGTCAGCAGTGTCTGGGTCCAGGAGACAGGAGCAGCAGCAGTTGGTGGTGAAGAGTGTCAGTCAGCAGTGTCTGGAAGCAGTGGAAATTTGAGGCTCTCCCCCACACATATATAGCCCCCTGGGGTAGTTTCTGTGGCTCTAAGCTGCTGCAATTGGTGTTCCAGGTCTGCTTTTTTCAAATGCATCCAATGACCGGCCCCGCGGTAGCGGAGCACGCCTACCGCGATTTTCCAAATTGCATTTGGCTACCGCGATTGCGGTTCCGATTGGCTGTAAGGGCTTGGGCATTGGCGGTGACACACTGCAGGGCCAGGCGGGTGCTACCGCGATCGTGTATCTTTCAATTGCATCCAATGACCGGCCCCGCGGTAGCGGAGCACGCCTACCGCGATTTTCAAAATTGCATTTGGCTACCGCGATTGCGGGCCCCAATGGCTGTAAGGGCATGGGCATTGGCGGTGACACAACGCAGGGGACAGGCGGTCGCTACCGCGATATGGCTGCTATACATTGGTGCCTATGACCATGATTTGGGGGGTGGAGCATGCCAACTGCGATTTTTAAATGTGTATATCACTACCACGATTGTGGTTCCCATTGGCTGTAAGGGCATGGGCATTGGCAGTGACACACCGCGGGGCCCAGGCGGTCGCTACCGCGATTTGGCCGCTTGGCATTGGTGCCTATGGCCGTGATTGTGGTGGCGGTGCACGCCAACCGTGATTTTTAAATGTTATGTTATGTTATGTTATGTTAATTTAATCTTGTAAGGCGCACAGCTACCCAAAGGTTTCCCGGCGCTGCCCATCAGAACTGAGAGAAAGAAAAGAAAAGAGTAAATAGATTCTACATATTAAACAGCCAGGTTTTTAAACACTTGTGATAATTCTCATAAATGGTTTCAGTCCGGAGTGCCATCGGAAGGGAGTTTCACAGAGACGGGCCAAGATATGAAAAGGACCGACCGCCCATGCATGACAGCCTGGTCCTAGGCATGCAAATGTGTATGTCACTACCGGGATTGCAGGTCCCATTGTCTGTGACACACCGCAGGGGCCAGGCGGTCCCTACCGCGATCTGGCTGCTATACATTGGTGCCTATGACCGTGATTTGGGTGGCGGAGCATGCCAACCGCCATTTCACAATCTGTATATCACTACCGCGATTGCGGGTCCCATTGGCTGTAAGGGCATGGGCATTGGCGGTGACACACCGCAGGGGCCAGGCGGTCGCTACCACAATATGGCTGCTATACATTGGTGCCTATGACCATGATTTGGGTGGCGGAGCACGTTAACAGCACCTATGGACACATCATGCTGTGTCAATGGCAATGGCCAGTTCTAAACAGTGTACAGTAGACACCTGAATCATGCACAAGATAGTGCAAACAATGCCAGTGTAACATTTAGTCCACTGCTGACCACACATGCCATGTCAGTGCACATGACAGCAAACATTGGCATGTACTCCTCACACGTCACTTATGATATTGTTGTGCATGTTCACAGATCAGTGGTGTGATGGACTCTCCAATGTGTACACATGTCAATGTGTGATCTGGCTAAGCAACACACAGTGACGAAGGTTTGACTACACAATGTGCATATTTCACTGTGTAGTTTGTTTTGCTCATGTACATACTTGATCTTAATGCACAGACTGTGCTCATTGTGTTGTTGATGTGTGCCCTGTTCGACTTACGCAAGAAGGTGTGGCAGGTACAGCAGCTAGGTAGGAGCCAGCAGTGTTGCTGTTTCACACATATGCTGTATGAACTACTCTCAGGGCTGGTTACGCAAGATGTGGACACATACCTTCGGGTATTCACACAGTCTGAATCTGTTTGGGAGGTACTCACTGTGTGAAAACTGTACAAGTGTATGACTAGTGTAGCTGAAGGTGTCCCTACATGTAAGTTGTGCTGTAAGCTGAAGTGTGATGCCAGTCATTGTTGGCGCTGTGTCAGTCAAAACGTAAGATGTTGGACACATCTCATGGTGGATTGCATTGACATGTGTCCCCTTTCATCTCACCTAGGAGGCGACCAAATGTGCATCGTCCCTTCACAGTGCTGGCGGACATGGAGGATGAGGACATCATTCGGAAATTCCGTCTGGATCGACCCACCCTTCAAGACCTATGTGCTCTGTTGGAGCCCCACCTGCGGCCTCGCAGAACATATCCGACTGCTTTCACACCAACGTCTAAGGTGATGGCGGCCCTGCATTTTTTTGCTAGTGGATCATTCCAGTACACGGTGTCCAGCGCAGGTGGGATGTCGCAACCTATGTTCAGCATGGTGCTATGTGATGTCATGTCCGCCATGATGACCTACAAGGACAGATACATCCATTTCCCCAGGAGGCATGAATTGGCGGATGTGAAGGATGATTTTTATGCCCTTGGCCACATCCCTATTGTTGTTGGTGCCATTGACTGCACACATGTTGGCCTGGTTCCACCACAGGCACATGAGCACATCTACAGGAATAGGAACCATTTCCATTCCATCAATGTGCAAGTGGTGTGCCAGGCGGATATGATAATCTCACATGTCTGTGCCAAATTTCCCGGCTCTGCCCATGACTCGTACATCCTGCGTAACAGCATTGTGCCACAGCTGATGGCAAATCTGCTTCCGGAGCATGCATGGATTGTGGGTGAGTACGTAGAGTCAAGTAGCGTGCTGTATGTGTGACATGCTGTCCTCTGCCACAGTAATGTTACAAGTTTGTCCTGTGTGTCTCACACCTAGGTGACTCTGCATATCCCAACCGGCCTTGGTTGCTGAGCCCACTGCGGAATCCCAAGACCCCGGGTGAAGTCCGCTACAATGATGCCCATGGGAGGACACGTTGTGTGGTGGAGCGTACTTTTGGTCTCCTGAAGTCACGTTTTCGCTGCCTGGACAAGACCGGAGGTGCACTGATGTACTCTCCCCGAAAGGTGTGTCAGATCATAGTTGCATGCTGCATGCTCCACAACCTGGCCTTGCGCAAGGAGATCCCCCTGCTCCTGGACGCTGATGAGCAGCCGAGGCCACCGCCTGCAAACCCACCCATGTCCAGTGACGAGGATAGTGGAGAGGAGGAAGGTGTTGACCTGCATCAACTGCTCATCAACCGCTACTTCCCTTGAAGGTGAGTGAAAGCATACAACGGTGTCATTGTCTGCTGATTGTGTTGTTGGTGAAAAGGCCTAGGGGAGATTTGTGACTGCTGCCTGTTGTTGGCTCTGTGCTGGGTGCTAATGTTTCTGGGACAGGGTAGTTGTGCACAGCTACAGGATGTCTATGTCGGTACTGTTGCTCATTGTAATGTGTGCAGATTTGAGTACCTTGATGACAAGTGTTGTGTAATGGCTGTGATGCCATCACCTGACAAGTGAATATTGTTCTTTTGTGTTTTCCTAGGTCCCTTCTGCCTCTCAATGCCTCCAAACAATCCGTGCTCCTTGTACATTGTAATCCCAGTCAACATTGTACATCCTGTAATAAACATCGAGCTGACACGAAAACATAGGTGTGTAAGGAGTGTTTATTTACAATGGGTATATGTGACAGGGAAGTGAATATCTACAAACAGGTGAAAAGTGAATCAATGAGTTGTCAGTGATGGTAAATGAGACAATAGAGTAGTCACCACATTGATGTGGTGCCACAGTCCAACAGACGCATGCCATTAACCTGGTAGTGTGGATAAGGACAGTCAACAGAGTCAATGGCAAGGTGAAGAAGGGTGCCATCATGGCTGGCTCCTTGACTGGCGTTTGGCTGGTGCTTTGCCACGTGATCCTCCATGGGATTTCTTTGGACGGCCCCTTGAGTGTTTGGCAGGGGGGGCCTCTGCTGTGGGCTCAGCGGTGTCTGAGGACTCACCCCTCTCTGTGGCCGCAGGGGAGGTGGGGGAACTGTCATCCTGTAGGCCACTGGAGGTAGGTGGAGTTGTTGTTTGGGCTGCAGGCCTGTCTCTCAGGACACCCACTAGCTGGCCCAAGAGGTCCACGATTTGGCCCAATCGTGAGTCTATGGACTTCAGCAGCAGGCGGAGCTCACGGGATTCCTCCAGAGCCTGGCCCGTGTGTCCCTGGGCTTGTTCATAGGCCCAAAAGACTCTGGCGATGTTGGCCAGGGCTTTGGACCCAGTGTCCGGTTGGTCTTGTCGCCTAGTTGCCTTCCTACCTGCCCTGCTGTCCCGGACCTGTGGCGTCACCACTCTATGCACTGGCGTACTCTCCCTGCCCTCCTCAGATTGTGGGGTGGGGTGGTCATCCTCTGAGGCAGGGAGAGTGTTGCAGGCAGCACTGGTGGTGGTGGTGGTGGAGGCCGCACAGGTCGTTACAGCAGGGGTCAGAGTAGTTGTTGTTGCTGAGGTTGTTGCGGTGGGGACAGTGGGTTCCTGGGACCTGTTGCGCCCTGGCATGCCTGATGGGCCGGCTCTGGGCTCCGCATCTGGGAAATCTAGGGAGTCTGCATCAGAGAGTCCATGTTCCGGGGGGGAGACTGGCTCTGCAGGTTGGTGTGGTCATCTGCAGCTGTCAGTCCTCTGTCACCTGTGGAACAGAGGGGAAATGGTCATTGGAGTGCACCCCTCAAGCTTGGTGTTAGATGTTTTGTTGTTACATGTTATACACCACACAGTTTACATTGATATTACATTGTATGTCTGCACAGTATTGAGCATCATGTCATGATGTGGAGGTACATACATTACTTGTCCATGGTGTGACATGTCAATAGGTACCATGCGCAACGTGCAGATTGTGTGACTACAAGGACATGTCATCATCTAACGACTAGCAGCACAACAACTTTGTGTGACGCACCTTTATTGTTCACTCTGCATGGGAGACATTACATCTGAGCATGAACTAGCCATTGTAGTCTCATGCATACCTTTGTCATATCATGTACTTTGCTTTCTTTTTACTACTGACCATGCTTGTTTTGTTTTCACATGGGCCTTGATGCTCTGCCCCCATGGCACTTACAGATAGCATTCAGTGCTGTGCATGATTGTGCCCTGAATTTCTTCAACATGTGATTTGGTGAGTCACACTTTGGTTTATGTGACAGTTACATACGCTTTTCGGTCTGCACACTGGAAGTGGCAATTGGATCTAAGCCAAGTTGGATGACATGTGAGGGCTGGTGTGGTCATCTGGATCCATGTTTTTTGAGAGGAATGGCAGGGTGCATGCACTGTCTACCTACCTGTTCTGTGACACAGTTGAGGGGAATTGTTGCCACATGGTTCTGGGTGTGGGGGGTGTACCATCCTGCTGAGCTTTGGAACAAGGGGGCCTGGTGGGAGTTGTAGTGCAGGCCTCCCACCCCCAGACCTCCCTCCCTGTGAAGATGGCTACCTACCTGTTAGGTGAAGGTAGACAATGCAATGGCTGCCACATGCTTCTGGGTGGGATGGAGTGCTACATCCTGCTCAGGGGTGGGACAAGGGGGCCTGGTGGGAGTTGTAGTGCAGGCCACCCACCCCCAGACCCCCCTCCCTGTGAAGATGGCTACCTACCTGTTAGGTGAAGGTGAACAATGCAATGGCTGCCACATGCTTTTGGGTGGGGTGGAGTGCTACATCCTGCTGAGCTTTGGAACAAGGGGGCCTGGTGGGAGTTGTAGTGCAGGCATCCCACCCCCAGACCCCCCTCCCTGTGATGATGGCTACCTACCTGTTAGGTGAAGGTGAACAATGCAATGAGTGCCACATGCTTCTGGGTGGGGTGGAATGCTACATTCTGCTCAGGGGTAGGACAAGGGGGCCTTGTGGGAGTTGTAGTGCAGGCCTCCCACCCCCAGACCCCCCTCCCTGTGAAGATGGCTACCTACCTGTTAGTTGAAGGTGAACAATGCAATGGCTGCCACATGCTTCTGGGTGGGATGGAGTGCTACATCCTGCTCAGGGGTGGGACAAGGGGGCCTGGTGGGAGTTGTAGTGCTGGCTGCCTGTGCACATGCAACCCTGGGAATGTTGCTGGCTACCTTTGGGGTGATTCAGAGGGAGTGAATGTTACGTCTGTGAGACATGTGTTGGGTAGTGTGTGGTGCACATGAATGGATTTGGGCCTAGGAGGTGTAGCTTTGTAGTTGTGCAAGACAGTGCATAGCAGTGTAATGGTAGACATTTGTTTGTACTTACCAGCCTCCACTCCCCCGGCTATTCCTGTGAGACTCTCTGGATGCAGTATGGCAAGCACCTTCTCCTCCCATGCAGTGAATGTTCTTGGTGGAATGGGAGGGCCACCGCCAGTCATCTGAGCCAGCTGATGGTTCTTGTAGTTCTTCTGTTTCACCAGCCTCTTGAGGTCATGCCACCGCTTCATGATCTCCATCTTGGTGCGCGGGGTGGTCCCTACTGCATTGACCTTGTCGACTATCCTTCTCCACATTTGTGCTCTGGTGGCTAATGGTGTCTGTTGAACCAGGTTACCAAACAATTGTGGTTCTACTCTGATTATCTCATCTGCCATGACTGACAACTCACTGTCAGTGAATTTGGGCGTTTTCTTTTGTGCCATGATGTGTGATGTGCAAATGGTTTGAGGTGCAGGTGTGAGGGTGGTGGGGGTGATGTAAGTGGGGTGTGTGTGTGTGTTGTTGTGCTTGTGAGATATGTGGTGGTTTGCCTCTCCTTTGTGCTGTAGGGTTTAGTTCCTTCAGGGGTGGAGTATTGCAAAGGATTCTGGTCAGGGAAGGGGCTGGTTTTATACTCAGCTATGTGGGTGTGTCAAAATGGAGTATTGCTGTCAGGTGGGTTGTGTGTGTTGTCCTGGGATTTGTATTTTTTTAGTTGCCATGGGGGTATGTCATTGGGGTGTGTTAGATGTTTTGGGGGCTGAGCTAGTTTGATGGGTGCTCTTGGTGGCCTTGTGGTGTGTTTTTTTTGTCGACCGCCATATTTCTTCCTGAGCGGCCGCGGCGGTGGGTATGCAACAGCCCATCCGCCGGCTCTCCCATTCATCACTGTTTGCGATCGCGGCGGTCGGAAACAGCGGATCGTTCTGCTGTCATCTCAATGGTATCCTAATTTTATGTGCGGTCACTCCGCTGGCCTAGCGGCGGTTTTGGGTGTTTCCGCCGCGAATCCGACCGCCGCGGATGGATTTTCACCTGCTACCGGTGGGTTTTCGTGGCATCGTTCCGCACCGGTCTGATTTTTCTGGCTGTTGATCCTAATCGGACCGCCGGTTTTGCCACGGTACCAGCGGATGGTTTATTTACGCTACCATGGCGGTCGGGATGGTTTTCCGACCGCCATCCTAATCGACCCCTCAGTTTTGTTGTGTCATCAGCTGCAGAGCTATTCCAAGATGTTATTCGACATATCATACAGCCTATCATGAATGCTTTCAATTACATTGATGACATATTGGTTTTCGGAGCTACCCAGAAGGAGCATGACAAATCTCTCACTCAAGTGTGTCAGTTGCTCACTGATTCCGGTTTAACTTTGAATGCCGAGAATTATGAGTTCCAAAAGACAAAGTTACAATTCTTTGGCAATATCTTTTCTTATTGAGGCATGACACCTGATCCTGCTAAAGTGCAAGCGCTGTCAGCTGCCAGTTCTCCACAAGATGTTTCCATGTTACGTTCATTTCTTGGTGTTGGAAAGTGGATTATTAGTAGTGATAACTAATGACTTACCACTAAAAATAAGGCAAGAAACACAATAAAAGGTTCAGACAAGGTCTCAATAAATTATTCAATTGCTCAACCCTTGGTAGCTGGCAACGAGCTGGCAGGTGTAACTTAGGAGACAGGTGTGTAAAGCATTTAAAAACACCAATACATTAAAAAAAGTAAGACACAAAACACAATAAAACTCCAACAGCAATTTATAAAGATAGATTATATTTTTATGAACAAATAGATACCAAAATGACAAAAATCCAATGTTTGGAACCAGGGATATAAATTTTTAAAGAATAATCACTTTCTAGTACTTAAAACATATAGCACCACTTTGGGACATCTGGTCGTGTTTGACCGGGACAAAGTCAAAGTTTGAGGCCAACAGCGATGGAGCCCAGGTCGGATTCACTAAACGGGAGTCCTCTGTCAAAATTTTTACCTTCACACTCAGGGGCCGATTCCGATTTCGGCAGGAATGAATGAATGAATGAATATAAATTTTATAGAGCGCGAACTTAGCCCAGGGGCATCAAGGCGCTGCGGAAAGCGATCAGAATGAGAAATGTCTATAGAGTAGGAAACTCAAAGGTTAGGACAGGTGAAAAGCCAGGTCTTCAAGGACTTACGAAATAAGGAATGGGTTTCCAGAGTGGAAATTGGGGAAGGAAGGGAATTCCACAAATTGGCCCCTAACAGCGAGTAAGCCCTCCCCCCCCACCTAGCTTTCCTCACCCTGGGAACTGTTACCCGGTTCTTACTTGCAGATCTCAAGTCCTTGCCGGGAAGATATCTTTGAAACATTTTGTTGATACCTTCTGACCCCTTATTGTGGACGGCCTTGTGGACCAGGCATAGAGCCTTGAACACAATTCTCCTCCCCAACGGGAGCCAGTGCAGGCTTCTAATGGTAGCTGAGACTGAATGGAATTTAGGGAGACCCATCACCAGCCTAGCAGCAGCATTCTGCACCAATTGAAGTCGATGAAGAAGTCCTTTATTTATCCCTAAATAAAGGGCATTACAATAGTCCAACCTCGAGACCACGAGGGCCACCACTGCCTGTTTCCGTGCAGGCAGGGAGAGAAAACGGAAGATCTTCCTGAGAGTCCGTATCATCCCAAAACAGGTAGAGACAGTTCTATTTATTTGTGAACCCAGGGAAAGAGAGGAGTCCACAATGATGCCTAAATTCTTGGCACTAAGAGAGGGGCGGGGGCAGGATCCAAGAGAGTCAGGCCACCAGGCCTCCGACCAGATATCCATCTTGTCTCCAAAGATTAGGACCTCCGTTTTGTCCCCATTGAGTCTTAAGTAGTTCTCCACCAGCCACCGCCCGCATGCAGTTTTTAAAATTTACTGCTGAGGCTGAGACATTCTCAGTGATAGAAATCAGAATCTGAGTGTCATCAGCATAGGAAAGCACTTCAAGGCCAAAAGATCTTACCAAAGTGGCGAGCGGGGCTACATAGATATTAAAATGGGTAGGACTCAATGAGGAACCCTGGGGGACTCCACAGAACAATTGTTTAGGGGCAGAAAGAAATTGGCCCATCTTAACTCTTTGCGAGCGATTCAAAAGGAATGATGAAAGCAAGTTGAGTGCGGAATCCTCTATCCCAGTTTCCCGAAGCCTGCCAATCAGCCTACAAGGAGAAATCGTATCGAAGGCTGGCGTCAGGTCCAGGAGTATCAGTAGAGTGGTATGGCCAGCATCAACCTGTTGTCGGATGTTGTTAAAGACAACGGTTAATGCCGTCTCCGTACTGTGTACACTCCTGAAACCATGCTGCGAGCCATCGAGCAGTTGGTGTTCCTCCAAATAAGAACTGAGATGGCGGTTAAGATGTTTTTCCAGGATCTTAGCCGGAACAGGCAGCAGAGAAATGGGCCGATAGTTTTTTAATTCTGTCGGGTCAAGAGAGGCCTTCTTTAACAGAGGTTTTACCACCGCCATTTTCCATGCGATGGGAAATTGGCCAGAAGAGATGACGGAATTGAGGATAGCGGTCAGAGGAGGTGCAATGGCCTCGCTTCCTAATTTCAAAATCTTAAGAGGGCAGGATTCGAGGGGAGAGCCAGATCGAATCCCACTTAACAACAACTCGGTATCCTCTTGAAGGATAGAGGGAAAGGAGCACAAACGGCAGTCCTTCAAAGGTACTTCCCGAGATTCAGATAAGGGATTAGTTTTAGTTCCCACAGAGTTTGAGTTCTCCAAAGAGGAGTGAATGTCCTTAATTTTGGCATAGAAGAAACCTGCCATTTTATCACAGAGGTCCTGAGAGACCTCGGTATTTACACTAGTCGAAAGGGCTGAAAGGGAATGGATCATAGAAAAAAAGTTCCCTAGGGGATCTAATAGATTCCATCATCATTGAGTAGTAGGAGAGCTTTTCCTCATTGATAGCTTGCTTATAATCCCTTAGCCTGATTTTATGCAGATCCCTTTCAGCTATAGTAGCGTCCATGCGCCACTTTCATTCCTGATATCGGCAAACCTGTCTGAGCTTTCTCAACCTCTCAGAAAACCATGGGGCTGAGGGGCGCTTTCTTGCCACATAGTGCTTCTTAAGAGGGGCAAGAGAATCCAAGGCTGCCGTTAACCAGTTGGTGAACTCATTATAGACGACATTGACATCAGCGTGAGGGGAACAGCAATAATTGCTGAGTGTATCAAGAAGAACCTCCTTATTAATCCCTCTGAGGTTTCTCTTCAACTCCACCCTGTTCTTAAAGTTAGGGTCATGGTGAGATACTGACATTTCCAGGATGAAGGGGATGGCAAAATGGTCAGACCAAGAGAGAGGAATAGGGTCCATGACCTTTATCCTAGGATCATTTGAGAAAATGCCATCCAGGATATGTCCTGCCGTATGCGTAGGGCTCTTCACTAACTGAGGGAAACCACAGGAGTCCATGACTTCCAAGAAGGCCTGCGTTTCCGGGCACAAAACTTTCTCCAAATGGAAATTAAAATCCCCCAGAAACGTAACCTTCGAGCTCGCTAGATAGGGCTCTATTCGGCTAGTGAAAATCTGGGAGAACAAAGCTCTGGGTCCAGGAGGCCGGTAGGTAACCACTCCAATGAAACTTTCGGTAGGGAGAACCTTCAAAGAGAAATAAAGGGCCTGATAGGGATCTGAAGTAGAAGTGAGGGCCTCAGAAAAACAGGAGTAAATGTCTTTATGCATTACCCCTAAACCCCCACCCACCTTCCCTTCCCTGTCCAGTCTAACAAAAAGATACCCAGAAGGAATAGCCTCCACTAAATCAGGACCTGAGCAATCTCTGGCCCAGGTTTCAGTAATGAAGACCCAATCGGGTTTTCGAAGGGACACGAAGTCATTGAATTCCGTGGCATGTTTGATAAGGGATCTGGCATTGAGAAGATATCCCATAAGAGAATGTTTCAGGGGTAGGGGATTAAGCCAACAACTATCCTCAGAGGGATAGGGAGCTGCACCCAAAGTGAAAGACGCCTCACAATGGGCACAATTAAACCTCTGACCACCACCCATATCTTCAGGATTCATAAGACTGCAATGCCCCTGCTCCTGAGATTGAAGCTCCCAGGTTTACCATAATTTTGGAAGAGTTGGCAGGAGTTTTTTGCGCGGGGCGCAGACTCGGCGCGGACGGGCGCAGACGGGCTTGCCTTTGGCGCGCCCACTGCGCGCGTCCGCTGCGCGTCTGGCTCAGCATGATGGTTAAATAGCTGAGACCGGGAAAAGACTAGAGCGCCGCCCGTCGCGCTGAAACAGGAAATGAAGGGGGGGGAGCCAAGTAGATAACTCACTTCCCTCCACCACAATCGGCAAGCCGTGGTGGACCGGGGAAGGAGCGAGAGACCCTCTAATGGCCCCAAGTCAGAGTGCACATCAAAAGGATCCCCAAAAATACGGTAAGACTGAAAGTTAAAACAGTAATGTTTTAAAAGGGAATAAAATCGCCCCAAGCAACACAACACACAATACAGTACAATTTCCTTTTAAATGCAGGAAGCGCACCTAACACTATTCGGCCGGAACAAAACCAAGCCGAACGCGTGTTTCCCGACCGATTCGAACATTCGCACTAACGAGCAAGTACGATGCGTATAACTGCCCAGATCCCGACCCAGCCGTACTTACCCATTCCAGCTCCTGTTCCCCGCCCAAGCCGGATCCGTAAACACAGAATCGAGTCGCACGGAAGCAAAAATACAGCACCTTCCGGCCGGACCAGTACGATGCGCCTTCCGTACGCGCCTAACCCGTCACTACGTCCGGCATGTCAGAGCATCCGGGAGAGCGGCACATAAGCTCCGATTCGCGCCACAAGACGATCCACGGCTACGAGACGAACAAGCCAGCCACGAGTACGAGTCGAAGCAACGAGAAAGCCGAACGAGACGAACCAACCATGAATCCCATCGCGCAGGTCCTACCAATACTCTACATCTATTACCGGAACAGGTACGGACACGTACGGCGCAGACGGTAAGTTAAACACCCACTACACAAACAAACGACACGTACCCGACATATAACACACACACATAGGGATGCAGAAATGACTTACACTAGCAACAGCAGAACCATAGGGGTGGGATGGCTATCACCAATCCCATATACATCCATAGGGGCCTGGATGCCAACCACTAACACCACCTCTACTCAGGGGGGCTGGATGCCTGTCACTACTACCATCCCCACTCATAGGGGGATGGATGCCTACCACCAACACCACCCCTACTCATGGTGGGCTGGATGCCTACCACTACCACCACCCCTACTCATGGGGTGCTGGATGCCTACCACTACCACCACCCCTACTCATGGGTGCTGGATGCCTACCACTACCACCACCCCTACTCAGGGGGGCCTGGATGCCTGTCACTACTACCATCCCCACTCATAGGGGGATGGATGCCTACCACCAACACCACCCCTACTCATGGGGGGCTGGATGCCTACCACTACCACCACCCCTTCTCAGGGGGGGCTGGATGCCTACCACTACCACCACCCCTACTCATGGGGTGCTGGATGCCTACCACTACCACCACCCACTCAGGGGGGCTGGATGCCTACCACTACCACCACCCCTACTCATGGGTGCTGGATGCCTACCACTACCACCACCCCTACTCAGGGGGCCTGGATGCCTGTCACTACTACCATCCCCACTCATAGGGGGATGGATGCCTACCACCAACACCACCCCTATTCATGGGGGGCTGGATGCCTACCAATACCACCACCCCTACTTATGGGGTGCTGGATGCCTACCAATACCACCACCCCTACTCAGGGGTGCTGGATGCCTACCACTACCACCACCCCTACTCAGGGGGGCCTGGATGCCTGTCATTACTACCATCCCCACTCTTAGGGGGATGGATGCCTACCACCAACACCACCCCTACTCATGGGGGGCTGGATGCCTACCACTACCACCACCCCTACCCATGGGGTGCTGGATGCCTACCACTACCACCACCCCTACTCATGGGGGGCTGGATGCCTACCACTACCACCACCCCTACTCATGGGTGCTGGATGCCTACCACTACTACCATCCCCACTCATAGGGGGATGGATGCCTACCACTACCACCACCCCTACTCAGGGGGGGCTGGATGCCTACCACTACCACCAACCCTACTCATGGGTGCTGGATGCCTACCACTACCACCACCCCTACTCAGGGGGGCCTGGATGCCTGTCACTACTACCATCCCCACTCATAGGGGGATGGATGCCTACCACTACCAACACCCCTACTCAGGGGGGGCTGGATGCCTACCACTACCACCACCCCTACTCATGGGTGGCTGGATGCCTACCACTACCACCACCCTACTCATGGGGGGCTGGATGCCTACCACTACCACCACCCCTACTCAGGGGGGGCTGGATGCCTACCACTACCACCCCCCTACTCAGGGGGGCTGGATGCCTACCACTACCACCACCCCTACTCATGGGTGGCTGGATGCCTACCACTACCACCACCCTACTCATGGGGGGCTGGATGCCTACCACTACAACCACCCCTACTCATGGGTGGCTAGATGCCTACCACTACCACCACCCCTACTCATGGGGGGCTGGATGCCTACCACTACTACCATCCCCACTCATAGGGGAATTGATGTCTACCACTACCACCACCCCTACTCAGGGGGGGCTGGATGCCTACCATTACCACCACCCCTACTCATGGGTTCTGGATGCCTACCACTTCCACCACCCCTACTCAGGGGGGCCTGGATGCCTGTCACTACTACCATCCCCACTCATAGGGGGATGGATGCCTACCACCAACGCCACCCCTACTCAGGGGGCCTGGATGCCTGTCACTACTACCATCCCCACTCATAGGGGGATGGATGCCTACCACCAACACCACCCCTACTCAGGGGGGCCTGGATGCCTGTCACTACTACCATCCCCACTCATAGGGGGATGGATGCCTACCACTACCACCACCCCTACTCAGGGGGGGCTGGATGCCTACCACTACCACCACCCCTACTCATGGGGTGCTGGATGCCTGTCACTACTACCATCCCCACTCATAGGGGGATGGATGCCTACCACCAACACCACCCCTACTCATGGGTGGCTGGATGCCTACCACTACCACCACCCTACTCATGGGGGCTGGATGCCTACCACTACCACCACCCCTACTCATGGGGGCTGGATGCCTACCACTACCACCACCCCTACTCATGGGGGGCTGGATGCCTACCACTACTACCATCCCCACTCATAGGGGAATTGATGCCTACCACTACCACCACCCCTACTCATGGGGGCCTGGATGCCTACCACTACCACCACCCCTACTCAGGGGGCTGGATGCCTACCACTACCACCACCCCTACTCATGGGGGCTGGATGCCTACCACTACCACCACCCCTACTCAAGGGTGCTGGATGCCTACCACTACTACCATCCCCACTCATAGGGGGATGGATGCCTACCACCAACACCACCCCTACTCAGGGGGGCCTGGATGCCTGTCACTACTACCATCCCCACTCATAGGGGGATGGATGCCTACCACCAACACCACCCCTACTCAGGGGGGCCTGGATACCTGTCACTACTACCATCCCCACTCATAGGGGGATGGATGCCTACCACTACCACCACCCCTACTCAGGGGGGCTGGATGCCTACCACTACCACCACCCCTACTCATGGGGTGCTGGATGCCTGTCACTACTACCATCCCCACTCATAGGGGATGGATGCCTACCACCAACACCACCCCTACTCATGGGTGGCTGAATGCCTACCACTACCACCACCCTACTCATGGGGGCTGGATGCCTACCACTACCACCACCCCTACTCATGGGGGCTGGATGCCTACCACTACCACCACCCCTACTCATGGGGGGCTGGATGCCTACCACTACTACCATCCCCACTCATAGGGGAATTGATGCCTACCACTACCACCACCCCTACTCATGGGGGCCTGGATGCCTACCACTACCACCACCCCTACTCAGGGGGGGCTGGATGCCTACCACTACCACCACCCCTACTCATGGGGGACTGGATGCCTACCACTACCACCAACCCTACTCATGGGTGCTAGATGCCTACCACTACTACCATCCCCACTCATAGGGGGATGGATGCCTACCACCAACACCACCCCTACTCAGGGGGCCCTGGATGCCTGTCACTACTACCATCCCCACTCATAGGGGGATGGATGCCTACCACCAACACCACCCCTACTCATGGGGGGCTGGATGCCTACCACTACCACCACCCCTACTCAGGGGGGGCTGGATGCCTACCACTACCACCACCCCTACTCATGGGTGCTGGATGCTTACCACTACCACCACCCCTACTCAGGGGGGCCTGGATGCCTGTCACTACTACCATCCCCACTCATAGGGGGATGGATGCCTACCACCAACACCACCCCTACTCATAGGACGGGTAATGCATGACACAACCAGCATACTCCAACATAAGGAATGTCAGAAAAACACATCCCCCCAACACCGTGACAAGCGTGTGTAGTCTGTGTCAAATGCCTACAACACTGAACATGACATTGAACATACAATGTGACCCCCTATCACATGTGTCACACATAAATGTGTGTGGCCTCCACAATGCAAGCAGACCATGACCACTGTGGCAATGGGGTCTAGCACCCCATCATCACAGTGACCAAAATGTAAGTGTGGGGTCCATAGCTGAAGCACATTTAGAACATTGTGGCAATGGGGTCTAAACCCCCATCATCACAGTGACCAAAATGTAAGTGTGGGGTCCATAGCTGAAGCACATTTTGAACATTGTGGCAATGGGGTCTAAACCCCCATCATCACAGTGACCAAAATGTAAGTGTTGTCATGGAAAAAGCTGCAAATGCCAAACAGCATGGATGATTCCTGGTCACAGAACAACAAACACATCAGTGGCATAGTAGTGCTTGTGTCCCATAGCAACATAGATTGGGTGAGGCAAACAGTGCAGTGCAAATAAGACATACCTTTGGCCATGTGCAGACAAACATCACCCATGGGGGCTGACATTGTCAACATTCATCAATAACACAATGGCAGAAGTGACCATCATAATGCAGACCCACATATCTGCACCAATGGACACACAAATGTAGATATTCTGTGGAGACTGTAGATGTGAGGTGAACAAATACCATACCATGGCAGCAATGGGACATACAAACCCTGATCATTGTGCTGACTGATGACCTAGGAGTCCCAGGGACAGCAGGGGAAACCCACCAAACAACATACAGCCAATGGCACACTAAAGATATGCCAATGCAGTGGTGCAGATGCACAAACACAAACAGGCAGCCTCACACTGCATATCAAACACAACAGGTGATTGGGGGGGTGCCAGTGTCCCCAGGCAACCACACAACACATGAGGAGGCCTGAATCCCAATTACACAGATTTGTATACAGTGCCACACAAAAGTAACTCATGGATCGGATTCCCCTATGTGGGCAATCAGGCATTGTTAGATGAGAGGGAGCCCAAATTACACATGTCAGACATGCTTGTAGGAACAGCAACTAACACAGCAAGAGACAGACCCACCACAGCACTACCCCCACAGACCCCACATTGTGGTGACACTGGCCTGCATGATAATCCCACTGTGATGACAAAGCTAGATGTCGTTCACACTGTGAACCACAGTCATGTGTCCTGAGCAACAAACTACCATCAGACCTACCCAAGCACAAATCAATCAGCACGGCCTGTCAGCCAAGGCCAATATGGAGGTAGGGGTCTAGCCGTGCAACAACTCTCATTTGCACACACTCAACACCACACACCTTGATCTCCACCAATGTGCAGCAGTGAAGCTCACATGGACTGGTGACATTGCACATGCACCCATGACAATCCCAGGGGTGGTGGTGGGAACTAAGGTGCAGAAACCCATCACACATGGCCAGTCAACAAGACTCGTGAATGTCTGACACACTGCACAGTACGCCGTACATGGGCATGACGTCAAATCCACACCAACCAATGGGATCCCGGCCACAGTCACACACCAATGAAGAAGCCAAGGTCACCCACAAAGAACACACATAGACAACTTCCAACATTGCAGCTCTGACCCTGAGGAGTGGCAGCAGTCACACACACAACGTGTCACAATCACTGAAAGCTACCACAAACTGTAAATTACATGACTTGTGTAACCAACAAGTGCCAAGGGGAATCCTGACTGTGTCTCATCTGCGTTTGCCCACAAACTCAGCCCTGACAGCAAACACACCTATGGATGACACCCTGATGACCAGTAATGTGCCATGCACCCACATCCCAGAGAACCCAGGGCGAAGATTTTGGGGGAACATAGGTCAACTCAGCAAGCATCACAAACAGGAACATCACTAGGGATCCCAGCCTGCGTAGCAAAATGGAAGTGAACACACACAGACATGCTCACACAACACACACCTTGGGCTCAGGCAATGTCACGGAATTACACACTGCCATGAGGGGACTCCACTCCTGTGTAAGGAAAGCTGTGCCATACGTTGTCTCTGCAGGGCTCTATCATGTCAGCAGAACACTTGGTCACTCAGTCAACAATTAGCACAAAATGAAGGTTCTCGTCACATCAGCCAGGTCATGGGAGTGTCACCGAAATCATCTGCACAGATCCAACACACATGTATAGCAAGTTGCACTGATAACACAGATGAGTCCTTCCCCATTGATGCCCAAACTTGCATGTCCAGTGGAGATGGTCACACGGTCAGGGAAATAGACAAATTGAACAATGGCAAGCACAACAGATGTGCAGGGGTGTAAGCCACAGATGTGACATTGCAAATAAAAGTAGGAAATCCCATTGGCAAATATTGAAAACATGACACCCTCATATTGCTGCAAAGGATGACATGGATACACACCAGGATAGGACACATTCCCCCTGGACCACATGGGGTCCTGCACAGTAACACTTCATTTTCCTGACATCAAAAATCACCATCACTGCAGTAAGGGCATGGTTAGCATCATCAACATCATGTACATCTGAAGCAAAACCACTAGAGAACAGAAAGTAGCTTTATTCAGCATATGTGGCTTTAAAAGTGAAAGTCCTGAAAAAACACAAAGGCCAATGGCCAGTCCATTAGTAAAGTCCGAACAGGGTGACAGTGGCAGATGTCACCCTTTGCTTGCCTGTACTGCTACGGACCAGGGACATTCCCATCGGTGGGGCATACAGGGGGGCAGGCCAGGTACCGCAGGGACAGGATCAGGGCTCACCAGAAGGAGGCAGGGAAGGGGTGGTGGGTGCTGGAGAGTCACTGACAACTGCAGTGGAGGTGTCTGACATGGTGTGTGCCGGCACAACTGGGGGCATGAGTCAGATGGTGTGGGTGCCGGCATGACTGCAGTGGGCTGGCCAGATGGAGTGGACAGGTTCCCCACTGCAGTGCCCAAGTCAGACGGGGTGGTAGTGGACTCCACTGCAGTGCCTATCTCCAGGTGAGTAGAATGGGGTTCAGGTAAGGTGGGCAGGACAGAGGGGGAGGACACGGTCTCCACACCAGTGGCACAAACATGCGCAGCCGGGGGTGTGGTGCTGGAAAAGCAAGTGGTAGGGGAGAAGGCCGGATCATTTTGGGGATGGTGTATCTGTGGGTGGGGAACCTGGGGCAGGGTGTGGTGGGGGAACCTGTGTAGTGGGGGCCTGAGGGATGGAGGAAGGAGACTGTGTGGTTGAGCTGCAGGGCGGTGGCAGGGTCTTGCTCTTCCGGGTCCGGGGGACTTGCGGGTGGGGGCCTCAGTCTGTCTGTGCCTGGGGGAGGGTGTCCGGGGTGAGGGGCACTCCCTCTGTGTGGGTGGACTTCCTCTTCCCCCTGTATGCTGGATCAGCTAGATCGGAGGGGAAGAGGCCGAGGTCACAGAGGAAGAGCTGCTTTGTAGGTGGGGTTGCAGGTGAGGCAAGGGAAGGGGCCTTGGAGGGAGAGGTATCGGAGGACTGCGGAGTGACTGTGGATGCCTGTGTGTGTGTCTGTTCCCCATCCCCTGTGGGTGTGGTATCAGTCCCCTGAGGATGCTTGCGTGCACGTTTTGTCTTTGTTTTGGGTGTTCCTGTGCTGCTCGTGTCTGTGTGTTTGGGTGATTGTGCAGGTGTGCATGTGCTTGGGACAGGTAGGGTGCCAGGAAATGTGGATGGGGCAGAGGTAGGAGGGGTGAGGGACTGTTGGAGGAGGGACACTGCTGCCGTCAGGGAGGAGTCCATGGACTTATTGCTCCTCTGTAGGGCAGACATGCCCGATGAGATGCCCTCCATGAATGACACCAGCTGTGTCAACAGAGTGGTGTGTGCATGGAGAACACTCAGCATTGCTGTCTGCCCTACATGGAGCTGGCGAAGTAAGTACACAGACTCCTCACTCAGGGCAGCAGGGGACACAGGGGCAGGGGCTGCAGTGCCTGGCACGAAGGAGACACGCTCCCGAACACGGGAGCCTCCACGGACCTCTGGAATGGGAGCCGATGGGAGGGCAGTGGTGGTGGTGGTGGTGGTGGCGGGGACAGCAATACTAGCTGGGGTGTGGTGGCTGCTGACACCCGCCTCCACAAGGGAGTCATCCTCCGAGCTCCTGTGGTCCTCAGCTGAGGTGGATGGTGCTGAGGACTCCTCGGTGTGGCTCCTCTCGCCCTCCGTGCCACTGGGTCACTCCGACCACTCATCGGCTGCTGACCCAGTCTGGCTCTGCAGCTCCTCCTGGTCCGTGGAGCTGTCCCCTCCTGTGGCCGTGGATGTATCTGCAAACAATTAGGGAAACAGACAAACATCAGTCACCTGCACTGACCGCACACACCACAGTAAGTACAGCACATTACAGAGCAAGCCCTGGCATTCTTAGTGGAACATTGCCAAAAGTGCTCAAACAGATTAGGAGAAGCCAATTGTCAGTCTGATGGTCAACCATGGCACTCACATCCCTCCTGGCCTTGCACCCATCTGTCTGGTGCCTGTCGGATGGTAATACCCCAGTGTGGACACATGCACCACCTACACAGTAGTTGGACATTGCAGAGAACACGGTGAAGTATGTGAACATGCACACATCACATCTCTTGCCACTGAGTCAGTACAGGTGTCCGGATAAAGGGATGGCCAGAGTCTAATTTGAAATGCATGTGATGCATACCAGCACCAGACACCATGATGCACCCATGTCCTGATAGTCAATGCCACAATGGGGTGCATGTAGCACATGTCACTCACCTGCAGGATCACTCTTAGGGAGTTTAATGCCATGGCACAAGCATGCCTGCAAAGTCATACATCACTGTCTCCAGTCACATGGGCAGGGCAGCCAGCCAACAACAGTCTGCACTGTGTCACAATCCTAGGTCATGGGGAATGCAAGTTCTGTAGCTGACAAGTGCACATGTCCATCCCCCACAAACCACATCATCTGAACTTTTATTTGTCCTCGTCATACCAATTGAACATATGGGAGACATGAAACACAACCCTCTGAACCTGAGCACCTCACAGTCTGCTGTGAATGAGAAACAGCTGCCTGAACTTCAGTCGCATACCCCAGTCTGCACAGTCAAGTGATCAAACACCTATATGTCACACAAGTATCGTCTCCTATGGTCACATCTCCGGTGGCATGCTGAGCCCTAACCGAGAAACACCCCAGTAGTCCTGACAACGTAGCCACAGCACACTGACACAGAGGCAGACACCTGAGGGAACATTTCACTGAGCACAACGTCTCAGCTGATACACGGGAGTGGGAGTACAGAGTGTATTGTATGGCCTGGAGTATGCATGACTGTCCTGCTCCACGTGAAAGAGGGATGAGCCCTGGACAGTAGGCAGGTGGCTAGGTATGTTTGACACACTTGATATACATACTCCTGAGGCCCAAACATTGTTCCCACCCGCAGCATGGGTGTGTGCCAAATACCCCAGGCACATGTGGTGAGTCAGATCAGCAATTGGACCACATATCAAAGTTACACGCAGATTACATGTCAGAACCCAGGCATTGTGTAAGCAATTGACCCACCCATGAAGCCCACCACAAAGCTACGGGAACAAATGCTGTCCCCCACCTTGAGCTAAGCAAAATGCAAGGACACAGTACACAAGTGACACAATTTCCTGACTGTAAGGGCCACACCTGGGTATCAGATGAGGAGTGGGCATGTCACAATTGAGGGACATGGGTCCTGGACCACAAGACTGATGTACTGTGGAAGTTTAACCAGGCCAGAGGAGGGCACATAGCATGTCAGACAAAGTTCACAGTGCAGTCATGGACTCACCCCCTCCTTGCTGCTGTCTGGCCTTCAGCTGCCCATCCAGGTCAGGGAAGACCACTGCCAGGACCCTGAGCATGTGGGGGGGGTCAGGGTCCGGTGTCCGCCCCTCCTGCGAGGAGGCGACAGCTTCAGCTGGACCCTTGCGATCCTCCGGGTCCAGCCCCGAAGGTCCTGCCACCTCTGCTGGCAGTTGCGGATCCGGCGCTTGTAGACCCCCATGGATCTTACTGCCCGGGCGATGGTCAGCCAGATTTCCTGCTTCTGGTGGGCATCAACCTGTGAGGATGACAAAGTCAAAAGGCCATTACTACACATGCAACATATCCGTGCATCACACATTTGGATATACATGTCTCAATCACAGGGGCATATGATGTACACAGGCAGTGCAACTATGGCTATGGACAGTTTGCCAGCAGTTACCACATGGTATCATTGCCTGGGAAGTCAAACCTTGTTGGAATGCACTGTTACTGCACTATACCTGTTCAGTGCATGTAACTACACACTTTGGGGGGTGACAACTACTCAGTGAGCATGCTAGCCAGTGGCGTGCACACTGTAAGTCTTGCTAGTCAGACAACATGCACATTTAGTAAGGCAGTGGACAGCACACTCACCTGCTCCCCTGGTTTCCCATACAGCTTGCTGTACTGTGGAAGGAGGCTGTCCAGCAGGGCCTGGTTCTCCTCAGTGCTGAAGGCTGGGGCTCTCTCCACAGTATGTGCCATTGCAGTAGCCAGAGAATGCAGAGACAGCAGCAGTGTTGGTGGCAGATGTCCTCCTGGAGCATGTAGTGCAGGCAAGTGAGCTCTCAGGGGAACAGCCAGCATTATATGTGTGCTGCAGAGGCAGATACTGTCCCATGTGTCCAAAGTGATAGGTCCAAGTCGTTTGCATCTTCTGAATCTGGCCAATCCATGGAATTGCACCACTTATACACGCCCACAGCATCCTTCAAAAGTTCAACTTCATGACACCCATGAATTTGCAACATTGTTGTGGGTCGCCAACTGAATTCACTGCATCAGACTCGTTAAAGGTTGGAAAACGCGTCCGTTGCCATGCCAGGCCATAGCCAATGCGTGCGCACCGATCGGTCCATTGCTGTACAATGCGTATTTCGAAAAACAACGCGTACACGTTCACATCATATGCAATGGCCAATGCATGCGCACCGATCGGTCCATTGCTGTACAACGCGTATTTCTGTCCACATCATATGCAATGGCCAATGCATGCACACCGATCGGTCCATTGCTGTACAACGCATATTTCTGTCCACATCATATGCAATGGCCAATGCGTGCGCACGATCGGTCCATTGCTGTACAACGCGTATTTCTGTCCACATCATATGCAATGGCCAATGCGTGCACACCGTTCGGTCCATTGCTGTACAACGTGCACCCGTTCACATCATATGCAATGGCCAATGCGTGCACATCGATTGGTCCATTGCTGTACAACGCGTACCCGTTCACATCATATGCAATGGCCAATGCGTGCGCACCGATCGGTCCATTGCAGTACAACGCGTACCCGTTCACATCATATGCAATGGCCAATGCGTGCGCACCGATCGGTCCATTGCTGTACAACGCGCATCTGCTCACATCATATGCAATGGCCAATGCTTGCGCACCGATCGGTCCATTGCTGTACAACGCGTATCCGCTCACATCATATGCAATGGCCAATGCGTGCACACCGACCGGTCCATTGCTGTACAACGCTGTATTTCTGTCCACATCATATGCAATGGCCAATGCGTGCACACCAATCGTTCCATTGCTGTACAACGCGTATTTCTGTCCACATCATATGCAATGGCCAATGCGTGCACACCGATCGGTCCATTGCTGTACAACGCGTACCCGTTCATATCATATGCAATGGCCAATGCGTGCACCCCGATCGGTCCATTGCTGTGCAACGCGTATTTCTGTCCACATCATATGCAATGGCCAATGCGTGCCCACCGATCGATCCATTGCTGTACAACGCGTACACGTTCACATCATATGCAATGGCCAATGCGTGCACACCGATTGGTCCATTGCTGTACAACGCCTACCCGTTCACATCATATGCAATGGCCAATGCGTGCACACCGATCGGTCCATTGCTGTACAATGCGTACCCGTTCACATCTTATGCAATGGCCAATGCGTGCGCACTGATCGGTCCATTGCTGTACAACGCGTACCCGTTCACATCATATGCAATGGACAATGCGTGCGCACCGATCGGTCCATTGCTGTACAACGCGTATTTCTGTCCATATCATATGCAATGGCCAATGCGTGCACACCGATCGGTCCATTGCTGTACAACGTGTATTTCTGTCCACATCATATGCTATGGCCAATGTGTGCGCCCCGATCGGTCCATTGCTGTACAACGCGTATTTCTGTCCACATCATATGCAATGGCCAATGCGTGCGCACCGATCGGTCCATTGCTGTACAACGCGTACCCGTTCACATCATATGCAATGGCCAATGCGTGCGCACCGATCGGTCCATTGCTGTACAACGCGTATTTCTGTCCACATCATATGCAATGGCCAATGCATGCACACCGATCGGTCCATTGCTGTACAACACGTATTTCTGTCCACATCATATGCTATGGCCAATGCGTGAGCACCGATCGGTCCATTGCTGTACAACGCGTATTTCTGTCCACATCATATGCAATGGCCAATGCGGGCGCACCGATTGGTCCATTGCTGTACAACACGTATTTCTGTCCACATCATATGCAATGGCCAATGCGGTCGCACCGATTGGTCCATTGCTGTACAACGCGTATTTCTGTCCACATCATATGCAATGGCCAATGCGTGCGCACCGATCGGTCCATTGCTGTACAACGCGTATTTCTGTCCACATCATATGCAATGGCCAATGCGTGCGCACCGATCGGTCCATTGCTGTACAACGCGTATTTCTGTCCACATCATATGCAATGGCCAATGCATGCACACCGATCGGTCCATTACTGTACAACACGTATTTCTGTCCACATCATATGCTATGGCCAATGCGTGCGCACCGATCGGTCCATTGCTGTACAACGCGTATTTCTGTCCACATCATATGCAATGGCCAATGCGGGCGCACCGATTGGTCCATTGCTGTACAACATGTATTTCTGTCCACATCATATGCAATGGCCAATGCGGGCGCACCGATTGGTCCATTGCTGTACAACGCGTATTTCTGTCCACATCATATGCAATGGCCAATGCGTGCG
Organism: Calotriton arnoldi; assembly: GCA_963921515.1. Taxonomy (NCBI): domain Eukaryota; kingdom Metazoa; phylum Chordata; class Amphibia; order Caudata; family Salamandridae; genus Calotriton; species Calotriton arnoldi. The sequence goes on from CAWUFW010011942.1 coordinate 445,876, forward strand.
CACCGATCGGTCCATTGCTGTACAACGCGTATTTCTGTCCACATCATATGCAATGGCCAATGCGTGCACACCGATCGGTCCATTGCTGTACAACGCGTCCCTGTACAAATAACTCGCATATGTCACCATGGTTGTCACTGGTGCACGTATGCCAGCCACAATTACTTGCCAGGGACTCAGGGGCACACCTACAACACCACAGCCTGTCCACACTGTATCCTAAGGCATGTAAGGCTGCATTACCTGTGTGTGTATGGGGGTCAACCTGTGTTTTTTTGGTGGCACTTGGGGGCAGCCACTCCCAGGCTGTGCACGTGTTCATGGGGACAGAATCCTTTGTGTGTTGTGCACATGACCACTGTGATGCGCAACTGTTCAGTTCAGGGCATGTGGCATGGTCACATTTCCAGGTTGTGTATGTGTATGTCATGTTACATACACCCTGAGTCCCATGTGGGAAGGTATGAACGTCACAGGGTGACCCATTGCCACAATAGTGATGGCCCTCCACAGTCTGTGTGCATGTTGTGTTTCAGATGTCTCTGATTCCATGTGCACAATGCGAGACAGTCTCCACATCCACGTTGTTTGTGCAACTACTTTGATGTTGTGCGTGTGTGTGTCACAGACGTCCATGTCTGTCCTGCAGAGGCAACAGGGGCCACTACCTGTGGGAGTCATGGTTGTATTGCTGACGTGTACATGATACGCCATGTCATGCCAATGTCCATGTGGCAATACAGGGTCCCTGGGAATCTACCTGTCAATGAGCTATGATGCCTGTGGCACATCTGTCCTCACTTGTCACTGTGGTGTGTGTTTGGAACGTGACAGCAGTACATGGGTACTGTGACACAGCCTAATGATTTCCCATTGCACCACCTGGAACTTGTTGTCAACACATGTTGAACTGTGATGTTAGATGTTGGCCATGTAGGTGCCATATATGTCCATACAGAACGGCACACACATCAAGTACTTGTGTCTTGTAATGATGTATCATGTGATATTGAGTATGGTCAATGCCACATATGTGGGGTGACTGACAATCTTTCTTTGTTCACCTATGCACTGCAGGGCACCAGCTGTCCATAGACCATTCCCTGACCTTGCAACCATCGTTGAACGTGACTGCATCCGACGGTACCGCTTCAACAGGCCGCTGATTGAGGAATTGACGGTGCGGTTGGCCCCACATTTGCAACCTGGCCGGCCATACCCTACAGCGCTGACCCCCAAGGTGAAGGTGATGGCAGCCCTACACTTCTTTGCCACCGGTACCTTTCAACACACTGTGGCGTCTGCTGGTGGGATGTCACAGACCATGTTCAGCCGTGTGCTACGCAATGTTTTGGAGGCAATGTTGAGATACCTGAACCAGTACATCTATTTCCCTAAACGTCAACAACTCACTGACGTCAAGAGTGACTTCTATGCCCTGGGGAGGATGCCACATGTCATTGGCTCCATTGATGGGACACATGTGGCTTTGGTACCACCACAGGCACATGAGCAGGCATACAGGAACAGAAAACATTACCATTCTATCAATGCTCTGGTGGTATGTCTTGCAGATATGACCATCTCACATGTGTGTGCACGTTTCCCCGGTTCTGCACACGATGCCTACGTGATGAGGAGTAGTCGCATCCCGAGGATGATGTCACAGATCCAGAACCAGCGTGCCTGGCTTGTCGGTGTGTACTGACTTTTTACCATTGTGTTTGTTCTGCAATGTTGTATTCCACCCTCTTTACCCAACTCAGCTAATGTGCAATTGTCTGTATGTAGGTGACTCCGGATACCCCAACATGCCGTGGTTGCTGACACCCCTCAGGAACCCTTTGACCCCAGCGCAGATGTGCTACAATGAGGCACATGGTCGGACCAGGAGAGTGATCGAGCGGAGATTTGGTCTCCTGAAGAGCCGCTTTCGCTGCCTGGACAAGACAGGAGGGGCCCTCCCATATGCCCCAGCAAAGGTGTGCAAGATTGTCATTGTCTGCTGCATGCTACACAACCTGGCAGTGCGGAAGGAGTTGCCTCTCATCCTGGATGACGATGACCAACATCCGCCACCTGTGGAGGATCCTTGCCTGGGCCACGATGCCAGTGATGATGATGATGATGATGATGGTGATGTCCGCACACAGCTCATCACCAACTTCTTCAGCTGAATGTGAGTATCCAGAGTTGTCATGTCAATGATTTGAGTTTGCATGATATGTGTTGGTGGTGCTCTGTTGCTGTTTGAGTGTGGCCATGTGCTACTTGACTGTATGCATGCAGCGATGTGTCCTTACAGGTAGTCTGTACTCCCCAACAGTGTTGACATGCTAACTTGGTTTTGTGTAGGTATCTTGTGACATGTATTGGGCATGAGTATTGCAGTTCTGTCCTGTTCTTCAGTGCTTTTGACTGTGTGTCATGTCTGTCCTTCACAGGGTGCTTTCAGAGTTGTTTGGTCCACTCGGATCCCCCGACACCATGATTCAACTTCCAGGGTGGAAGCAGTCGTTTCCCTACAGGTGATGTGCCCCACACCCCTGGACTTTATTTCTTCTACAATTGTTGACTGTGTGGCCACTGCCACTTGGGATTACCTTGCATCTGTAGTGGAAACAACATGTTGCAAATGTGTAATAAACCTGTGCTTCACTTTGGGATGTGCGTTGTCTGTGGTCACACATCTGACTGACATTAGCTTACTTCACCTGTGGGCTAGTTAACACAGACTGTAAATAGGTGTGGTGTCTGTGCATTCCACTGTATTTCCTGGCAACATCAGTGTAGGCGATGAGTCAGATGGCCCTGGTGTATATGTGTTGTGTAGCCCTAGTGGTGTGTCTCCCTCATATGTGTCACGTCGCCATGACTCACATGACGGTGTTGAACTTGCTGTAGCAGTTAGCATGCACAGTGTCATTTAGCAGATCATCATCTCCATGACAGAAACAACGTTGGAATCACAACAGAGGCAAGTATGGTGTATTAGTGAGTTTATTTACATACATGTGTGAGGATAGTGCACAGGATGGTGGGTGCTGTACATTGGGATTGGAATCCAAAGTTCCCAGATGAGTTGGAAGTGTTGGTAGCAGAAATGTCCTGAGTAAAGTCCACAGTCATCTGATACATTGGTCCAACTTAAAGTCCCCATGTCATGTGGGAGAGTTGGGTTGCATTTGACAGGGTGAACAGTTTGCACACAAAGGTGGATTTCCAGAACAGGTGTAGGGTTCCTGGGGGATGTACATGGCCATCGGCCTCTCAGTTCTCCTTCCTCGGACGACCCCTCTTCTTTGGGGGGGACCCTCACGTGCAGGCTGCTGCGGTGCAGAGGACTCTCCGCCAGAGTCATCCTCCCTCCCTGTGGCAGTTGCAGTTGTTGCGGCACCAGATGTTGTGGGCACACAGGGAGGTGTGGCCATGTTGGTGCTAATCTGGCGGAGGCATGTCAATATGTCCCTATGCACCGCTGTCAGGTCTTGCAATGTGTCCCACTTGGACTCCATGCGAGACATGTGTGTCTCCACACGGGACATGTGGGATTCCAAGCGGGCATGATGGGCAGCCTGCTGCTGTTGCATGTCCTTGAGGATCCCCACTACCTGGCTGACCTCTCCGGTGCTATTCTGGTACGCTTCAGCAATACGTACCAGTTGTGGGTCATCATGCAGTCCAGACCCCTCTGCAAACAGCGACCTCTGCCTACCACCCCTCCCACCACCCCTGGCCACATGTGCGGGACCTGTGGTGGCACGCACAGGTGACCCTAGGCCCCCTTGGGGGTTGGTACTGGGGTTGTTGTCCGTTGCTTCACGGTGGGCCGGGGTCCCTGTGCTGTTGTCATTGGTGGTCCTTGGTCTGTCCGTGTTGGCAGGGGTGGTCTGTGTGTTGGCAGTTGTTGGAGGAGTGGGTGCAGGGGGTGCAGATGGTGGTCCTGCTGGTGCTGCATGATGACTCACACCGGAGGGGCCAGGTAGGTCTTCGCCATCCGAGGAGGGCAGAGGCTGTTCCACACCAGAGTGCTCAGGGTCCTGGAGCCTGGGACAGGGACTCCTCATCGTCTGCTGCTGTGTCCCCATCATCACCTGTTTTTGGAAGAGACACACAATGTATGTTATGTTTCTACAGGCATCAATGGTTCAAACACCTGACAGTTGTGACTGTACCTCTGGATGCGGGCCTGTACATTGCATTGTCCTAAGTTGTCACAGTCAGAGGTTGATATTGGTGTGGCACATTGTCCTGACAACATGAAGCATTTCAATGTGAATGTTGAGGTGTGTGCATGGCCAGCATTGGTGGTATTTGGTTGACATCCGGACATCCTTCTCCCTCCAGCCCAGTTATCCCACCATGAAGCATGCCACCCTTGCAGTGGGTGCAGGTTGACTCTCAGGATGTCAGTCAGTGGTGTCCTGCTGTTGGTTGGTGCCCAGTTCCCAGCAGGGCCTTGTGCTCCCCACAACAGAGCACCAGTGTCAGACATCTTTGAAGTGGCTTTTCACTCCCTGTGAGGACTGCATGCTTCAGTGTGAGCTTGCCAGGCCATGTGGGTGGGGGATGTTGAGCTGTGACTAGCACTCCCATCATGCTATTGCCTACACCCCTCTTCCCAGCATGCCCATACTTCCTTCCTTTTGAGTGGACTTCACTGTGTGTGAGTGTGACAGCAATGGCAAGATGGCTGACAGTGGTGTCCTGTTGTTTGTTGGTGCCCAGTTCCCAGCAGGGCCTTGTGCTCCCCACAACAGAGCACCAGTGTCAGACATTTTTGAAGTGGCTTTTCACTCCCTGTGAGGTGTGCATGCTTCAGTGTGAGCTTGCCGGGCCATGTGGGTGGGGGATGTTGAGCTGTGACTACCTCTCCCATCATGCTATTGCCTACACCCCCCTTCCCAGCATGCCCATACTTCCTTCCTTTTGAGTGGACTTCACTGTGTGTGAGTGTGACAGCACTGGCAAGATGGCTGACAGTGGTGTCCTGTTGTTTGTTGGTGCCCAGTTCCCAGCAGGGCCTTGTGCTCCCCACAACAGAGCACCAGTGTCAGACATCTTTGAAGTGGCTTTTCACTCCCTGTGAGGTGTGCATGCTTCAGTGTGAGCTTGCTGGGCCATGTGGGTGGGGGATGTTGAGCTGTGACTACCACTCCCATCATGCTATTGCCTACACCCCCCTTCCCAGCATGCCCATACTTCCTTCCTTTTGAGTGGACTTCACTGTGTGTGAGTGTGACAGCAATGGCAAGATGGCTGACAGTGGTGTCCTGTTGTTTGTTGGTGCCCAGTTCCCAGCAGGGCATTGTGCTCCCCACAACAGAGCACCAGTATCAGACATTTTTGAAGTGGCTTTTCACTCCCTGTGAGTGTGCATGCTTCAGTGTGAGCTTGCCGGGCCATGTGGGTGGGGGATGTTGAGCTGTGACTACCACTCCCATCATGCTATTGCCTACACCCCCCTTCTCAGCATGCCCATACTTCCTTCCTTTTGAGTGGACTTCACTGTGTGTGAGTGTGACAGCAATGGCAAGATGGCTTACAGTGGTGTCCTGTTGATTGTTGGTGCCCAGTTCCCAGCAGGGCCTTGTGCTCCCCACAACAGAGCACCAGTGTCAGACATCTTTGAAGTGGATTTTCACTCCCTGTGAGGTATGCATGCTTCAGTGTGAGCTTGCTGGGCCATGTGGGTGGGGGATGTTGAGCTGTGACTACCACTCCCATCTTGCTATTGCCTACACCCCCCTTCCCAGCATGCCCATACTTCCTTCCTTTTGACTCTGCTTCCCTGTGGGGTAGTGTGCCTGTGCTGACAGGATGGCTGACAGTGTTGTCCTGGCGTTAGTTTGGCTACAAGTCCCAGAAGTTTCCCTGTGCTTCACACAGCATAACCCATGGTGGTGGTTCTTTGTGGGATATTTAATTAGAGTGTGAGGCAATGCATTCTCCCAGGTGAGTTGTGTGTAGTTTGTGTTAAGGGTGTGTGTGAGAACAGCTGCTGGTAACTATGGTCAGTGCTGTCAGTCCTCCTTCCCACCCAGCCAGATATCCCACCATGGAACGTGCTTCCATTGCAGGGAGTGCAAGTTTGCTTTCAGGATGTCAGACAGCGGTGTCCTGCTGTTGGTTGGTGCACAGTTCCCAGCAGGGCCTTGTGCTCCCCACAGCAGTACCCAGTGTCAGCCATCTTGTCAGTTCTTTTCCACTCCCTGTGATGTGAGCATGGTTCAGACTGGTGTTGATGGGCCAATTGTGAGGGTGAGCAATATCTGTGACTACAACTCCCATCATGCTATTGGCTACACTGACTTCACCAGCATACACAGAATTCCTTCCTTTCAGTGAGCTTCCCTGTGAAGTGGTGTTGTAGTGGTGGCAAAATGTCTGACAGTGTTTGTTGGTTAGATTTGTGCCACTGCCTTGCTCTATTTGTTGTTAGGTTTGTACATGTCATGACACAGTTACATATCACTATGGGATGGCAGGTATTGTGTTTGTCTAACTAGCATACACATCTTGGGATGATTATGTTTTGGTTACTGTGGCTTTGCTAACGGTGCATGGTTTGACTATCCCCTTGACAGTGATGTGTGTGTATTGTCACACGATATTGGGTATATTGGTTGTGTACTCACCAGGCTCTGGGATGTTTGATAGTCCATGTACGCTCTCTGGTGGTAGGATGGCCCGCACCTTCTCCTCCCAAGGCCTGAGGTATACTGGTTTGGCAGGAGGGCCACTGCCGGTGCGATGGCTCAAGGTGTAATCCTTCTTGAGTAGGGCCTTGACCCTCCTGCACACATCATACCACCTCTTCTGGATGTCTTCCTTTGTGCGCAAACATGGTGATTGTGCGTTCACCCTGTCGACGATCCTCTCCCACATCTTGGTTTTCTGCGACATGGGGGTCTGTTGGACCAGTGTACCAAACAAGTGTGGCTCTACCCTGAGGATTTCATCTACCAGCACTTCCAATTCCCTGTCTAGGAACTTTGGATTCTTCTTTGGGGCATGGTGATGGGTGGTGGTGGGGATTGATGTGTGTGTGAGTGTGCAAGTGAGGATGGGTGAGTGTCAGTTTTGCTGGGTGTATGTGAGGGGGCTATTTGGGAGGTGCTAATGGTGTGTGGCTTGTGTGATGGATGAGTTGTGGGTGTGTCTGTGGTTGCTGTCTGATGGTGTTCTGTGCTGGCAGGTCAGTAGAATTTGCAAAGGATCATGGTAGGGATTTGTGGCCTTTATATGGGTGGAGTTGTAGGTGTGTCTTTGTTCCATGTTTTTCCCCCCAGTATTTATTGACTTTGTCATTGCTTGTTTGCCCCTTTTTTTTGTATTTTTTCCTTTGTAGTTTTGGGGCATGTAGGAGACGTTCTTCTGACCGAGTAGGATGCTGCAGTTGTCTCGTGCGAGCTTCTCCGAGTCTTTCATGCTGTGTTTCTGCTGTGTTTTATGTGCGGCGTACGCGTCGGTCGCGGGGTATTGGGTTGCTTCGGCTCGGTTTTGTATGCGTGTCGGTCGTACAGCTTGAGCTCCGTGCGACTCGGTCTGGTTTTCCACGCATTGCATCGTACTGCGCGGGTCGGAGTTCGCGGGTACGTTTCTGTCGGGTTCATTCCTGGTGCGTGTTGGTCGGTTCGATTCGCGTGGTTTCCCGGCCGGATAGCTGTTTTCCTTGCGTTTCGGTCATTCGGCTTGTGTTCCGTACGAGTCGGTCGTGATTCACATGCATTGCATCGTACTACGTGCATCGGGCAGCGCCGGTACGTGTCGGTCGGAATAAATTCCCGTACCGAGTCGGTCGGTACATTTTCCGGCCCGAATCGGAATCGGCCCCTCAGTCGTTTTTCCGGAGCTTTTTCCCTCGACGTCGAGCAAGGTACTTTGTCAGGCCAGATTGGATGCAGGTTTGCCGGCTTGACTTTCTCAAGGCCCCGGTCAAGTCCTGGAAGTCCGGAGCTTTCTGTGGTATGAACCAGAAATCGAGGACGGGTCGCGGTTGAAGGTAGCCGGCTTGACTCTCATCGGGGCGGGCACCTCATGGAGCTTTTGCCAAAAGTTGCTCCAAACTTCTGGAACTTCTTCCTGAAGTTCCTCTTGAGTGTGCAAAGTGTCCAAAACACAAATCCAAGGGTTTTGAATCTCCTAGATGGTCCTTGGGATATCTGGACTACAACTTCCATAATTCACCTGGCCAAATCCTTACAACTCCACTGGACGCACTCCAGGATGGGCGCTCTTGGTGAAGATGATGTGGGTGGGTTCTGTTAACCTGTAACTTGCAGGGAGTTCACTCCTTAGACTTTCAGAGTCAGGCAAAATCCTTCTGGTGCTGAGTCGAACCGTGTGCAGTAGGTGCAGTCTTGTTGAGTACAGTCCTCTTAGTGCAGGCCAGGGAATAATCAGGGCAGTCCTTCTTGTCTCTTCAGGCAGCAGATTTGAGGAGCTATGCACCTCTCCCATATTTATCCATGGTTTCTAGGCATCAAGCAGGGTGTCACACAGGTGTATGACCACTTCCTCCAAAGTTTGGCATATGTCTATCCCAGAGAGCATCATTCTTTTGAAATCCAGCATGGAGGAATTATCTCCAGAGGAGCTGGACCGGGATAACACATCCTATTGGTGTGGCCAATTTTCCTAAACACTCCCTTTCCAACCCTCTCCCTAATCTAATTACAGATGCTCCTGTCTGGTTGAAAAAGCAGGATGTGGAGGTGGGCCTGTGCTGTCCCATAGTGACATTCTCCCTTTGAAGACCAGTTTGGCTATCCCTCACCCCCTTCCTGCCATCTGCTCTATAATTTGTACTTCTCCGCCCACAGGAAACCTATTGTGTCTTCTGACAGGACACTTCACACCTCATCAGGCAGCACTGGCACAGCCTGGGAGCAGGCTGGCCAATCAGGCGAGAGAAGCTGGAAAGCTGGACTTTGGCTCACAGAAAAGAAAGTTTGATAACTTATTTTCTTTAATAGTTATTACAAATCTAACAGTGGCAAGTTGTTAGATTTATCTCAGTTATTAATTTGATACCTTGAAGTATTTTTTTTCCGTGGCTCCTACCAATATTGATATTTAAATAAAATATTACCATGTTAGCCTATGAAGCCATTCACTACAATGGAGAAAAACAAAATTGTCAGTTTTTCCCTCACCAGGGCTTATAAACTATCTTTTATAATGTCCTTGCTTATAGTTGCAAGGCACCCTACCCCTGGGGCACCTAGGGGAGACCTTAGGGGTGACTTATCAGTAAAAATAAAGTAGTTTGAGACTTTGGAAGTACCTTTAAATCCAATGTCGAATTTGCATTTAATTTAACTTTACAAGCAGCCTGCAAGGCAGGTCTGGCTTTTAAAATGACAGCAAGCACAACAGTAGCGCACACTCTAGCGCAGGAAATCTACTGTGCCTCTAAACCTCCCTTCCCAGGTAGTTTGAATCCACCTTGCCCTATTATCTACGAGGGACTTGCAGGGGTCTGTCATTCCCAATTGCAATTATACCAAATTACCATGTACTTTTAACACAGAGCACAGGCCCTGGGTCTGCTTGGCAGAGCCCAGGGCACAGGCAGAGGCAGAAAACCAGCATTGAGTAATCAAAATGGGGGGAAAAAGTGGGGGGAAACTGCAAACAGGTCTTGATTTCTCACACTTGGCATGGCCAGTTATTGCTCGAGATACATATAAGATTTTGCCACTGTCAGTGAGCCATTAAGAGTCCTGACTAAAAAGAATGTTTCTTTTCTTTGGTCACATAAGTGCAAGCCTAGCTTCCAGAAAATCAAGCAGGCTATTGAGAATGCTACTGAAATGACGTATTTTGAACCAAAGCTACATACTGATTTTTTTTTTTAATCTATCCCTGTCAAGTTGGGCGCCATCCTTGCACAGCACAGCGGACACCCAAATGCTCAAAGACGTATTGTGGCGTACACCAGCCAAAGTTTGTCCCAAACTGAACGTTCTTATTCACAACCTGAGAAAGAGAGCTTAGCAGTGGTGTGGGCTTGTGAACATTTCCACATATTCTTGTATGGAAAGCCCTTCATGCTTATGACTGATAATCAAGCATTATTGACTATGTTTGGAAATCCAAAAGCAAAAAAGCCTCCTCGCATGAATTATGGGGTACAACTACACCATTGTGCATCGTCCAGGGAAAGATCAGAAAATGTTCTACCAACTACTTTTTACAAGTGCCTCTACAATGCTTTGGCACCCATTCTAAGATGACTGAAGCCTGCAGTAATTTCATAGCGACATCAAGCACTCTAGCTGCCATTTCGATAGAACAAATTGTCACTCCCACAAGTCAATATAGTGGCATGCTGAAACTGAAAGACATTGTTGCACATCAGTCTTAGTACCAGCACCCTCGACCTCTTACCAGTGACAGAGAATTTCAAAAGTTTAAGAATGTCAAAGATGAACTGTCCTTTACTCAAGAAGGTATTTTTCTACGTAGGTCAAGAATTGTCATTCCAGGGAGTTTGTGACAGCAGATAATTGAATTTGCCCATGAAGGACATTGGGGGAATTGTTGCCACTAAACGAGCTCTCCGAGACTGAGTCTGGTTTCCACATCTCACAAGGGGTTGAAAAGGAATTAAAGGCCTGTCACCTATGCAACTGTCCATCATTGAAAACCACTCAATACCCATTAAGCATGTCAGAGTTGCCAAAGCATGACTGGGAAAGAATAGTCGTGGACTTCTTAGTCCTCTTGACAACGGACATCATCTTTTGGTGATCGTTGATGAAAATTCCCATTTTCCATTGGTCAAAGAGCTCTCATCTATCACTCAAGAAAGTGTCATTGCGAGATTAGACAGCATCTTTGTGACGTTGGGTGTTTCTGCAATTTTAAAGTCTGACAAGGGCTCACCTTTGAACTGTTGGGAACTCAAAGACATTTACAGTCATCTTAATGTGAAGCATCAGAATAGCACTCCTCTGTGGCCACAGGTCAATGGCATTGTCAAACATTTCATGAGTACTTTAAAGAAAGCTGTCCAGGGTGCTGTATTCAAAAAGCTTGATCTTCAAGCTGTTCTAAATTCCACTCTTCGAGGTTATTGCTCAACCCCTCACTCAACCATAGGTGAAAGCCCTGCAACCTTGATGATCGGGAGAGCCACACCAACAAAGTTGCCTCAGTGGACCAACAGAAGACCACATACCGAAGAAGAAACATGCGTGAAAGTCTTGGGTCTTAAGAGGAAAATGAAAGCCTATGCAGACAAGTGTCAACATGCACAAGCTGTCTCCTTCACGAAAGGAGATCGAGTTCTTGTGTGTCAGCATTAGGCCTGGGCGTCAAATTCCACTCCGCTCGCGGAATTTGTGGAATTTAGGCAATTTCACGTTCCGCGGAGAACGCGAAACTGCCAACAATTCCGCGATCCGCGGCGTAGAGGAATTATTTTCTTGTTCGTGCTTTAAAAATGCGTTCTAGCGTGCGCGATAGCGACTTACCGGGATTCCTGCGTTCGCCGACGAGTTTTCCTATCCGTTCGCGTGCGCCACGAGATTTTGGTAGCCGGCCGCGCGATCCCGCAAGAGTTTGCGATCGCGAACATGTCATTCGCCGCGCCATCGGACACCGCGAGAGTGTGCGATCGCGAACACGTCATTCGCCGCGCCATCATGCACCGCGAGAGAGATTTCGATCGCGAACACGTCATTCAGGCGCGCCATCGGACATCCGGCAGAATGTTGGTGAAGCTCGCGATCCCGAACACGCAAAATTTTCATTCTGGAGAAGAATAATATCTCGAGCAGCATAAAACCTTCTATAAAATGATGATTTGGATGAAAAAAACTCCTCAGATTGATATTTGGCTGTCCTTTTCTGTCACATTTTTTGGGGGGGAGAGGGAGGAAGTGTCACAGAGTCTCCTACTTCCTGTTCCTGTCCAGCAGGCTCCTCCCAGTGCTTTGTCCATCTCCTGTTCATTTTTCATTTGGATTTGAGCTGGAAGGATCACTCTTTGTGTCTGCTGCATCATTATCATTGGATTTGAGGACTTTTGGATCTGAGATTTTACAAGTAAGTTGGTGTTGTTTGATTGGGGCATTGCAGTTGCTGCAACTACAATTTTGGTACTTTTCATCATTTTTAAAAATAAATAGTTGTGGGTAGCCAGTAGGCCCAGAGCTAGTCATGGGTGGGTGCATAATGAAACATGATGAAACAACTGTTCCTTTGCTGTGTGATGTATTTATTTATTTCAAACATCATTTAGGGCACATGGATGGCATTGGATTGAATTGCAAAATGTGTATTTTTGGGTGTATTTCAGTTTTTTTGGGTGTGTGTTAAATAAATGCCTTAGTTGTGTGTGGTGTGTTGCAGGCCTTGTTTAGCCCTGTGGATTTTCGTTTTTGCATTTTATTGCATTACAGGCAAAGCAGTGTGGTTTAGCATGCAGCCTTTGCCTGGCTATTATAGGCCTGTTTTCAGTACATTGTTTTTCAGGCCTCCTGCTTGTTGCTTGTGATTTGTGAGTGTCCATGTGGCTGGTAGCCATTTCTGGTGGGAGTTATAAGTGTGCTGCTTTTGCCATATAGGCCTGCATGTGTTTCCTTTGTGGCCTAGGCTTCTTGTTGTGGGCCTGGCCATGAGGCTGGCAGCCATTTTGAAGCCAGGCAGTGTGCTTTTTGCCATAGGCCTGCATTGTCTGTCTTCAGTTTCTTGTTGTTGTGGGCCTGGCCATGAGGCTGGAGGCCATTTTGAAGCCAGGCAGTGTGCTTTTTGCCATAGGCCTGCATTGTCTGTCTTCAGTTTCTTGTTGTTGTGGGCCTGGCCATGTGGCTGGTGGCCATTTTGAAGCCCGGTAGTGTGCTTTTATCCATAGGCCTGCAAGCTTGTGGCCTAGTCTGCCAACAGGCCTTTCATCCAGTAGGCTCAGAGGTAGTCAGGGGTGCATGAAACAACTTTTTCTGTGTGTTCTTTTGAATTTAAACATCATTTAGGGCATGGATGGCATTGGATTGAATTGCAAAATGTGTATTTTTGGGTGTATTTCAGTGTTTTGGTGTGTGTTAAATAAATGCCTTTGTTGTGTGTGCGGTGTGTTGTGTACCTTGCAGGCCTTGTTTAGCCCTGTGGATTTTCGTTTTTGCATTTTATTGCATTACAGGCAAAGCAGTGTGGTTTAGCATGCACCCTTTGCCCGGCTATTATAGGCCTGTTTTCAGTACATTGTTTTCCAGGCCTCCTGCTTGTTGTTTGTGATTTGTGAGTGTCCATGTGGCTGGTAGCCATTTCTGGTGGGAGTTATAAGTGTGCTGCTTTTGCCATATAGGCCTGCTTGTGTTTCCTTTGTGGCCTAGGCTTCTTGTTGTTGTGGGCCTGGCGGCCATTTTGAAGCCAGGCAGTGTGCATTTTGCCATAGGCCTGCATTGTCTGTCTTCAGTTTCTTGTTGTTGTGGGCCTGGCCATGAGGCTGGAGGCCATTTTGAAGCCAGGCAGTGTGCTTTTTGCCATAGGCCTGCATTGTATGTCTTCAGTTTCTTGTTGTGGTGGGCCTGGCCATGAGGCTGGAGGCCATTTTGAAGCCAGGCAGTGTGCTTCTTGCCATAGGCCTGCATTGTCTGTCTTCAGTTTCTTGTTGTTGTGGGCCTGGCCATGTGGCTGGTGGCCATTTTGAAGCCCGGTAGTGTGCTTTTATCCATAGGCCTGCAAGCTTGTGGCCTAGTCTGCCAACAGGCCTTTCATCCAGTAGGCTCAGAGGTAGTCAGGGGTGCATAAAACAACTGTTTCTGTGTGTTCTGTTGAATTTAAACATCATTTAGGGCATGGATGGCATTGGATTGAATTGCAAAATGTGTATTTTGGGGTGTATTTCAGTGTTTGGGTGTGTGTTAAATAAATGCCTTTGTTGTGTGTGCAGTGTGTTGTGTACCTTGCAGGCCTTGTTTAGCCCTGTGGATTTTCGTTTTTGCATTTTATTGCATTACAGGCAAAGCAGTGTGGTTTAGCATGCAGCCTTTGCCTGGCTATTATAGGCCTGTTTTCAGTACATTGTTTTCCAGGCCTCCTGCTTGTTGCTTGTGATTTGTGAGTGTCCATGTGGCTGGTAGCCATTTCTGGTGGGAGTTATAAGTGTGCTGCTTTTGCCATATAGGCCTGCATGTTTTTCCTTTGTGGCCTAGGCTTCTTGTTGTTGTGGGCCTGGCCATGAGGCTGGCAACCATTTTGAAACCAGGCAGTGTGCTTTTTGCCATAGGCCTGCATTGTCTGTCTTCAGTTTCTTGTTGTTGTGGGCCTGGCCATGAGGCTGGAGGCCATTTTGAAGCCAGGCAGTGTGCTTTTTGCCATAGGCCTGCATTGTCTGTCTTCAGTTTCTTGTTGTGGTGGGCCTGGCCATGAGGCTGGAGGCCATTTTGAAGCCAGGCAGTGTGCTTTTTGCCATAGGCCTGCATTGTCTGTCTTCAGTTTCTTGTTGTTGTGGGCCTGGCCATGTGGCTGGTGGCCATTTTGAAGCCCGGTAGTGTGCTTTGATCCATAGGCCTGCAAGCTTGTGGCCTAGTCTGCCAACAGGCCTTTCATCCAGTAGGCTCAGAGGTAGTCAGGGGTGCATGAAACAACTGTTTCTGTGTGTTCTGTTGAATTTAAACATCATTTAGGGCATGGATGGCATTGGATTGAATTGCAAAATGTGTATTTTTGGGTGTATTTCAGTGTTTGGGTGTGTGTTAAATAAATGCCTTTGTTGTGTGTGCGGTGTGTTGTGTACCTTACAGGCCTTGTTTAGCCCTGTGGATTTTCGTTTTTGCATTTTATTGCATTACAGGCAAAGCAGTGTGGTTTAGCATGCAGCCTTTGCCTGGCTATTATAGGCCTGTTTTCAGTACATTGTTTTCCAGGCCTCCTGCTTGTTGCTTGTGATTTGTGAGTGTCCATGTGGCTGGTGGCCATTTCTGGTGGGAGTTATAAGTGTGCTGCTTTTGCCATTTAGGCCTGCATGGTTTTCCTCTTGGCTTACTGCTTCCATCCATCCCCTTTGCCAGCTGCAGCTCCCTGAATGATGTGATGAGTAAATAATTTAATGCCAAACAGGGTCCACTTCCATTACATTTGTATTTTTGTTGTTGTTCCTCTTCTTTCCTATCCTTCCTGAGAGTGTACACAGTATGCCATGAAAACCCTTGTTGACAAAGTCTCACAAATGGCTACACTAAGTTATATATTTTATTTGTTTGTTTGTACTAGTAGTAATTGAACCACAACAACAAATGCAACATTTCACTGATGTTCTTCTCCTGGCTTCTTTGCTTTTAGGTGCACAAAAAGACAGAGGAGGAGGTGTCATCATCATCACCCGTTGTACTGCCAGACAGAAGTCCTGCTGCGCACCACGTCACGTCCACGTGTGACCACAGACATCTCTGCAACTTGTGCACCTGCGTCCTGCTGACATCTGAAGAAGACGGCCCCAAAGAAAGTTACCAGGTCCTCCAGTACCAAGAAAGTTGCCAGTGAGAAGAAGAAGGAACAGAAGAAGGAAGTGGCACTTGCCAAGACTGGTGTGCCACCCGATGTGTTTTTTGGGGAAAAAAAACGTACGCCTGCAGCAGCGGTGTCCGGCGGGGACCAAGCTGGGAGCAGCACCTCCGCAGCAGCGGGCCCACCCCACCAACCTAGGCCCAAGCCCATGAGTGTGGCAGAGGTAGCCAGTCTACTAATGAGCAGTGATGTTGAAATGTCATTATCACAAAGTAGTACCCAATCCACGCACTCGCAGGCGGAAACACAGCAGATAAGTGGGCAATCACAGCCGCAACCACAGCCGCAACCACAGCCGCAACCACAGCCGCAACCGCAGCCCCAACCACAGCCACAACTGCAGCCGTAACCACAGCCGCAACCACAGCCCCAACCACAGCCGCAACAACAGCCGCAGCCGCAACCGCAGCCGCACCCACAGCCGCAGCCGCAACCACAGCCGCAACCACAGCCACAAACACAGCCGCAACCGCAGCCGCAACCACAGCCGCAACCACAGCCCACAATAGTAGTTGTTCCACCTGAAGTAGGGGCAGTTCAGGAAATCGAGCTTTTTGGAGACGAAGAGGAGCAAGCCACTGTTTCAGAAGATCCATTGTCTTCCAGACCGCCAGCAAGGAAAAGGAGGGTTAGTCCGTCAACTTCTTCTTCAAGCCCCGCTTCTGATGATCTAGATGCCACTTGGAAGCCACCAGCTCAGTCTGAGAGTGATGCACACCACAAGACAAGGCTAGTGAAAAGGAAGGTTCCAGAAAGCCTTAGAGTTATGGAGGTAGATGTAGACGAGGGGGGTGATGATGATGAAGAGCCAGTCATCATGAACATCACTCCCGGGCCAGAGGAGATGGAGACCAAAATTATTAGACTATCCAAAATCGCTGCGAGGGATGTAGCACGGATACCACCAACACAGGTAACACCAACACGACTTCCAGCTTCCATATTTGCCTTTGCAAAGGCCCGGCAGGGACCTACATCCAGCTCAACCACCACCTCAGTAGGTAGTGGTAGTGTAACTGCACAGAGTCAAATTCCAGGCACACCCTCCAGTTCATCTGTTATTGAAAGTGGCACCTCCAGCAGCGCCAGAAAGTTCTCCTCCCCAGTTTGGGACTTCTTTTCGGTTAGCAGTAAGGAGGAGAACATTGCTATATACTCAATTTGTCGGCAGGCTGTTAGGCGGGGTAAGCTTGGTACAAACTATGGCACCGGAGGACAAACAAGTCATCTCAAAAAACACCACAGTATCAAGTGGGAGGCTCACCTACTTCACTTAGAAAAAAGTAAAACTGGACCCATTGCTGTTGTTGGGGATGAAGAAGTAGGGGAAGATATGATCGCGGTGGAAGGTCAACAAGATGGAGACATTTCTAGCCCTATCCCCAGCAGTGTAGTGGTACCGCCCACATCCTCAGCAACATCTCAGTGGCACCGTAGTAAGAGTCAGCCTGAGACACCAAGGCAACCGAGTACTGCAATGAGAAAAAGTGCATCGTCGTTGAGCCTAACTGGGTTCAAGAAGACAGCTGCACCACAAAGGAAAATATTCCAGCCTACCATTGACAGCATGCTTAGTTCGGAGGGGCAGTACCAACGCAACCACCCAATGGCACGGTTGTACAATGCAAAGCTGGCTAAAATGTTAGCGCTGGACCTTCTCCCTTTTTCATTTGTGGAAGGGGTGGGTTTTCTTGAATTTGTGTCAGCCATCTGCCCTAAATGGAAGGTTCCCAGCCAGTCCTATTTCGCCAGAGTTGCTGTTACAGCACTACATCACGATGTGCTGGAATTGGTTGGACAAGCTTTGCAGCAGAGTGCTGTTCACAAAATCCACCTGACAACAGACATGTGGACCAGTTGCCAAGCCACTGATTACATGTGCATCACTGCACACTGGGTCTCTTTTGTGGGGGTTAGAGAAAAGCTATCTGAAGTAGGTGCTGTTGACACAGCTGAGATTTTTAATGCTACTCGGAAACATGCAACTGTAGCCATGTTCGCCATGGAGAAATCTCATACTGCTGCAAACATTTTGGAAGAGTTTAACTGCAAGGTCTTTGAATGGCTGCGCCCAAGAGGGCTTAACATTGGTTTTGTTGCCACGGATAATGGCAGTAATGTACTTAAGGCCATGGAGGTTGGTGCCTATTTCAGGGTCCCGTGTTTGGCGCACTGCATTAACATTATAGTGCAAGACTTTCTGAAAAAAGAACCCATAGTCAGCAACTTACTGACCACCTGCCGCAGAATATGCACTCATTTCAGCCATTCTTTTAAAGCCCGGAAGCAGCTGAGGATCATTCAACGTGACTATAGAATGCCAGTCAAAGCACTCATCCAGGAGGTGGCAACACGTTGGAACTCAACGTATTACATGCTTGATGTCTGTTTGAGCAGTACAAACCAATCAATGAATATGTCATGCGAAGGGCGGATGCTACTGTGAAAGGCATGACCCTTCAGATGGACCAATGGTGCCTAGTTAAATGCCTGACAGAGATGCTTCTTCCTTTCGAGGTCTTCACACGTGAAGTCAGCAAGGAGGACTGTACTATGGGCCAAGCTATCCTATTGTTGCACATGCTAGAGCAACAGCTGAAGGAGGTGTCTGAAGCATACATAGGTGTGGAGGAAAAAAAAGAAGCATATGAGTTGGTGGAGAGCTTATCATGTCGCTTAACTGAAAATGCAAGGGTGCAAACTAAGATTTTGTCACAAGAACATTACATTTGTGCCACAATTCTGGATCCATGGTACAAATCGGCACTGAACAGTAAGACATTACTCCCTTTTTCAGAAGTGGATGTTGCCCGGTACAAAACTTGGATAGCTGAGGGAGCCAGTAAATTGGAAAATGAACGGCTGGTAATTAAAGGCCCGCTACTCAAACCCACAACAAGTACTGCAGCAGGGCATCCGGCGTCAAGTTCAACTTCAGAGCCTGAGGGCAGTTCGTTTGGTTCACAGCTGTCACCAACACTATCGACAACAGCAAGAACCGGATCATCAGCCCCAGTAAAAACGGCATAGGACAAGGACTTGCTAGGTCCAGTGCTGATGCAAAGACAAAAGAGGCCGAACAAAGTGTAGCACCCCTGAACATTGACCGGATGGTCCAGGCCTACCTGGATGACCCAACAGAGGTCTACATTGATCAAAACCCATTGCGGTATTGGTATGGCAAAAGGGGCCAATAGCCAGTGCTCAGCAGGCTGGTGATAAACTATCTGGCTTGCCCTGTCGCAAGTGTCTCTTCTGAACGTGTTTTCAGTGCTGCTGGTTCCATTGTAACAGTGAAAAGGACCAGTCTCCCACCCAAAAACGTGGAGAGGTTAACCATGATCAAAATGAATCAGCAATTTATACCACTGAATTACACAATACATGAATCAACGCAGGAAGATGAGGACAGCGGCTCAGGTGACGGAAGTAGCGTGTTAGATGCTGATTACCTACTTCTGGTTGAACCCCCAGAGTTTGAGGACGAGCTATACTTCCCTGACAACTAGGCTTCCACTTCTTACTGTCGTCCTCCCTTATTTACTTTTATTTGTGTGTCTGTCTTTCTGGTTGGAAACTTCAAATCACAACAAATCCATCACCACCGTCTTCTAGTCTTTTATTGCCATATATGAGTTTCAGCTGTCTGCATTTCAGTCCACTCCTCCGAGTCCTGCTCCTCCATCCTCCTGAATCGCCCTAAATCTATTGCCCTCAAGCCAGATGATGATTGGATGTAGCATAATAGAAGAAAAAAGAAAATCTTGCCTCGTTGAGTCTCTACAAAAGAAGGGGAACATGATGATGGCTACTATAGCTATCCTCCTTTCCGAGCCGAGAGAGACTGCCCATTAACTGAAGATGAGAAAGAACAGGTAATGAATGATGACATGCATTGGACGCTGACTGAGTGATTTGTGTTGTTGTTGTTTGTAGTGCATGAAGTTAATTCATTGTGTACTATTATCTAATCTACACACTAAAAGTAACTCAATGCAATGTTTGTTTCCATTCTTGTTTTTTAATAACAAATTTGTACTTCTACTGCAGGCCGATCCATTGCATTTTGAATATGGAAAGGGGACTCAATCTGTACACTGCACACTGAGTTGGACAACACACCATGATGATGACCACAGTGACATAATATCTTCGCAGTCACTCAGTAGGATCCGAGATGATTGATGGAATAACTCAGGGCGTTTCATGAGTGGCATAAAAGGTAAACAAGTCAACAACAACCACTGCAGACCTACATGTCTGTGTAGTGGTGGAGTTGAGTGTGGTGGTATGACTGACAGTGGTGCATTGATTTAGTCACTTAATTTGTAAAATGCTATGTTGCTGTATATCTGCTTTGTCTGCCTCTGTCAAAAAATGTACACTAAATGAAGGATGGGTCACAGGTGCCGTGGGCCTGCTCTGTCCTGTTGTTGTTGGAGGTTAATGCTGGAAACAGACTAGAGTAGACATGATGTATCCATGCCGCCTCTGAAAGTGTTCTTGTTGCACTCCACCGTAATTTATGCATTTTTTTTCTACTTGATTTTTCAATATCCCTTTTGTTTTTCCATCTACAATTACAGACTGGCCCTTACCCTGTGCTATACTGGGAAAAACAACTCACACTTACCTTACCAATGAATCTACATCTGCCAGGCAGGCAGTGGCGTCACCCAAGATTGATGGCCGGAGCGTCCATGGAAGGGAGGACCAAGAGGAATGCCGAGATGCAACTCCCCATTTTGACCAGGATAACATACAGTAACAGTATCAACTTTCATCATCTTTTAAATAATTTGATTCATTTTTTGTCTTCAATCATTACTACTGTGTGCTGTTGTTATTATTATGTTTGCTCTCTGCTTATAATTCAATTCATCCCTACAGCTATTTTTGAAGTTTCTTTGCTATCTTTAATAGTAAGCCCGGGCTGGTACAACAGAACAGAAACTGTATGTAATTCGGGTCTCTCGGAGGGCAGACAGGCAAGGCAAATTGCATAATATACTGCTGCCCTGTACTGTCTAATTGTCTAGTAGTAGTTAGTAAGTACTACTTATCATTAACCATCAAGTTATCATCATCATGCATGCATTTCCTTTTTCTCCCTTAACAGATTTATGGATATGGTCGTCTGCCAAGATTGTGTTTTGTTGTTGTCCATGCGTACTGTTTTTCTTTGTCAAACCGTTCCCCAAACCCCCTTCCCAACCATTCATCAAACCCTAACCCTCTTCCCCCGGGCTGTGTGACTTATTGAGGTGTGACTAAATTAAATGTACACCAATAATTTATCACACGCTTGCTGGGGCGGATGTGGCAAAAGCAACACTAATTCAATTTCAAGGCAGGGCGAGGATCTTCTTCTGCTTGCCCACCCATGAGCAGTATATTTGCGAGATAATTTTTTTACCAAAGGAACCTAATCCATCAGCATTAATTGCCGGCATCAATTGGATTTGTTGTCATCCTCCTACACAGCACTAACGGTTACGCTTGTGTCGAGTGTATTGTAGGCCTAATCGAGTGACTCGACACAGCTAGAGTTTGTAACTCTATGTACTAGGCTATCCCCGCCACCATTATGTTTTATTGTATTTTGGCATATTATTGTTTGGCAGTATGTTCTGTACTGTACTTCGTTCTACTACTCCTCCCACAGTCTCTCTCAGGCGACTGACTGTCTCATTTTCTTTTTTTTGCAAATGCTACTGCCAGTGTCTACTACTACTACCACCACAACCATGGCATGTTGGGAAAGAAAACCATCATCACCATGCAGCCATCGCCGTGCCTAAGTTAAACATCAAGCACAGGTAAGAGAAGAAGTTTGGGGGAGGCATAATTAATAATGGAAAATTTTTCATTAATTCTATTTCACACACCCCTTTGAGTCCAGTTGCAGAATGCATAGACTAGGAGGAGAGACTGACAGTACTAGTAGGACAAGTCCCTCAGTGAGGGGTACCGCATCTATCTGTTTGTGTCTTACTAAGTCAGCCAATTATTTAAATCAAACACTGGCTGTGGCCCTGCACCAGCAAGGAAACAGTGTGACGTAAAACAGTAACCCCACCCACAAAACATTAACAACATCGTATGTAAAGTATAAATATATAATTTAATCCCCTAACAAAAATAAACTATGTAAAAAATCCCACAACAACACCTGACCCACCCCTCTCCCTAACCCCAACCAATGTCCATTGTCCGGAACGAAAAAGTCCAACAAATTAAATGTTCAATTGTCCAAAAGTGAAAACCCCAACGCCCAATTCCACCCACCAAAATAAGCAATAAAATAGGGGCAATCAACAGGGTCTGTTCATCGGTGGGCTCGCCTCTCCAGGACATGAATACGCTCCTCTAGGCGGGCCACGCGGCGCTTCAATGCGCGGCAATTGCATCCACGGGGGGGTGCAGCAGTGCTATTAAATGAAGTGCGGCGGTGGGTGGCTGCCAGACGATGGCGCCGTAACACTGGAGGGGGGTAGCTGGGGCCCTGGGCATTGGAGGAGGCTGCAGCTGCTGCCGCCTCCTACGCCAGAACCACCAGCCGCTGGTATTCCGTTTGTATGGCCTCCAGCTTCCGGCGCCGGGCCTTGGCTGCCAACTCCTTCCTGTCTGCTTTCCCTTTGGAAGGAGTAGCTATATCAAGAAGAAAAAACAAGACTATTGTAAAATATACTCTTAGCAAAGCAGTAAGACAAATTAATTCTACACATAGTGGCACAGTAGCACTAGCAAGCACAGTACATAACATTTGTGGTATGTATCTATCCTCCCACTACCTTGGCCTCTAACATTTGTGGGAGTTTCAGGCATTCCACCACCCATGCATCTGATTCCTATCAGCCACCTATGCATGCATCCCACGTATCCTTCTCTGCCAGTCATAAATATTAAATCTCACCCGTCCTTCCTCCTTCCACCCTTCTTTCCTTTTCGTTCAACCCATCCATCAAGGTCATCTAATCTGACTTTTAGTCTTCTCCATAAAACTTTCACAGCTGAGTTGAAGTCAGATAGAAGAGGCCATTGGTTACTCAACAGTACACTCCCGCCGCTAATGCTATTGCTAATGCTAAGTAAAGGGTGTCTTCTTCAACCGTTCACAACTTCTTACTTAATAAGTCTCAACAGTACAGTATACAGTACACCCTTGCAGCTAGTGTAATGTCAATAAGTAAGGATTAGGAATATAACTTACCACTGCCCGCCACTGCTGCTGGCTCACCCCCTGCAGCTCCTCCTGCAACTGCCGCATCTCCTCCTGCACCCTCAGCGGCCACGTCACCTTCGCCGCTGGCCCCCGGTACTGGTGGTCGGTAGTACGCCTAGAAAAAACATTACACATTTTTTAGATGCCATATACACCTCCCCCTATTTTTCACTAGCAAGATTGAAAAAAAAGTTAATACATACATAATACATATACAACATACATCACTAGTACAAATCAGGTAGTAGAGTAGACACTAGTAGTGTTATATGGTCCCTAGGGTCATTCTAGTCTTTGCTAAGTTACCCAGAGCAATGCAACCATTTTAGCTTTGTGTCTTTTATTTTTGCGCAAGTTACCTCGCTGCTTGTTGTGTAAGACGCCTTTGAGCCCACATGAGCTCATACTGCTACTGTCTGAGCGCTGCGTACAAGGTCGAAAAACAAGCCACTTTGTTATGGAGTTCTGGTGTTAGTCCATATTGCTTATCCATAAAAATGCTACACTTTTTGGCACGACTGAGAAATGCTTGCACTATACTAACGCGCACCATTTTTCTCATAACAGACGGAAGATTCCCTTCTACGAACCAGAGCTTTGCAGAGCTTATGATTTAACCAGTACTAGGTTCTTCTAAGGTGAGGGGTCCCCAGAATTCGCTCAGAGATCTTCATTTATAATTTTATATAAACTATATTCCTACCAAGGGGAGGGTGGTTCTTCCACCACTGTTCAGTTATCATGATTTCGCCTTTTGTCTTCTATGGACTTGTAGTTGTAAGTGTAACTAAGTGTAACAATGTTTAGTGTTTTAATGTTATGCATTTTGCCGTTGCTGCATTATAGAACAACGTACAGAGCTTGTCAGTTGAAAATAAACCTTTTGAACTTAGATAGACTCGGTGGTATTTGGTGTGGACTTACACGAGTGAGTGAGCGAAAGGGTGTGCATTGCTTCCACGACTGAGAGGTCGGGAGTGTTATGTTCTGGGTTGTCTACTCATTGGGTATCTTGGGGGGCGTTCGGAGAGCTAATGAGACACTATAACTAGTCAGTCAGGGGATTGTGGTGGCTTCTGATTGAGGTGTGAGGAAGGTCCAACCTCCCATCACCAACGTCCTATTTTCTTGTGCAAAGTTCTGTATGTGCAGAATCCCTACAACAGTAGTAGTATGTCCTATCCTATCAAAAATAGTAAAATCTGGTTGGGCATTTTGTTGGTGGGAATTGTCGAAAAGCCTCAAGATTAAGAAGACTAGAAGTAGTAGAAGAGGACAACCCAAAGGACTGGACTCAATGGCTAGAGCTATTGGTGAATCTGAGTTTTATTTAAAACCTTTTAAATAAAGAGTGGCCAACTGGGCAAGCTTAGCTACAGACAGACTAATAGTAGTAGTACAGAGAGTCATAGCAGACGCAGTTAGAGGCAGGGATAACAAGAATTTAGAAACAGATAGTCTAGATCGAAGAAGAATTTGTAAAAAATAGAATTAGGAAACCGAAATAATAGTTCGGAAAAAATAAGGTGCAGGAAAAGTTAGGGAAATATAATTATTAATATTAACCACTGGAGGACTTAGTGGGGCCAGCAGCAGAGCCCTCTGTAGAGGAGTGGTCCTTGCCCTGGGAGGCATGTTGTTCTTCTGGTTCCGCTGACTCAGACCCCGTCTTCTTGCCCCTGGGTGCTGATCATGTAAGATTTCATAAAGAAAGAGACAAAAATGTAAGTTTGGTGTGAAACAAATAAAATATTTTAAAATACGCTCCAAAAACATTTTTGTGAACAACAATTGCAATAAAATTGACCTATCTAATCTGATCGACTAGTAGTATTGCGAGATTCACGGACCGTCTAGTAAGCCTAAGTACCACCTGACCTAGCCCACCTATTCCAGACGGGCCAATTGTTCACTAAGTCTGCATTACCATTTATTTTAGTCCTCAAAAATGCATAGATGGAGGACACATGCATACATTTTTGCATACACCAAATTGTTGGTTGGTTGCTGCTGATGTTCTGCTAGTGATGATATAAGCCTATTAACACTCACTAAACAAACTACAAAAGGTTCTACTAAGGACTGGGGTAAGCAGCACTCAGCAGCACGTGACGTGACAGAGGATGCGTCACGCATACCACTTAAAAATTACCAACTAATACTAATAAGTAACTAAACCTATCAATCCACCACTATCTCTTCTTAGTGGCAGGAGGACAAAGGAAGGATTAGAGTCTCTCTAGCATTACCTAACTTAAGTTCTCTAAAGTAAACTCTTACATAATCAGGCCAAGCGAGCGCAAAGTTGCAAACAAGTAAGATTAGTAGCACCGAGCACCTGTGTCATAACAATCACAGAAGATTTTTAAACGTAATTTACCTGCAATGTAAGCAGCAGCATTCTTGCTGGTCGGAAAAAAAAATATTCGCAATATATAACACAGAGCAGAAGAACACAAAGTAGTAATATTAAATAGCTACTCACCAAGCCCCGGGACCTCCACTCCTAGCAGGTCCAGCAGGTCCTGCTCCCGGTCCAGAATATCGGACCACCGGTGCGTCAGCTGGTTATTGGTGCGCCGGACACCAGAGCAGCGAAGCACTGTCCGACGCACCTTGCCCCACCGCTGCCGACACTCCCGGAGCCCGTACCCGGACCCAGGCCTGTCGCCTGCTGCCAGGGTTAAGGGGAGGTGGCGCTGCACAAAAAAAACCAGTGCGGCCACCTCCGCCTCACCAAATAAGGCCCGTGCCTGCATCCCTTTTAGCGCCGCCTTCCGCAAGGAAGGCGGTCGCGGCTCTGGCTACGGCTATGAGCCCTGTGGCCCTTTGCCATGGTTCTGGGTAGGCAGGGGGGCGGAAAAGAAAAGGTAGGAATTAAAAAGTAAGTAAAAGAAATGAAAAAGCAGGTAATAGAAAAAGAGTGAAAAAGTAGTGAAAAACACACAAAAAGTAGAAAAAAACTCAAAATATAGAATCAGGAAAATAGAGAGATAGATAATAAATAAAAAAGATCAAAAAAAAGTTTCCAGAAACAAAGGATTGAAAAGATAGAGGGAGGATTGAAAAGCAGGCCCAGAACCATAGCAATAGAGTGAAAAACAAGATGGCCGCGCCCATTGCGACCGCATGGGCAAATTCGCGCGATATTCCCCCCCGAGCACGCAAGATGCATCGCGAACACGTAATACGCGTTCCCGAACAGGAAATACTTATCGCCAACGGACGGGAGCATGCAATACGCGACCCGGAACAGGAAATAAGCATTGTGAGCGGGCGGGCGCATGCAATACGCGACCCGGAACAGGAAATAACCATCGTGAGCGGGCGGGATAAGTGAAAAACAAGATGGCCGCTCCCATTAGCGACCGCATGGGCAAGTTAGCGATATATTTCTCCGCGAGCACGCAAAAACACATCGCGAACGGGCGGGACAAGCAATTCCGCGTCTTCGCGGAATTTCTGCGTGCTCGCGGACATTTTTTACAATTTCGCGGAGATTTGCGTAACGCGACTACGCAAATTCCGCCCACCCGTAGTCAGCATAGAAAATGAAATTCTGATGCTCCTTTCAATGCTGAACATTTCATGTTGTGACCAGCAAAGGATACATGGTGACTACCGAGTGCCCCGGGAAGTCCAATATGCAAGATTCTTTGCATTTCAGACATGTGGCTCATCGCTCGTCAGGCACTGATGCCACTGCAGAAACTGGGTGTCAAAAGACAACTGAAGAACCTCTGACTGCTGTTGTCTCTCCATCACCAATGCCATTCATGGACATTTCTACTGTTGGTCTCCCCAGTTTCCGCAGACAGGACAGGCAATCCACACGCCATGAAGACTCATTGAAGAACTCTAGTTGTATATATTTGTAAAAAACGTTTTCTTTTTATTTAAAAGGGGAGATGTAGTGTCATGTGAGCATGTAATGACAGCACCTTTGTGGCTCCTGATGGACTCTGTAGAACTGTGACGTAAGCATTAGAGTGTAGTGAATTGAATGCAGGTTTAGAATGTTGAATTCACTGTTACACACAGAAGAATAAAGATGTGTTATACTAAGCTCCGAGTATGGAGTAGTCATTGGCGAGTACCCGGACTGAGAAGGATGCTACAGGATGTACTCTACCACACTAGTGGAGGACAGCCTGCCATATTAAGATATCTCAACCAGGCAGGTGGATACCTTTGTGCCTTCAGCAAACCCACAACCATGGCAGCTTCACATAAGGCACTGAAACTATGCTGTACGAGCACCATGTTCAATGCACCTGCAAAGCAAAGGTATTTATTTAAAAAAAAAAAGTTCAAAGCGCAAAGTTATTGTTCAAAAATGAAAAAATTAATGACCCCCAGAGGCTGAGAGTTTAATCACATTTCCTGTCTAGGACCATCAGGCTTTTCCTGGCAGTTTCCCAACTGGAAAAAATTATGTCAGTTGGGCATCAGTACAAGGTTTCTGCCACAGGAGCCTGCATATACACCGCCATTGGAAACATGGGAGTTTCTCAACTCTGAATAGAGCAAGGAAACCACAAGTTTGGCACACAGGGAACTCTGTCATGTTTTTTGGCAGAGTATCTTCTCCACCAAATTCTATATAAGGCCCTGAGTCTTGTTTTGCCTTGACTACAACAGCTTTAGTTGTCTTTTGGCAGATCTACTCTTTGCAGTTCATAAAATTCATAAAATAGAGTGGTCCTACAGTCAGTTCCTTGCTCATCATCATTGCAGGTGTCTGCTTTTGATTCAATGGTTTTCTGTCATATTCTGGTCTTTGACCTGCACAAGAGCATTTAGGCCTCACAGAGTTCTGAATGGACGAATTGTATCTTTCCACTGCTGTTTTAATGGGGCTCTTTTTACTTTGCATTCAGCACTCCATGAGAGGGCATGTGTTTCCTTGCTTGTCCCTTCATGTTCTCTTTTTAATCTCATCCCACTCAAGCAGGCAAAGTTGATCCACACCCTGTTCTTCATATCTATCTATCTATCTATCTATATATGTGTGTGTGTGTTTTTTTTTCATTGGAAAAAACCAAAGGTTAAAGTAATGTTATAGTTAAGTGCAATAAAAAATATGTGTTTTTGATTTTTAAAAAACCTTAGAAATTCACAAAAAAACCAAACATTACAGTTAGGTAAATTTGTCAGTGTCAACATTAACTTTTTGAATCAAACATCCCCCAGAAATTCAACAGTTATAGTTAGCAGCGCTAACTATAACTTGTGTCCACGCCATGTACTGCTTATGACCTCACATATGACACCACTCATAACATGTTCTATGACATCATTTATGACATCACTGATGACATCTCAAATGACATCACTGATGTCATTATTGATGACATCATCCAACGAGTGTGCTAGTTTGTTTTACCGTTTACTTAGTATTGAGTAACTACCATATTACTTTTCCACAAACTTTTGTACAGCTTGGGTCCAGCTAATGGGTGTTTACAAAACACATGTGTTTCTAATCCACCATATCTGTGTAGATGTATTGAACACGTTTGCATTCAAGATTAACTCTGTGTGCAAGTGACAGTTAACTTGTATGCCTTCTGCTGCACTCAACTTTTTGGTTCTGCTGAAAAAGTATCCAACAGGAGAAAGATTCTACGTAGAAGATAATTGATATATAAAACCACCTATGCCTGCACTCTCACTCTGGAAAATCTCCCTGGCTGCGAAAGTGCACTCTTTAAAATTGCACTGACAGATAACTTTATGTTAACGGGATTGCTTATCTACCGGCCACCAGGCCCATCTAAAACATCTAGAGAGGCCCTAGCCAATGTTGTCACCTCACTGGCACTCAAAACAGCCAATTTTACTATCAAAGAAGACCTAAATCTCCATCTGGAGTCCCAAGGTGATTCTGATATCCATAATTTTTTAAGCGACATGGCAGCCTGTCAACTGTTACAATGGGTTCTAGGACTCGCGCATCTGGCTGGTCATCTTCTTGTCCCTGTCCTTTCCAATATCCCGTCCCTAGAAGTCCTAGCCCCCTTACCCATGACATGGACCAACCACTCCCTTGTTTCCTTCTCCATTCATCTGGCAGGCTCCAAATCTCAGCCCCACCACAACCCCATAAACAAACGTCAGTTGCACAAATTGGATCCTACCTCCTTTCGAGCCACTCTTAGCACTCTGGCACCAGCTCTGCCTACTAACAGAAAGGCAGCCAATGATTGTTTTAGGGGGTGGGTCAATCAAGCATTGGACAAGTGTATTCCTGCCAAGTTGACTCAACCTAAGAAAATGCAGACTAATGGTTGGTTCGACGAAACGCTAACAGTGGCGAAGAAGAACTGTAAGGATCTGGAACGTGCCTGGAGGCGTTCGTAAGACCCCTTAGCAAAAATTCAGTACAGAACTTCTATCAAACATTACCATAAGTTGTTTCGGAAGACTCGGGCTGCCTACTACGCTAATAACATCAACGCGAGTAGCAACCCCACAAAAACGATCTTCTCGCTACTAAAAGACATGGTGAAATCTCTTTCAGTTCCTGAAAGCACAGTATCGTCCAACTCTCAATGTGAGGTATTGGCCACCAATTTCATCAATAAGGTCAAGCAAATCTATAACTGTTTCTGCCCGGAGAGCATTTACTCGGATCCTTTGGCGGTCCACTATACAGGAACCACTAACCACTCCCTGTCATCTTTCCCTCTGATTTCCTCTGAAGCCCTTCAAGTCCTGTTCACTAGGATACAAACGGGTTCCCAAGATGACCCTCTTAAACCCAACCTTTTTATAAAATTCCAATACTGTCTACCATCTGGTTTCTTGGAACTTACTAACCTATCCCTATCTTCGGCAGCTCTGCCGGAATCATGGAAACACGCTAAAGTCATTTCCTTACTAAAAAAACCTTCACTAAATGTCACCAGGCCAGAGAATGTCCGCCCAATTTCCCTACTCCATTTTTTAGCCAAAATAACAGAATCTCAAGTCAGCACTATCCTGACTCAATACCTGGAATCTTATTCTTTATTAGACTCTTCCTAAAATGGATTCAGGCCGTGACATTGCACTGAGTCAGCTTTGTTGGCAGTTACTGAGCAATTACAAGCCTCCCTGGATGAGGGTAGAACCTCGGCACTGATTCTACTCGACCTAAGTGCAGCTTTCGATACGGTCTCCCATAATATCTTGCTGCGTCAGCTGCGAGAGATCAGGATCGTTGGCAAAGCCCTCCCCTGGTTCTCCTCCTTTTTGTCCGACAGGACCTTTCAAGTTATTTCTCCCCCTTTTCACTCCCACTCACATACTTTATGCTGTGGCGTCCCCCAGGGCTCAGCTTTGAGTCCTTCCCTGTTTAATGTCTATATCCAGCTGTTGGCCCAGCTAGCTAAAACTCAAAACAACTCCTTGGTGTCGTATGCTGGCGACATGCAGTTGGTGCTCTCCCATACTGATGATCCTAGCCAGATCTCCACAAAATTTAAGGAAGACTTGACAGCCATCTCTGATTGGTTGTCGGCCAACTGTCTCCAATTGAACTCCGCTAAATCAGAGATCCTTCTCCTAGGCCGATACCACCATCTCTGGGGTAGCAGTTGGTGGCCTCCCGAACTCAGCACACCGCCCCTGCCAAAAAATGGTCATCAAAAACTTGGGCGTCCTC
The DNA here is from genome assembly GCA_963921515.1 of Calotriton arnoldi. Lineage (NCBI taxonomy): Eukaryota > Metazoa > Chordata > Amphibia > Caudata > Salamandridae > Calotriton > Calotriton arnoldi. The sequence continues at coordinate 476,268 of CAWUFW010011942.1, forward strand.
TCCTTTGACGCTCATGCCAAGTCAGTGGCAAGTACTTGCTTTGGCCTGCTCCGGGGCCTGAAACCCATTCTAGGACTTTTTGATTCTTATACCCATCAGATGAATGTCCAGGCCACTGTCTTGGCTAGGCTGGACTATTGTAATGCGCTGTTCCTTGGCTCCAGTAAGTCAGTGATTAAAAGGCTCCAACACGCCGAGAATGCCGCCTCACGCACTCTGGTTGCCCTCCCTAGGTATGCTTTGGTCTCTGGCCTCATGTGCCGTCTACATTGGCTGCCCATAGAGCAGAGAATTCACTTCAAGACCCTTTGCTTTACTCATAAAATTCTCTCTGGCACCAGTCCAGCGATTCTGAGTAATTTGTGTCTTCCCTACGCCCCCACGCATGCTCTACGCTCTGCTGATCTTCACCTTGCCCGGATCCCCTGGGTCCACAGAGGTAAAGCCGGGGGGCGCTCTTTCCTGGAGATCGAGCCGGCCCTCTGGAACTCTCTGCCCCTTGCCACCAGAAGCACTTCCAACTATTTGGCCTTCAGAAGGGTGGTGAAGACATTGCTCTCCGTTGCTCACTAGTTCTCCTCCTTCTGCCTTCTCTTTCTTGCTGGCGTAGCGCTGGGATGTCCCATTGCTTGGACAGCCATGCACTCTATAAATATTTTGACATAAAATAACAAGATGCTTACTATTGTAAGCAGACTTGAGTTATTTGAGAGAATCATATCAGTATAATAATTTAAACTTAACATACAAGAGTGTGTACACTAAATACTAATCTATGTACACATGCTTGATTTACTTCAGAAGAAGGTATCTTTGTATCATTTTCACCACAGTATAAAGGGTGCAGGTAGTATGATGTTTAGCACCTTCAGATCTTGGTTATTTTTAGCCAATAGTGTCTTTTTTGACAACTGAGGCATAGAATGTTCACTGTTCTTAGTAGATTATTTTGAATACTTTGTGGTGTACTTCTCATGAGAGTTTCACTGTTTGCAAATATTGTGGTATAAAATGAACTCTCTCCATAGTGTAAACATTGTTTACAGTATTCAGTTCTATCAACTTCATTTCTTGATGTAGGTTCGGTGTGTGTGTCAGGGGTTTGATACAGATAAAAGCTGTCTGTAGTAGGGCATTTGATTTTGAATTGACATTCACTAATATGGCTTTCTCAGAACAGATTGAACACCATACTCAATGATGGTTTCCCATATATCTGTGGTAGTTAATGTGAACTATCCTATGTGTAAAGCCATAGCAATTTATACAGCAATATGTGGGAAAACGAAGATTGGATGATGTCGTCAGTGATGTCATCAACTATGTCATCAGTGATGTCATCAATGATGTTATTTGAGATGTCATAAATGATGTCATAAAACATGTCATGAGTGATATATGGGAGGTCATAAGCAGTGCATGGTGGGGGCGCAAGTTATAGTTAGTGCTGCTAACCATAACTGGTCGTTTCTGTGTTTTATTAATTCCAAACTTTAATGTTTACACTGACAAATTAACCTAACTATAACGTTATTTTAACCTTTGTCTTTTTTCAGTGAATTTCTAAGGTGTTTTTTAATCAAAAACATATAATTTTACTACACTTAACTATAACGTTCCTTTAACCTTTGGTTTTTTCAGTGAATATGAAGGTTTGTTTTGAAAACAAAAATATATTTAAAAATACATAGAAACTAACTACTCCAACACGCTGAGAATGATCTACTTCTTAGTTTTTGTAACTCACATAAACAGAAATATTCCCAACATAGGGGCTGATTACGATGGCGGAAGGACCGCCAGCCGTGCAGTGGTGATCCGTCCGCCATCGAACATGGATTCACGTGGATTTACCGCCCGCCAGATTAGGATGGCAGTCGGATCCACACTGCGACCGTGGCGGACGCAAAGACCGTCCGCCACGGAACCACCACAGGCAATCGTACCGATTGCCTGGCGGAGCGGTCTGCACGCGCAAAATGGTGGCGGTGCCTAGCAGGCACCGTCCACCAAATTACGATGCAGGCAAAATCCAGCCTTTCCAAGACGGCGAAACCGTCATGGAAAGGCTGGTGGGGATTGGTTTCGGGGGCCCGTTGCGGACCCCCAATGTGTTGGGGGAGGTGTTTGTGCACTTGGGAGGTACCCATGGTACCCCCTACATTTCAGTGCACTAAGTGGCAGGCACCGTGTGGTACCTGCCCGTAGTGCAGTGAAATGCACAACATGCATTTTCAACATTGCGGCGGGTGCTGCTGTCAGCAGCCCCGCCGCAATGTTAAAATACAAGATGCGACCGCCATAGTGGCGGTCGCATCCTAATTTGGTGTGCGGAACCGCCACATGCATTGCAGACGGTCCCGATCACCACCACGATGGCGGACGGACTGCAGTCCGTCCGCCATCGTAATCGGCCCCATAGTTTTCAAGTCTATGGGGCTCATTAGGATGGCGGAGGGACCGTCACCGCCAGCCGTGTGGTGGCGGGCCCTCTGCCATCTGACAGCAATTTTCCCAACGCCATATTATGATGGTGGGGAGAACCCTCAGGGAAGCGTGGCAGATGCAAAGACCGTCCGCCACGGTTCCGCAAGGCGGTCCTTTTCCGCAGGCCTTGCGGAACCTGTACACAGGGTAGCATTGCGGTGGTGCCGTAGGGATTACGATATCCCTTTCCGCCTGTCTTTTCGCGGCGGTCATCCCGCCAAGAAAAGACAGGCGGAAACAGATTCGGGGGCCCGTAGCGGGCCCCCCCTTGTATTAGGGGGAGGTAGCCGTGCACTGGGGGGTACCCATGGTACCCCCCACATCTCACTGCACCAAGTGGCAGGCACCATGTGGTGCCTGTCACGTAGTGCAGTGAAATACAAAACATGCATTTTTGACATTGCGGCGGGTGCTGCAGTCAGCAGCACCCGCCGCAATGTTAAATTGCAAAAAGCGACCGCCATGGTGGCGGTCGCATCCTAATTTGGTATGTGGGACTGCTGCATGTATTGCGGACGGTCCCGGTTTACCACAGGATGGCGGACGGACTCCAGTCCGCCCGCCATCCTAATGACCCCCTTTGTATGTATCTATTCATAACCTTCATATAATATATTTGAGAAAGACACTGATAAGTTTTTCCTATGCTGTAAACTATGTGTTTTCACCGAATATATGACGTTACAACGCAAACCATTACAGCGCAGTATTTACAGCGCAAGTACCATTACATCACATGTTTTTACAACGCATACCATTACAACCCGAAATTATGTTAATGCATTGAATGAACCATTACAACGGATACTAGTACAATGCATACAATTACATCGCATTTTTTTTAAATTTGTATAATAAACCCCTGGGACGGGATGCAGGGAAAATAGGGGTTTTGGGTGGGGTAGTGTACTAAAACACGGATACTTAAAATTAGTACTAAGTAGTGAAATTAATACTTGAGTACTAAAATTAATACTCGTGTCTTATTATTTTATAAAAAATCTTATACTAACAAATAGGTCGGAATACAAAGAAAAAAAGGGTTTTGGGTGGGTAACTGTATTAATACATGGTATTTTAAAAAAGTGCTGAACATTAAAATTAATACTCGATTACTAAAATTAATACTCGAGCACTAAATTAATACTCAGGTTTTTTTACGTGGACAATAAAAAAAAAGACATCTATAAAAGTATACTTTTATTTTATAAATTGGAAATATATTTTTCACACATAAAAAAATGTAGAGATAGAAAATAATTAACAATATAATTTTTAATCGAATATTTAAAATAAAAATACATCATTTCAATTTTTCCAAAATATTATCAAAAGGACGATGACCCCAAAAAACTAACATTAACACACTCTATTTTACGAAAATATCTACCATTAATTATTTAAAATATTAAACATAATAAAACGCCAATAACACAAAAGTAATCAAAATCCAAACAAATAATCCACCATTTTAAACTTTACCAAAACGAAAGTCCTAAAACACTTTCAATGAAGTCAACTTGACCCGCAGGTCGCCAAAATGGCGGACATAACATATATGTAAAAAAATTACGAACATTTATAAATCTAAAAAATTAATTACAGTTTTACACAGCATTAAAAAGACGACAAAAAAATATACACAAACCATATTTTGTTTTCAATTAACGTACATCAAAAAAAACGTATAAAAGCAGCCATCCACCATTTTAAAAACAGTTGTTAACTGACTGCCAGACACACCACAAGCATTTTGCCTGCCAGAAAATTATATACATCAAACAGTGCCATCTACAATTCCAAGTAAGTGAAACCTATATTAAAAGTAAAATATTAGCAAATTAATCCAAGCAGAAATGTAATCACATATAACAATTTTAATATCTTACAGCTTTTGTCAAAAAAATTTCAGCATTGCATAAAGCACAATAGAAAACACAGTCACAGAAAAAATATATAATGTGAGTAAACATAACTTTATATATTTAAATATTTATCGTTTTTAAGTAAAACAAACATTTATTAACATTAAAAAGAGTACAATATTGTAAATTTTAAAACTAATAATACTACTCTAACAAGTGCTTGCCTCAGAGAAATTAATATATAGGGCCCGATTCCGATGTCGTTCGGAAGGCCTCCGAATCGGATTTGGCTTTACCGGATCCGATTCGTAGCCCTTGTTTACGACCGAATCGTACACTGGTCCGAACGACCAAGTACGATGCGAAGATCGCATAAGCGCCGACCGAATCGTTTCCGTACCCGAACCGCTCCGTACGTCTCGTTTGTAGATGAATCGTGCCAAATATTTTTTCTTTAATAACTCCAGAGAGAACACATTTACACCAAATTACAAAAAGCATTTTTTCTGGACCAATATATAGATTTCTGCCAAATTTGATGTAATTCAATTCAGTGGTTCAGGCTAAAGTCGTGTCTAAAATCCCTATGGGAAATTGCATAAGAGAAAATGCATTTCGAGAACCCCACTTTTTCTCAGCTACTGCTTGATGAATCACCCGAAACTTTCCAAGCAGTAGCTGAAGTGAGTGGCAAACAAGTTTTCAAAATTTCATGAAGATTCGTAAAATGGCCGCAAAGATATTAGCAAGCAAAAACTGCTCCGTCTATGGAAAAGCAGACACAAACATATATATATTATCTACTGGCGGTCGCCAGTAGATAGTTATAGTTAGGACCTATTTTCCATAGGAAATCCGCGACATTCTATTTGAAATAACTCTTGTGTCGGTTGATGAATCTTCGCGAAATTTTCAAACTTTATGGCCCGCTCCGGTCCGCTCCTACCCTGAAAGTCTCAGGGTGATTCGTCAAGCGGGGCCGAGAAAAAAGGGGGTCCCAAAACGTGTTTTCCCCATTCATTTTCCCATAGGAAACTTTAGACACGGTTACAGCCCGAACTGCTGAACGGAATTACACCACATTTGGCAAAGAGGTAGTTCTTGGTTCAGAAAGAACCCTTTTGTTAAATGGTGTAAATCCGTTCAGTAGTTGCGGAGAAATTAAAAAAATAAGAGTCAAAAATCAATTTCCCATAGGAAACTTTATGCAAGGCTACAGCCCGAACTGCTGAACGGAATTACACCAAATTTGGCAAAGAGGTAGTTCTTGGTTCAAAAGAACCCTTTTGTTAAATGGTGTAAATCCGTTCAGTAGTTGCTGAGAAAATCAAAAGTAAAAACACATATATATCTGGGCGGAGCCTAACCACACATGTCATCGTGAGATCTGATTGGCTGTCAGCACTTCATCCTGGAATTGCTGGCAGCCATCTTGGGACCAATATAAATGATAGTACCCCATTGAAATGCATTGTAGTGAAGATTTGAGGGTTACCAAAAGGAGAACTATAAAGGGTGATAACAGACTTTAGTTACATTAGAATTCATTTGTTGATGGTACCATACTAATTTCAGGAATTGTGGTGTGTTCTAAGGTGATTTTACCCTGTGAAAAACCTTCTGCTGGGATATCATGAATCATGTTTGAGAGAAAACTATTTTCACATGCTTGTCCCATACAGTTTTGGAAGGTGCCCCAGAAGCTAAAATGAGAGCATATTTTCTGTAAATTCACATTATCTTTCTCAGTCATGTGAGAATGAAGTCTGACATTCTCAGTAAAACATGTATATCCAACAAGGGCAGAGACTGTCAGTTGATTCCTTTGTGTTCTACTGCAGCTTCCCAGAGTGTTCTAAAGAACAACTAGAGTGCTAACAGCCTTACTTATGACAAAAGTATGGCACACCTGAAGCCATCTTGATTGGAATAAACTGGTAACACTTAAAACATTTAATTTAAAAAGGAACAAAATGATGGGGTTCATCTTGTCTTAGAAATTATGGTTAGTGCTCTGGAAAGAAAAATTAGGACATGTTTCAAGTGTGATCTCAAATATCTTCCTGTTATATTTCAACAGGAGCAGCCTGTCAGTTGATGCCTTTGTGTTCTACTGCAGCTTCCCAGAGTGTTCTAAAGAACAACTAGAGCGCCAACAGTATTACTTATGACAAAATTATGGCACACCTGAAGCCATCTTGATTGGAATAAACTGGTAACACTTAAAACATTTAATTTAAAAAGGAACAAAATGATGGGGTTCATTTTGTCATAGAAATTATGGTTAGTGCTGTAGAAAGAAAAATTAGGACATGTTTTAAGTGAGATCTCAAATATCTTCCTGTTATATTTCAACAGGAGCAGCCTGTCAGTTGATGCCTTTGTGTTCTACTGCAGCTTCCCAGAGTGTTCTAAAGAACAACTAGAGTGCTAACAGCCTTACTTATGACAAAAGTATGGTACACCTGAAGCCATCTTGATTGGAATAAACTGGTTACACTTAAAACATTTAATTTAAAAAGGAACAAAATGAGGGGGTTCATCTTGCCATAGAAATTATGGTTAGTGCTGCAAAAAGAAAATTTAGTGCATGTTTTAAGTGAGATCTCAAATCCTCTTCTATTTCATTAGAAAATTCTGACATGCAGACTGAAACAAACACTTTCAATACCAGCAGTAGACTTCCAGTTAACTCCTTGGTGAGCAGTAGCTTTGCTACAGTGATCTAATGAACAACTAGAGTAATAACATTCTGAATTTATGGCAAATGTGTGACACATCTGAATGCCTTCTTGATGGAATCAAAGTAAAAAACTGAAAGCATTTCCTACTGAGGAGACTGCAGTAAATGAGGAAATTAGGAAACTTCATAACAAAGAAGTCTTCCAAGATGGCCACCAGTGAAAAAAGAGCCCAAATGTAGCACACATATTACCCAGATGTAGCCCACATATAGCCCAATGACAAAAGTGTGCAAAACACTTTTTATTTTTAGTTTTTTGCAGTTTTATGTAGTGCAGACTGGTCAGGTATTGGAGCGTTGCATCTTAAAACATGACCCCCTACACTACAAAAACACCACTGCACTACCCTAAACCCTAAAACACTACCCCAGCACGACCCCTACACTACACAAGCACCACTGCACTATCCTAAACCCTAAAACACTACCCCCAGCATGACCCCCTACACTACACAAACACCACTGCACTACCCTAAACCCTAAAACACTACCCCAACACCACTGCACTAACCTAAATCCTAAAACACTACCCCCAGCACGACCCCTACACTACCCAAACACCACTGCACTACCCTAAAACATGACCCCCTACACTACACAAACACCACTGCACTACCCTAAACCCTAAAACACTACCCCAGCACGACCCCCTACACTACACAAGCACCACTGCACTACCCTAAACCCTAAAACACTGCCCCCAGCATGACCCCCTACACTACACAAACACCACTGCACTACCTTAAACCCTAAAACACTACCCCCAGCATGACCCCCTACACTGCCCGAACACCACTGCACTGCCCTAAACCCTGAAACACATACCCTAGCACGACCCCCTACACTGCCCGAACACCACTGCACTGCCCTAAACCCTGAAACACCACCCCCTTCACGACCCCCTACACTGCCCGAACACCACTGCACTGCCCTAAACCCTGAAACACCACCCCCAGCATGACCCCTACACTGCCCGAACACCACTGCACTGCCCTAAACCCTGAAACACTACCCCCAGCAAGACCTCCTACACTGCCCGAACACCACTGCACTGCCCTAAACCCTGAAACATCACCCCCAGCAAGACCCCCTACACTGCCCGAACACCACTGCCCTAAACCCTGAAACACCACCCCCAGCACGACCCCCTACACTGCCCGAACACCACTGCACTGCCCTAAACCCTGAAACACCACCCCCAGCACGACCCCCTACACTGCCCAAACACCACTGCACTGCCCTAAACCCTGAAACACCACCCCCTGCACGACCCCCTACACTGCCCGAACACTACTGCACTGCCCTAAACCCTGAAACACCATCCCCAGCACGACCCCCTACACTGCACGAACACCACTGCACTGCCCTAAACCCTGAAACACTACCCCCAGCAAGACCCCTACACTGCCCGAACACCACTGCACTGCCCTAAACCCTGAAACACCACCCCCAGCAAGACCCCCTACACTGCCCGAACACCACTGCCCTAAACCCTGAAACACCACCCCCAGCAAGACCCCTACACTGCCCGAACACCACTGCACTGCCCTAAACCCTGAAACACCAGCCCCAGCACGACCCCTACACTGCCCGAACACCACTGCACTGCCCTAAACCCTGAAACACCACCCCCTGCATGACCCCTACACTGCCCGAACACCACTGCACTGCCCTAAACCCTGAAACACCACCCCCAGCACGACCCCCTACACTGCCCAAACACCACTGCACTGCCCTAAACCCTGAAACACCACACCCTGCACGATCCCCTACACTGCCCGAACACTACTGCACTGCCCTAAACCCTGAAACACCACCCCCAGCACGACCCCTACACTGCACGAACACCACTGCACTGCCCTAAACCCCGAAACACTACCCCCAGCAAGACCCCCTACACTGCCCGAACACCACTGCCCTAAACCCTGAAACACCACCCCCAGCAAGACCCCCTACACTGCCAGAACACCACTGCACTGCCCTAAACCCTGAAACACCACCCCCAGCAAGACCCCCTACACTGCCCGAACACCACTGCACTAAAGCCTGAAACACCACCCCCAGCAAGACCCCCTACACTGCCCGAACACCACTGCACTAAAGCCTGAAACACCACCCCCAGCAAGACCACCTACACTGGCCGAACACCACTGCACTGCCCTAAACCCTGACACACCACCCCTGCATGACCCCCTACACTGCCCAAACACCACTGCACTGCCCTAAACCCTGAAACACCACCTCCTGCACGACCCCCTACACTGCCCGAACACCACTGCACTGCCCTAAACCCTGAAACACCAGCCCCAGCAAGACCCCCTACACTGCCAGAACACCACTGCACTGCCCTAAACCCTGAAACACCACCCCCAGCAAGACCCCCTACACTGCCCGAACACCACTGCACTAAAGCCTGAAACACCACCCCCAGCAAGACCACCTACACTGGCCGAACACCACTGCACTGCCCTAAACCCTGAAACACCACCCCTGCACGACCCCCTACACTGCCCAAACACCACTGCACTGCCCTAAACCCTGAAACACCACCCCCTGCACGACCCCCTACACTGCCCGAACACCACTGCACTGCCCTAAACCCTGAAACACCACCCCTCAGCACGACACCCTACACTGCCCGAACACCACTGCACTGCCCTAAACCCTGAAACACCACCCCCAGCATGACCCCCTACACTGCCCGAACACCACTGCACTGCCCTAAACCTTGAAACACCACCCCCTGCACGACCTCCTACACTGCCGGAATACCACTGCACTGCCCTAAACCCTGAAACACCACCCCCAGCACGACCCCCTACACTGCCCGAACACCACTGCACTGCCCTAAACCCTGAAACATCAACCCCAGCAAGACCCCCTACACTGCCTGAACACCACTGCCCTAAACCCTGAAACACCACCACCTACACTGCCCGAACACCACTGCACTGCCCTAAACCCTGAAACACCACCTCCAGCAAAACCCCCTACACTGCCTGAACACCATTGCTCTGCCCTAAATCCTGAAACACTAGCCCCAGCATGACCCCCTACACTGCCCAAACACCACTGCACTAAACCCTGAAACACCACCCCCAGCACGACCCCCTACACTGCCCGAACACCACTGCACTGCCCTAAACCCTGAAACACCAGCCCCAGCAAGACCCCCTACACTGCCCGAACACCACTGCACTGCCCTAGACTCTGAAACACCAGCCCCAGCAAGACCCCCTACACTGCCCGATCACCACTGCACTGCCCTAAACCCTGAAACACCAGCCCCAGCATGACCCCTACACTGCCCGAACACCACTGCACTGCCCTAAACCCTGAAACACCAGCCCCAGCACGACCACCTACACTGCCCGAACACCACTGCACTGCCCTAAACCCTGAAACACTAGCCACAGCACAACCCCCTACACTGCCCGAAACCACTGCACTGCCCTAAACCCTGAAACACCAGCCCCAGCATGACTCCCTACACTGCCCGAACACCACTGCACTGCCCTAAACCCTGAAACACCAGCCCCAGAACGACCACCTACACTGCCCGAACACCACTGTACTGCCCTAAACCCTGAAACACCAGCCCCAGCACGACCCCCTACACTGCCCGAACACCACTGCACTGCCCTAAACCCTGAAACACCACCCCCTGCATGACCCCCTACACTGCCCGAACACCACTGCACTGCCCTAAACACTGAAACACCACCCCTGCAGCACCCCTACACTGCCGGAACACCACTGCACTGCCCTAAACCCTGAAACACCACCCCTGCACCGCCCCTACACTGCCCGAACACCACTGCACTGCCCTAAACCCTGAAACACCACTCCCAGCACGACCCCCTTTACTGCTCGAACACCACTGCACTGCCCCAAACCCTGAAACACCACCCCCAGCACGACCCCCTACACTGCCCGAACACCACTGCCCTAAACCCTGAAACACTACCCCCTGCACGACCCCCTACACTGCCCGAACACCACTGCACTGCCCTAAACCCTGAAACACCACCCCCTATACTGCCCGAACACCACTGCACTGCCCTTAACCCTGAAACACCACCCCCAGCACGACCCCCTACACTGCCCGAACACCACTGCACTGCCCTAAACCCTAAAACACCACCCCCAGCATTACCCCCTACACTGCCCAAACACCACTGTACTGCCCTAAACCCTAGAACACTACCCCCAGCACGACCCCCTACACTACCCGAACACCACTGCACTACCCTAAACCCTAAAATACTACCCCCAACACAACCCCTACACTACCCGAACACGACTGCACTGCCCTAAACCCTCAAACACTCCCCCCAGCACGACCCCCTACACTACCCAAACACCACTGCACTGCCCTAAACCCTGAAACACCACCCCCTACACTGCCCAAACACCACTGCACTACCCTAAACCCTAAAACACCACCCCCAGCATTACCCCCTACACTGCCCAAACACCACTGTACTGCCCTAAACCCTAGAACACTACCCCCAGCACGACCCCCTACACTACCCGAACACCACTGCACTACCCTAAACCCTAAAATACTACCCCCAACACAACCCCCTACACTACCCGAACACGACTGCACTGCCCTAAACCCTCAAACACTCCCCCCAGCACGACCCCCTACACTACCCTAAACCCTAAAACACTATCCCCGCATGACTCCCTACACTACCCAAAGACCACTGCACTACCCTAAACCCTAAAACACGACCTCCTACACTACACAAACACCACTGCAGTACACTAAACCCTAAAACACTACCCCTACACTACACAAACACCACTGCACTACCCTAAACCCTAAAACACTACCCCCAGCAGTACCCCTACACTACCCAAACACCACTGCATTAACCTAAACCCTAAAACACTACCCCAGCAGTACCCCCTACACTACCCAAACACCACTGCACTACCCTAAATCACTACCCCCAGCACGACCCCCTACACTACCCAAACACCACTGCACTACCCTAAACCCTAAAACACTACCCCCAGCCCGACCCCCTACACTACCCAAACACCACTGCACTACCCTAAACCCTAAAACACTCCCCCAGCACGACTCCCTACACTACCCAAACACCACTGCACTACCCTAAACCCTAAATCTACCCCCAGCATGACCCCCTACACTACACAAACACCACTGCACTACCCTAAACCCTAAAACACTACCCCCAGCACGACCCTCTTCACTACCTAAACACAACTGCACAATTTGTTACAGGCGTTGCAACGCAGGCCTGTGGTGCTTACTGGAAGTACCTAGTGGGCTAGTTGGGCCCCAGGGACCCTCAGGATTCAAGGTGACCTAATCCCCCAACTTAAAACGCACAACGGGCGCGTTTGCACAGTGGTGAAGGGAGGGGGCGGGGCCTCAGGTGACATGTGCGCAAACACGCCCTGTGGTGCGTTTTAAGTCGGGAATTAATTCCCTTTGAATCCTGAGGGACCCTGGGGGCCAACTAGCCCACCAGGTACCTTCAGTAAGCACAACAGAGTTGCGTTGCAGAGAGGTGAAAAAGGTGTGTGGCCTCGGAACGCCTCTCTGCAACTCAGCTCTGTGGTCCTAACTGTAGGTACCTGGGGGCTAGTTGGGCCCCAGGGACCCTCAGAATTCAAGGGACTTAATCCGCAACTTAAAACGCGCCACGGGGTGCGTTTGCACACATGTCACCTCAGGCCCCCTCCTTCACCACTGTGCAAACGCGCCCTGTAGCGCGTTTTAAGAGGTAGTTTTAATCCCCTGCCCTATTATGTACTAGGGACTTGCAGAGGAGGTCATGCTAATCACAGGGGTACCCCAACGCATAGTGTTCCCTAGTGTATGTAGGTGTTTTCACTGTATTCTAAGTGTCTTTTAGCATAGCACTGGCTCTGGTTAGTCAGAGTCAGTTACCACCAGTACCCGTCTGAAAAAGTTGTGGGCACAGGATGATTTTGCAACAAGGCCTCTTTCTGCTCCTCTGTTGGTTCTTTCTGCACATCTTTTGCTTCTTTCTGTGCGTTTTTTCCTCTTTCTTCACATGTCCTACCTCTGTAGGCATAGTTAGAAACTAGCATTTAAAAAAACCTTTGAAATTCACTTAAAAAGTCATAGGTTTCAGGCACGTTATAGTTAGAAATTAGCATTTAAAAACCTTTGAAATTCACTGAAAAAACCATAGGTTTCAGACACGTTATAGTTAGAAATTAGCATTTAAAAAACCTTTGAAATTCACTGAAAAAACCATAGGTTTTAGGGACAGTTATAGTTAGTTGGACATTTCACTCGTACAAAACCATAGAAATTCCCCGTTATAGTTAGTTCAGCTAACTATAACTCGCGCCTCGCAATGCACTGCTGATGACGTCACATATTACATCACTCATGACATGGTCAGTGACATCACTGATGACATCACTGATGACATCTCAAATGACATCACTGATGACATCATCCATGTGATAATTTCATGCATCTTCTCACACCCTAATATAACTTTTGATACACCCACTCTAAATTACAGACTGCCATTCTCAAAACCATAGACACTCCAACACCAAAAACTACATACCCACTCACTGATTCTTAGGTCTACACACACATCCACTCACTCACCCGTACAGTCACTCATACTTAGTCACTCAGTACAGGACTATCATATGCACTCATACACCTATATAAACACTCACACACCGCCACTCATCCATAGAGGTACTCACACACCTAGTCAGTCATGCAAAAAACTTAATCACACACCCATTTACTCACCTATACAGTTATACACACACCAGCTCACTTACTCATACAAATACTAGCACATTCTTACACTCTTATACAATCACTGATACAAGTACACACTCATCCATACAGCCACTCTCAAAATCACACACTCTCACTTATAGCCATTTATATACTCCAACACACATATATACTGCCTTTCACATATGTAGTTACTCACACATGTACCACTGAGATATACATTCAATCACTAACACACCCATACACACACTCACCCACCCATACAGTCCATCACAGATGCACTCTTGAAACCATGCACCCAGTGAATCACCAACTCACACATCTATGCACAGAGTCACACACACCCCACCCACACAAACACTCAGGCACCCATACAGATACTCAGACAATCAATCAATAACCCATGTAGACACTCATGTAGCTATTCAGAAAGCCATGCAGCCGCTTACAAACCAACAGACAGACGGATACAGACATTCACACAGTTTAGTCACTAACCCATGCATTCAGTAAGATACATTTAATCACTCACTTGTAGAGTCAGTCACTCACGTACTAAATCATCCATTCAGACACTTATACACCCACTCATTCTTCAATATGCCTTTCCCTATATATATTAAATATATTTAAACTTTACAGAAACACACAGTCACTGGATGATGTCATCAGTGATGTCATTTGAGATGTCATCAGTGATGTCATCAGTGATGTCACTGACCATGTCATGAGTGATGTAATATGTGACGTCATCAGCAGTGCATTGCGGGCGCGAGTTATAGTTAGCTGAACTAACTATAACGGGGAATTTCTATGGTTTTGTACGAGTGAAATGTCCAACTAACTATAACTGTCCCTAAAACCTATGGTTTTTTCAGTGAATTTCAAAGGTTTTTTAAATGCTAATTTCTAACTATAACGTGTCTGAAACCTATGGTTTTTTCAGTGAATATATATATATATATATATATATATATATATATATACACTGTCAGTCACCAGTAGGCGGATAAAGTTAGGTCAGGTTTTCCATAAACAGAGCGTTTTTTGGTTTGCTAATAACTGTGGCCCCGTTTGATGAATTTTCACAAGACATTAAAAAAAAAGTTCATCCACCTCAGGTCCTTCCTGGAAAGTTTTGGGGTGATCCGCCACTCGGAGGCTGAGAAAAAGGGGGGTCCCAAAACGTAAAATCCCATTGCATTTTCGTAGACTTCTTTAGACAAGGCTACAGGAAAAACTGCTGGCCAAAATGACAACAAAATCAGCAGGAAGCTAGGTCTTGGTCCACAGATTGTGCTTTTTGTAATTTGGTGTAAATCCATTAGGTAGTGTATGAGATATTAAGGGTCATAACTAATTGTATATTTTGGCAGTTGGGTTAGCGTGAGTCCAGTGGGTGTCCCATGAGATCACTAAATAAAAACTGTAGCCCTGTGATTGGTCAAGAAGCCAATTTTTCCTGTGACCCTTCACGCTCTCGCAGGAGCGAGAGGCTACCACGAATCTTGCGAGCACTCTGATTGGCTCGCTGTTGAAATGTTAGAAATGAAATGGCAGCTATTACGGTTTATTGTGAAAAATTTGAGGTGTTGTGGAAATGAAGTAAAAAAGCAATATAAGGGGTCAGCGGAAAGGTATGCTGTCCCCGAAGATTTAGAGAGGAGGTGTCTAAGGGATAACCACTGTGAAGATAATAAATGTATATTGTTTTTAACTAATTATTATGTTCTGGCATGACTCTCGCGGGATCGTGAATAGTAAAAAGGAGTAGATGAGTTTTCAATACTGTACGATCTCTTGAGACTCTCATGGGATCGTGAAAAGTAGGAAAGAGTAGGTGATCTTTGAATACACTCTAGTGTGTACACTTGTTACTGTAGGAAGGAATCTTACTAAAGATGGTGTTTATCAGAGCTTTGTAAGAGTTGTGAGTAGAGTATTGTCTCTTCCCACACCCTACTATGCACACCCATTATCAGAGAGAGAGGTATTAGCAGGGATGATAATCCCTGGACAGAGCATACTATGCACAAATGTAATCCAAGAGCGAGGTCTCAGTGGGGAGGCCAGTCTCTCTCCACACAGTCTACTACATACATTCGTCACCTGAGACAGAGGTCTGACAGAAGATGCCAGTCTATATACACACCCTAATATGCACACCCTGCATCTGAGAGAGAGGTCTGACAGGAGAGACTATTCAATTTATACACCCTACTACGCACAGCCATCATCTGAGACAAGGTATGTACATGGGCTGGCCTCTTTGGTCAGACCTGTAATACGTACACCTGTCATCTGAGAGAGAGAGGAATTAGTGGAGAGGCCGGTCTCTCTCCATACACCCTACTATGCAAACCTGTCATCTGAGAGAGAGGTCTGGAAGGAGAGGGCAACCCATGTACACACCTTACTACACACTCTCATTATCTGAGAGAGAGGTGTGGAAAGAGAGGCCTGTTCATGCAGACACCCTACTACATACACCTCTCATGTAAGAGAGAGGTCTGAGAAAAGAGACCACTCCCTTCTCACACCAACTGCACACACCCATCATCCAAGAGAGGGGTCTCATTGGAGAAGTCAGTCCCTCCACACATGCTGCTATGTACACCTGTCGTCTGAGACAGAGGTCTGTGGAGAGGCCAGTCTCTCCCCACACCCTACTTCACACACCTGTGATATAGAAGATGGATCTCATTGGAGAGGATAATACATCCCACATACTACTATTTCCCTCCCTACGATATTGTTGTGATCCCTCGAGACTCTCACGAGAGTAGCACACAAGCTTCAGAAAGTGACTCTTGCTGCATGGACACATGCGGTCTAATGAGTGGCCCATGAGACCTTTGGGAAAATTATTGAGGCTGCCACGAGGTGTTTTACGATCCTGCAGGAATCTTGCGAGATCGTAATGGGGAGAAGTAGAAAAAAGGCCCAAAGCTCAACCAACAGTTATCATTTTTATTACTTGGTTGAGGAAATTTTGTGATGGGATTGGATGCAGATCAGAGATAGTTCACATTGTTCTTGGGGATTTGGAGGAGAAGGAAGTCTGTTGGAGTTGTGCTCAACAAAAGTGACTGAATTTTGACTGAGACAGACTGGTGTCTTCAGTTGCATATAAGAAACTGCTTTAAGTTCAGGTCATTACAAGTATACTTCATGAGTTTTGTTGAGAAGTGTCAGTCAGTGCACTACTGTTGGTAAACTTATTCTATACAAGGTTTATTGAGCCAAAAGCTGTTTTTAGAGGATTTCTTAATATGGGTTTTGAGAGGTAGACTTTAGAATGTAGAGACATATCACAAAGTATTGGACGATAAAAAACGAAATGTTCAATCTATATCTAGTTGTAAGTAAAAGAAGCAGTGTTTCTGGAATTATAAAACAAAGGGGATATTTCCAAGGAAATGGCGCAGCGTAGCACTGCACATAATTTAGCAGCGCCCGCACTGCATCATATAAAAAATGCAAGGATCCGCCGTATTTACAAGAATACGGCACACCCCTGTATTTTCCCTTGCGCTGGCACTAAAGAAAGCTGCCTAGCGCCAACACAGACACCCTTGCACCATGGTGCAGGGGCATCTGTGTTGCAGAGAATGATTGTTTATGTGCAGGAAGAGACACCTTCCTGCACATAAACAATCTTTAAAGGTGATTTGCTCTTTCTATGTGTGCTGCAGAATGCAGCATACATAGAAAGAGCAAAAATGAGGACAAATAAATGTATTTCTCCTCGTTGCGCCAATCTATCTCCTGCTATTCAGTGGCGTTAGTTTTTGGTGCTGCCTCAGATATACAGATCCTTGTAAATCAGAGGCAGCATCAAAAGCAAACGGTGTGGCAGTGGAACACCCACAGAAACATGCATTGCAAGCTCATTTCATGCAGATACCTGTGTGAAAGAGGACCATATTTACAAGGTGCCGTTATGCCATGCAAAGTGGCTTAAAGCCACTTTGTAAATATGGAGCAGTGCATTGCACCACCGGCACGTCAGAAAAAGTGACGTTCCAGTGGCGCAATGCCCTTGTAAATATGCCCCAAAGATTCTGCAATCTGATAATACAAGGCTTAGGGGCTGATTATGATGCCGTGACGTTCGCCACCGCCGAGCCAGCGGTGGCGACCGTCACAACATCGTGACAAGTGAAACCCCCGCCATATTACAATGGCGGGGGTTTCGCGGCGGATGCAAAGTGAATCCTCCGCTTTTCCGCTGGTCGGCAATCGTTCCGATTGCCGGCCGGGCGGAATTGGCCCCTAATATGGTGGCGGTGCCTAGCAGGCACCGCCATCCATATTAGGATGGTGTGTTGTGAAGGCCTTTCCATGGCGGCTTTACCGCCATGGAAAGGCTGGTGGGGATGTTCTTTGGGGGCCCTATACGCGCCCCCGGGGGGTGGGGGGTGCACTTGGGGGTACCCATGGTACCCCCCTCCATTGCATGCACAAGGTGGCAGGCACCGCGCGGTGCCTGCCACGTTGTGCATGCAAATGCACAACATGCCATTTTGGCATCGCGGCGGGTGCTGCTTTACGCAGCACCCGCCGCAATGTCAAATATGCAGGATGGGACCGCCAGGTTGGCGGTCGCATCCTAATCAGGGCTGCGGGACAGCCGCATGTCTGGCGGCCGGTCCTGTTTCCACTGGGATGGCGGGCGGACTAAAGTCCGCCCGCCATCCTAATTAGCCCCTTAGTGTTTTTATGAACCTTACTGGACACATATTTTACCAATATGAAGTGTTTGAGTAGAGATATTGCTATTTCTAGTGTAACACACTGTGCTCTCTGTTAGGAAAGGTGAGTAAAGAGGAATGTGTAACTTTACAAATTGTTACAGAATCATGTTTAAAGGCATGTTACAATTTAATTGTGGACAAAAAATGCAGTATTTGAGGGTGTGCAATTTAGGAGAAATGAATATGAAGTTAGTGGTACAGTACATGTCAATATGTGATTGTGGGTTAAACATGTAGAAATCTTTAGAGAATATAGTGAAGTATCATTGCTATCAATTATTGATTAGTATGTAACTTTATATTTTATGGTTATTTTGTCTTTTTTAGGAGTACTATGGAAAACAGAAGCTCTGAAAAACAGAAGTACCATGTCACACAATATATGGAGGAGGAACACAAAAATTGTTTAATTTAGAAGACGGACAGTAACTGTGTAGAAAGTCAGGAAAAAAATATAATTGCACAAGTGATGTTGTTCTTACAGACTGCAGCGACATTTGTACCCTTGGAGAAGCTTGTTCTCTATAGCTCTACTTGTTTATATTGACAAAATGATTTGCTTACTTAAACAGCAGAAAAGTGTTTTTTTGTATACAAGTAGTGTTGCTATCCACTTGAGTAGTGAGGGCCTCATTTATGAGGCCCCTTGTGCCACCGGAACGTCACTTTTTGTGACATTCCGTGGCGCAGTAGCCTGCTCTATATTTACGAGGCAGCACTAAGCCACTTTTTTGGGCTTAATGCTGCCTCGTAAATATCGTTCCCTTTAACGCAGTTTTCTGCGTGAAGGGTTGTGCAATGGGTGTTGCTGGGGACGTTCCCAGCAACATCCATGGATTTCTGACACGAGAAATCGTAACTCTGAGGCAGCGCCAAAAACTTACGCCTCCCAAGGGGAGGTGTAAGGGAGGCACAACGTGGAAAAATATCTTTGTTTCTCCTTGTTTTTCCTTTTTCTTTGTGTGCTGAATTATGCAACACACATAGAAAGAGGAAAACGCCTCTAGTGATTGGTTTTGTGCAGGAAGGTTTCACTTCCTGCACAAAAAGAATCATCCCTGCAATGCAGGCACCCTTGCACCATGGTGCAAAGGTGCCTGCGTTGGTGCACGGCAGCCCATTGTGTGCCGGCGCAGGGGAAAAGGATAGGAATGCGCCGTATCTGATAGATCAGCACATTCCTCCCCCTTTCTTTTGTCGTAGGGCAGCGCAGCCGGAAGGCCTGCGGCGCTGCGGTGCAGAAAAACCTCATAAATGAGGCGCTAAGTACCTTGGGAGAGGCCGTATCTGCCAGTTGAAGGAACATGTAGGTAGCTGAAGTACTGTGTAGTTTGGCTGCATGAGCCATGTTTGTCTTAGCTATCCTAGTAAACAACAAGGGGGACAATGAGGGCTTGATAAAGGTCCACCGTACTTGCCCTGGGTAGAACTAGAAGACAAAAGAGGTACGGTGTTCTTGGGTGGCAAGTTGGCCACCTGGTTAGTACTCAGAGTGGTGGGGAGGTGGGGAATACCTCCTTTTGGAACTAGGACCCTCACACACCCAGCAAGCTAGGTGTCATGCTTCATCATATGGGTCTGCTCCTCGTCGAGCCGGCGCTGCAATGCTCGACGGGCACCCATAAAGGGGCTCTTTATCGGAGATCTTTTGTTCCTTGCCGTATAGGTGCCGTGGGTGTGAGGGGCCTGGTAAGATGTAGATGTGGTGTGTGGGTTAAAACAGGTAAGGGAATCCTCTATAATTATTTTTATTCTGGAGAGGTCACAACCTGAACAAAAAGTAAAAAGAAGGAGGGCGACTATTTTGTTTTAATCTGACAAAAATTACGCTCTACCCCTTAGTGGTCAACATGTTTCTCGCCTATAAAATGTCTCTAATAGATCAGTTGGCGATTCCTCAGGACCTAGTGACTAAATGAAAACTATCTACAGTGTGTGGTGTGGTTCTACATACCACTTCTTCTCTCGGTAGGACGTTGCCCCGGAGAAAAGCAGCCAACCTAGAGTACAAACAAAAGGAGCAAAAAACCAAATGGAAATATTGGTACATGGTCCTATTGATTCAAGTGGGTGTGTTTCACCGTACACAACCTCTTTGAATCTATACAAGTGATAAAAACAACATGATTTCATGCATATCACATTCTACGTGTGCCTTCATTTGTATTTAGAATATAAAACCTCTGTGTAACCAGTTAGAGTAATTGAACAACATGGTGAGTGAGTATCAGCTCACCTCTTAAGGATTCAAGTGCTGCTTCATCAGACCGCAGCGGAGTATATGGACACAACGTAGTGTCGCTGTTTATTAAAAGGAAAAAACAAACAACAAAATATGTTGGGTGTGGGCTTGTAGGCACAACGTTTAGTTGCTAAGGCCATGACTCTAGAGCATTAAAAGTGAAAGTTACCGCTGGTCTTTGGGAAGGGTACGCTGACTCTGATGTTCTGTAGAGCTCTGCACTAAGACATAGCTTGGGTGCTGTAGGCGCTCTTAACACACCGCACGATTGGCATAATGTCGGAGCGCATGGTGAAGGCGCCAGCAGCTACGCAGGCAGGTCTGGGGCACTTTTGAGTCTGTTGAATAACCTTGTCAATGATACCAATTTCACGACTATGGGCTTACTTTAACCTGAACCATGCCCACTTTCACTTTTAATGCTCTAGAGTCATGGCCTTAGCAACTAAACGTTGTGCCTACAAGCCCACACCCAACATATTTTGTTGTTTGTTTTTTCCTTTGAATAAACAGCGACACTACGTTGTGTCCATATACTCCGCTGCGGTCTGATGAAGCAGCACTTGAATCCTTAAGAGGTGAGCTGATACTCACTCACCATGTTGTTCAATTACTCTAACTGGTTACACAGAGGTTTTATATTCTAAATACAAATGAAGGCACACGTAGAATGTGATATGCATGAAATCACGTTGTTTTTATCACTTGTATAGATTCAAAGAGGTTGTGTACGGTGAAACACACCCACTTGAATCAATAGGACCATGTACCAATATTTCCATTTGGTTTTTTGATCCTTTTGTTTGTACTCTAGGTTGGCTGCTTTTCTCCGGGGCAACGTCCTACCGAGAGAAGAAGTGGTATGTAGAACCACACCACACACTGTAGATAGTTTTCATTTAGTCACTAGGTCCTGAGGAATCGCCAACTGATCTATTAGACACATTTTATAGGCGAGAAACATGTTGACCACTAAGGGTAGAGCGTAATTTTTGTCAGATTAAAACAAAATAGTCGCCCTCCTTCTTTTACTTTTGTTCAGGTTGTGACCTCTCCAGAATAAAAATAATTATAGAGGATTCCCTTACCTGTTTTAACCCACACACCACATCTACATCTTACCAGGCCCCTCACACCCACGGCACCTATACGGCAAGGAACAAAAGATCTCCGATAAAGAGCACCTTTATGGGTGCCCGTCGAGCATTGCAGCGCCGGCTCGACGAGGAGCAGACCCATATGATGAAGCATGACACCTAGCTTGCTGGGTGTGTGAGGGTCCTAGTTCCAAAGGAGGTATTCCCCACCTCCCCACCACTCTGAGTACTAACCAGGTGGCCAACTTGCCACCCAGGAACACCGTACCTCTTTTGTCTTCTTGTCTTAGCTATCCTATCAGAATGACTGCATCTATGATACTTCTACATTCCTATAATGGATGTAACACACAGGTTGTTTCTAAATTCCCAGCTGAACTCCTTTTTGCAAATTGTATTTTATTTGAACAGACTCTTTTGCCACCTAGCCTGCCAGAAAAAGAATATTAAAGGAGATATTGTTAGACAGGATAGTGTGGCAGAAACAAAGGAAAAGAAGATCTACGTACATCAAAATCCAGTAGGCATTGAAGCAAAAGGGAAGGAGGTGTTACTGCCTAGTAATGAGAGGGAACAAAAAATGCAAAAAAATGTTTAAAGTTTGTTGTTTTTCTTTTTACAGTTGTTGTTGTAGTTTGTTAATGTAGTTGTTGTTTGTAAGGTTGTTAAATTGTTTTTTAAATAAAATGTTTAAAGTTACTACAGATTTCTTTCCTTAATAGCTTTTTAAGAGTTCTATATTATTGCAGTCTTGCAATGGTGACTTAAACTGGCAGTTCCAGCTTTAAGAACTGTAACTGTGCTGCTGCATGTATATATATATGTTTATGGTACTATAGCGAGATTAGTGATTTTTCCCCCTGTAGTATAAGTATTTTTGTACAAGAGACAGGTTTTGGCACAGAGGTGAATGCATTCTCATAGTGTGCTACTCACTGCTGTTAGCTGCTGGAGAGGGCAGTTCTTTTGCACATCTTAGTATATATGCTTGTCACTCTGGAGAGAAGTTGCAGATCAGAGGTATGCTTCTGTGTACACCTTACCATACATTCCTGTCCGCATAAAGAGATGTCTGAGATAGAGGTGAGTGTGTTCTTACATTCAAATATGCACACTGGTTGTCCAAGACACAGTTGTCAACAGAGAGGATACTCAATTTTATTCTGTTCTAATGACATTCATATCATGAAGAGAGGTATGAGCGGAGAGAGCAGTCTCTACCCACAGCGTATTTTGCACATGTGTTACTCTGGGGAGATGTCTAAGTTGAGCCGGCAGTCTCTCTATCACCTAGTCTATATGCTTGTCATCCAAGAGAAACTTCTCAGTACAGAGCTAATGTCTTCCCCACACCCTAGTTATAGATCTGTCATTCAATAGAGATGTCGCAGCAGAAAGGCCAGTTACTCCCAACACGCTATTATGCATACCCATCTTCCAAGAGAGAGATGTAAGAATAGGGGCCAGTTCATCATCCCAGAGAGAGGTCTCAGTGGAGAGGCCATTACCTACCCACACCTTACTACGCACACCTGTAATCTGAGAGAGGTCTCAGTATAGAGACCTGTTTTTTCCTCCTTCCTACTACACACATACTTCATCCAAGAGAGAGTTCTAAGTGTTGAGGCCAGTCCTTTCCCACACTGTATTGCACATCCTTGTTGTCCTGGGGGGAGGTCTCAGTGGAATGGCCTGTCCCTATTATACCCTACTATATAGAATGGTTATCCTGTGGTGAGGTGTTTTTAAAGAGTCCAGTCTCTCTTCACTCCCTACTATGTACTGCTGCCATACTGTTGAAAGCTGGGACTGGAGTGATCAGTTTTTCGTAAAGTCCTAGGAGAAGGAGGTAAAAGTTGTAAGTACTGTAATGAAGGAGAGTTTACATTATGTGATTTAAAAGAAAATATGATCTTGCAAGAGTCTTGCAAGATCATGGGAAATAAGGTAAGGGTTGGTAAAGAGCAATGTGTATAGAGATAGGTGTCAATGCACAGGCTTATGTGTTTGAATCCTCTACTATCCACACTGAACGATGCAGACCTGTTGTCCATGAGAAATATACTAAATGCTCTAACTTGCGAGACTCTCGTGAGAGACGAAGAAATGCACGGCTGAAGTCAGGCGTTTGGGTGAGGCATTAGCCTCCCAGGAGGCTCGTGGGATCATTTAAAAAAAGGGATAGTGAAAATCTGGTGCATATAAATGATACCTATTACAACTAGATATGTTCAGTGAAAATGCAAATTCCATTATAAAAGAATGTTCTTGCGGGAGGCTTGCTAGCGTAAAGCAGCAAACACTGTGGAATGCGCGCATGACTCTCGCGAGAGGCCTGCAAGAGTTAACTACACTATTTATGAGGGCATCATGACTCTCGCACTTGTCTTATGAGTCATCAAGAAGAAAGAAAAGGTTAACAGTATAAACAACATACATAATGAAAGTATAGGGTAGCTCTGAAAAGAGCTTTTTAATTAAGATTTTTTAACAACTGTATTTTTGTCTTTTGTAACATTTGTAACATTTTTGTCTTTTTTTTAAAAAGGGTGCAACAAAAACGAGAAATTGGATTAAACAAAAAAATATCTTTTTCAAAACAAAGAGGAGAAAAAATAGGAGGAAAAATGTTTTTAAAAAATCTACTGCCGAGGTTGGCATTTATGATCCTGGACAAGCCTGTCATGTGCAGCCTTGCTTGTCTCAGAAGAAAAAATCACTTGCATGCATTAGCAGTAAAAAAGGGCTTTGTTCGGATAAAGAGGGTTGTTATCTATTTGAAAGGTGAGTACCTGGGCAGGCACAGTGTCACCAGGTTGAAAAGATGTGGACTCCCTGATTAATTATCAAGCTCTGCAGCACGAGCTAACTCAGCCCGAGTAAGGTGTTGAGGGTGCATAGCGCTAAAATGTCGCCACATACCAGTGCTACTCATGCTTTACTGCATATTCCAGCTCCACCTACTGAACTCCTTTTTGCATACTTTATAAATCACATACTTTGTAGATACTTGTTTCCCACCAGGCTACATTTAAAAACAATTGCCACACAAAGGACTTCTTGGGTTGTTGAGGTGGCAAGTTTTAGGAACAGCAGTAGGGTTCTCATCTGAATCTGAGGATGACATTCTGGTGACAGAAAATCAGCAATGTCAGAGAGAGAGTCAAAAAAGACTAACCACAGCAAAACCCAATAGCCAAATGAAGCTAAAAGGGAGGAATCTTTCTTTGCTAAAAAAAGACATTCATATGAACCAATCGCAATCCTTCCTGGGGATGTCTTTCCACTCCCGGGCCTCTCGCAGGCTTCTCGGGAGAGGCCTGCAAGATCGTAAAAACTGAGTTTTTCTATTTTAAACAACACTTAACACTTCTCATGTCTTACTTTCTTCAAAACAACAAAAATACACTATTATGAACTTAATTCCAAATGCACAATCTTGCGAGTGGATCACAAGAGCTGGACAAGAAGTAGAGCCCCCTTGTAGTCCACAGAGGGAATTGTGCATTCGACTCCCACAATCGTCTCGCCAGTTTGTAAACTGAATAATTAATACAACATACATATTGTACTGACTTTATTGTTAAAGATTAGCATTCAATAATAACTGACTACATGAAAAAGATCTCTGTACAATTAGAACAAAATGTATAACTCTATTATCTTGCGAGCCTCCCTCGAATCACCCCTGAAATTCCCGCAAGACTGATCATACACTTAAAAAATGTATGTACATGGTGAAAACAGGAGACATCCATTACAACGCAGGTATTACAACGCAATGCCTTTACAACGCAACCATTACAATGCAGACACCATTACATCGCATGCCATTACAACGCATTTACCATTACAACGCAAGCCATTACAATGTATACTATTACAACGCATGCTATTACAACGCATTGTTAAGTATAGGATGGTAAGTATTTGTTTGGTAGTTGTATTCATTTTTAATTAATAATCTGGTATTTTTAAGTATAATATTTTATATTTTTTATATGTGTTTAAAATATTTAATATGTTATAAAAAGGTTGTAATTGATTTTTCTAATACTCAGATATTACATTTAATATTAAAGGGGCTCATTACGATGGCGGGCGGAAGCACAACCGCCGTGCTGGCGGATGCAAAAACCACCAGTTACCGCCGGCACGCAGCAGTCCACACGCCCGCCCAATTACGATGCGAAAAGTAGGCCAAACACCGCCGGCAAGCCAGCAACACCGTCCGCCATCAAAGTGCGTCCGCACACGTAGCGGCGCAGCCTAACTGACACACACCGTCCGACGAAACACGTCCCGCCCGGCGTATAAATTACGATGCCGCAAACAAACGGCTCCCACGGCCAAGAGATACCGTACGACAAACCGAAGCGGAACACGGACGCCGAGCACGGACAACGAAGAAGCGGCTCCCCGAGCATGAATCCAGCACTGCAGGCCCTCCCCATGCTCCTGCTGATGCACCACCAAGGACGCAACGTACCGCGGAGACGCAGGTAGGCACACACACAACAAGTGCACGCAAACAGCGCACACAGTGCAAGGGCGGAAAAGCGGACAACCCCCCACCAGCGCGTGTACACTACACATCCACCATTGCATCCACATATGACACACAGGCCAAATCGTAACATCGCGTAACACATGTGTACACACCACCTGGGACTAGGAACCAACCACCCCGTCACGGCCCCAAAGCGGCGATGACGCCGCCACACATGCGCACAACGCAGAGGCCAACCGCAGCGCCATGCATGCGTCGCACACAGACACAGGGACACAACCAAGCAGCACACACATCAGCCCCACCCCGAACGCACATGACACGTGACAGGCCTGCCACAGACATGTCCCCAACGCCCAATTCACGGACAACACCCAACGCCACACAACCGACGCACACATGTCAGTGAAGTCACGCAACAGCAGGACACACCCCAGTGTAACAAACATGGCGTAGCACACAGCGGCGGCAACACCAACTAGGAGAAGCAGGGCCCCTTCGGGAAGAGGAACGCCAGTACCACACTGAAACACCCATACCACCCTGCACATATGAACAAGACATATAAAACGGAACACCAAAGAGCCCGGGGACCGACAACAGGTGGCCCAAGAATAACATTCACACACAAGGCCCAACGCAGAGCGGAAAGGCAGCCTGCCGCCCACACAAGGGAGAGCAGACAGCACTGAATGACCTTCCATTCCAACTCCGAAACCACAGCCCTTCGACAGAAGCCGGCGAATACAGCCATTGTCCAAGAATAGACCAACACAGGCATGCCGAGGAGACCGACCACAGGGCAGATAGCGCATATCACAGAAGCACACAACGGACGGGGAAGAAAGAAGAAAACACTCCCCCATGTCGGCCACATGCAAGTTAATTGGAAGGAGTCACACATCACTGACCTTGAACTGTCTGAGAAGCATGTGGGATGAGGGCCCGTGTCCTCCAAACAAGCCAACAGAACACAAGTCCTGTCTCCCTACGACTACACAGAGCTCACAGCAACCTCGGAGCGTGCACATTGCAGACTGCACACACAGCCGGAGCACGCCACCACAACGCACCGCTGCGAAATGGCAACAGCAACACACCTACCCAACTACGCCCGAACAGCTCAAGCTGTAAAAACCAACCTGTTACATATATTGGGATGCGATCTCCTGTCCCTGCTGAACGTAAGTTACCGACTGACTTACCGCATCACATTGTTCAGCTGCGTCATGCCCGTCTTCTACTGTCGGAGGTGTCCCTACCAGCATCCCGTGGAGATATGCCTCTCCAACCCGGCATGTCTGAAGGCGGACCTGCTACCACTACTCCTCCCTCTGGACGCACACGACAGGGCCTGCTCTGCCTATGGGGGCATGGCGTATGTGGCCAACATCGCACCCGCACTGAAATGGGACCACTGTGCCTCCACACGATGGATCATCGAGAACAGCTACATCGAATGTCACCCAGCATGCCCCATCATGGTCCTCCAAGGGACAACTTACGAACAACACCTTGACAGCCACCATCCGCTACATTGGCTGGCAAACATGTACACCACCAATGACATGGAAGCCCTGCTGGACGGCATCGCATACCTGACAACCTGTAAATTCGTCGGACCACAACGCAGGTTCCCGATTGACCTATGATGTCCAACCCCGCACCCATGCTTAGCTTCCGCACGGACTGGCCAGTCACCACCACAACAGCCATACCAAGCGACCGGCAACTGTAACCACACCATCAACGACATCGCCATGACATCGGATATGACCGGGACATGCACACTGTTCCCCATCACATCCAGGAACACCGCATGCATCGTGGGAGGCAGTGGCATGGGCTCTGTGTATCGCACCCACATGGACGGAACTGCACGAACAACCAGGACACGACATGGATCCAGCGCCCATGGACACACACACCGCTCAGTGGACATGAATAGGTCGCCTGGAGTCTGTGGGTGCTGCACCCCTCCCACCCCCACCCCGGGAATCCCATACCAGGACCTTTGCATGGACGACAAGTGCATACAACAACAACACGACCCCAGTGACTGTGACATGTCCAGTAACCACCACAGTGCAACAACAAGTGGCACGCCGCTGCATGCACGCAAGCACATGCCCTGATGTCATCTCACATGCACGCGTGCATGAGGAACAACCGCAGCAAACCTGTCACATGGAACTGAGATGGACTGTGCCCATGATGCCAAGCGGTCTGGTAGGCTACATGTATACCGTCTGTGTCAAAGTCCGCAGCTCCGCAGCTATACGTAAATGTACATTAGCACAGCCTTGGCCAAGCAGATGTCACTTTGAAGCCCACATCCCACATGCAACAGCCAATCACATGTAACCCCACACCCTATCCCATTTGCAATCATGCTCAGTATATCCTCAACATGTATTCCGCTGCCAGTAGTGTCCACTATACTGCACCACAGAGGACAGAAGACTCAATATAATGTTTGAAACCAAAACTGTCTCCGCTGACTCATTTCACAAGTACGAATGAGAGAGGATGAGAGTATGTGAAGTACACGGCAGTCGTGACATGACCATGTAGTCCACTGGTATTGGATGTCAACGCAAATGAGTAGCACAACTGTGGAAGACACACATGTGTCGTGTGAAGTCGTATGGACGCAGTGCTCAGGTGGGTGTGACGGGTAGATGCGCACATGCCAAGTTGGAGCACGCCGTGTTGGGAGGGCTCATGAACAGTACACCACCGCTTCCCTGGGCATTGTGAGAGGACACCTGTCGGGGGAGTGAACACGTGTGTGCACAGCAGCCGGGCACACGTACAAAGCGGTACCAGGCGCACCTCAGCCCACCCTCTGTGGACAAGCTGGATCCTGTTGTGCGCCCGCCATGCCCCTTGACAAGGCACACACAGCCCCAGTCGACCAGGTGTAACCCCAACATAGTCAATCCGCACAGGCGATACAGGGCACGGGATGGCAGTGGAGCATGGTGTGTGAGAGGTCTCCTCGCGCTCCTCCTGGTCATATCACGCAGGCAATAGAACTACAACGTCTAGCATGGCACAAGTCAAATGGAAGTGTAGGGGACGCACCACAGCACGAGCAGCACTGACGTCACGGGAGGTGGCTCGCACCATCCCATCCATTGCCCATAATACCAACCACGCCACATGCCATTGCGACTAAGTGCAAGCGCGTGCGCCACCACCCCCGAGCCCTCCCCAGAGAGGCCAAAGAGTGAATGTGTGGGCCATCAGTCACAGACGGACGCGGCCTGGCCGCAAGGGCAGCCACAGCCACTGGGTGTCGCAGGTGGCGGATCCGGAAGGCGAAGACTGTGATGCATAGTCCATGCAGGCCGGGTCTCCATTTGGGGCACCACGCAGGTGGACGGCGTCCCGCAACACATCATACCCTGAGACAGCCCACTCGTGCAACTGGACCCACACATACACTCCTTGCCCTCTCTGGTGCGAGCTTGGGGCTGCCTGTGCAGCGCTAGCCTCGCAGGTGCACATGCATATTGGGGGAGCGAGGGGAGGACATGAGGGCTGGGGCGAAGATGACTGTATCACTGTCAGTGAGTACAAGGGATGACCCAGATGTGGAAAGGAAGAGACGTGTCCCGTGTGTACTGCAACTAGTCGCCAATCCAACTACCCCCATGTCCGGAATGTAAGCCCGCACCTAGGCCCGCCCATCCGCCACATCGAACATACCACCAGCACGACAACCTTCCCATTCGAAACACTGACTGGGGTGGCGACCAGTGAACAATCATGTGTAGCCTACCCACGCGTACATGTGGGCCCTCCATGATCCATGTCACCTGCGGCAAAGTCATGACATGCGCAATGAGGGAAGTGAGGAGAGCTGTCCGCCCCACGCACAGAAGGTGCATCAGCTCCACAGACCCAGCAGCGAGTCCAGCAGGGGTCACATGTGCAGGGGCAGCTGTGCCTGGTGTGAAGGCACATGCATATAGACAGCACATCGACCAATGTGTAGTCTGCCCACATCTACAGTCCATCATCATGCGGACATAGGAATTGAACACAGGGCAACACATCTTAGTGGGTGCACCCACCGTGACCAACAATGCGCAATCATCGACGTACCCGCCCTGTGCATGGCCCCCACCCAACGGAGGCACATCCAGTGCCACCATCCCACACACACAAGCCTTCCACGGAACATGCTGTGTCCAATGGTCAGTACAGAGTCAGCGCCCATCTGGTGGATCCTGAACAGGAGACACATGCACACACATGCCAGCTCCCACTATGTACGTCTGCCACCTGGCACGTGCAATGTAACCTCTCACCTGTGACGTGTGACTGCAAGCACACAGCCGTCTTGGCATGGGGCTGTCAATGTGGACACCTGTCAATGTTTCGGGAGGTGTGATCCGTACAGTGCTGTACATAGGGTGCAGTGCTGACACCTACTACTGTCTCATATCCCCTCGTGCCACAGGTCCCACTTGTTTTGGCCGCTCAGCCTGTGCCCACATCGTCGTCGTCGTGTGCCATACTCATCCAGCCTCGGAAGCAGTTCCATGCTCAGCAGACATTCATGTTGCCGTGGCGTTGCCGCTTGACGAATATGCAGTCAGTCCCCATCAGCACGCCCCGCAAGTCATTGGGGCCTAGATCCCCATGTGCATGCACATGGCAGTGGTCTGTATCACTAGCCATTGCCATTGTTGGGAGACCTGTGTAAGTGTATTGTGGCCGTGCCGTCCCAGCTTGACAGCTGGGCTGTGGCTCATGTGCTTGCTCAGTCATGTCAGTGATGTGTATGCAAAATTGCTATGTGTCGTGTTGCTTTGACATGTGTCCACTGCCATTTTCCCTAGGCGGAGACCGAACATTGACCGCCCATACCAATTGCTGGCGGACATGGACGATACAGAGGTCATTAGGAAGTTTCGGCTGGACAGGCCAACCCTGCATCGACTGTGTGCCATGTTAGAACCCCATCTCCGTCCCCGCAGGGTGTATCCGACAGCTGTCACCCCCACGGCTAAGGTGATGGCCGCCATGCATTTCTTCGGCACTGGGTCATTCCAGCACACAGTGGGCAGTGGAGGAGGGATGTCCCAGCCCATGTTCAGCAAGGTGCTGAGGGATGTACTGGCAGCCATGATGCTGTACCGAAACAGGTACATCCGCTTCCCCAGGGCTCGTGAATTGGCGGCAGTGAAGGGTGCATTCTATGCCCTTGGCAGAATCCCACAAGTCGTTGGAGCCATTGACTGCACACATGTTGGCCTTGTTCCACCACAGGCCACTGAGCACCTGTACCGCAACAGGAAGCACACGCACTCCCTGAATGTGCAAGTGGTGTGCCTTGCGGACATGGTGATCACCCACGTGTGTGCAAAGTTCCCAGGCTCGGCCCATGACGCACACATAATGCGCAACAGCATCTTGCCACGACTGATGTCCAATCTGCAACAGGATCGTGGCTGTATTGTCGGTGAGTATGTGGAGTGGTGTAGCGTGCTGGTTGTGCGATGCTGTCCCCTGTCCAGTTGGAATAGCAACGGTTCTCTGTGTCCCTCACACCCAGGTGACTCTGCGTACCCGAATGGGGCATGGCTGCTCAGTCCATTGAGGAATCCTCGCACCCCAGCAGACGATCGCTACAATGAGGCACATGGGAGGACCAGACGTGTGGTCGAGCGTACCTTTGGCCTCCTCAAGTCCAGGTTCAGGTGCCTGGACCGCACCGGGGTGCGCTGGCGTACTCCCCACAGAAGGTGTGCCAGATAGTGGTGGCGTGCTGCATGCTGCACAATCTGGCCATTCGGAAGCAGATCCCCCTCATCGTGGATGACGGAGATCAACCAGGGCCCCAGCCCGCAGACCAGGACAGCTCGAGTGAGGAGGACAGCGGAGAGGAGGAAGCTGGGAATGTGCGGCAGCAGCTCATCGCCCACTACTTCACTTGACGGTGAGTGTCCATGTACGACGGCTGATGTGGCTGTATCTGTGCAGGTGTGTGTGTGCTGTGTCAGGGTGGCCGTTTGTTCACTGCGTGCTGTGTGTCAACGCTCCATGGCCAGGGTAGTATGCCACTGTTGGTGGCTGTGGCATTGTGCCCTATTGCTCTGTGCGATGTGTGTACATTGCTTGTAGTTGTTGACATGTACTGTGTGATGGGTGTGTGACACACTCATTGAATGTGCTCCTGTTCTGTCTCCCACCCCTAGGTCCCTACAGGCCCTCCGGTTCCATTGCCATGCCACGCATCAGGTGCCTTTCCGCCCAAGGTGGCCGTTGTATTCCGTACAAATAAAACACAGGGCACAAACAGCAGTTTGTGTAAGAGGTGCATTTATTTCAAACTGTGACATGTGATTGTGTGTAAGGTGATGACAAAAGTGGTGCGTGCAGTGACAATGATCTGTCGGTCATGGCTGCGTGATGCTCAGGGTGTACCCACTGGTTCTATGTCCATAGTCCAACACACACATGCCATCCAGATGGCTGTGTGGAGTGGGATCGTAGTCCAAGTCAATGCAGTGGCTGGTCAAGGAAGGCTGGCTGGCTGCCTCACTTGCGTCTGGAGCGTGCGAAGTCCTCCCGGGAGATCTGTTTCCTCTTCGGACGGCCCCTTCCACGTTTGCGAGGGGGTGCCTGCTTGCGACATGCTGGTGGTTGAGGTGTGCTCACTGGCTGTGGACGCAGGGGAACTGGACACTGCTGCTCGACCCTGCGCCCCGGCAGGTGGTGGCGGAGGGGAGCTGCTGTCCCTGGCTGTGACCTCACCGCCACCACCAGCTGGCCCATGAGGTCCACGAGTTGGCCCATACGGGCGTCCATGGACCTCAGCACCCCCAGCACCTCATGCGTGTCCGTAGCTGACCTGGCCCATTGTCCTTGGGCCTCTTCATAGGCCCCAAGGACTCTGGCCATTTGAGGCAGGGCATGGCTCCCAGGGAGGCTGGCGTTTCCCTGACCCTGCTCCTCCTACCAGTCCTGCTGCCACCGGCCTGCCCACTAGCCACATTGCTCACCACGGTCCTCGCTGTGGCTCCCAGGGTGGATCCAGTCGGCCGGGCCACCACCTGCGCTGGGGCTGGTGCCAGCGAAGACGTGGTGGTGGTGGCGGCGGTGGTGGTCGGTGCGGCGATGGTGGCGGTTGCGGCAGTGGTAGTGGCCGCAATGACCGTGGGTGTGGCCGCAACGACAGTGGCAGCAGGGGGCTGGGAATGTTCAGCAGCCCTGGATGATGGGTTGGTGGGTAGGAGGGGTCCTGGGGAGCGGCTGGGCCCTGCCACACTAGATGGGCCAGCTTGGTGGTCCGTGTCCGAAGAGGAGGACAGATCCTCCACATCCGTGTGTCCTCATTGGGGGCTTGTAGGCTGGCTGTGCTGGCTGCTGGCTCCATCCCCAGCATCCAGCAGTTCGTCACCTGTGGAGAGAATGAGATTTGTTATTGTGTTGCACCTTGCGAAGTATGTATTTGTCGTCTGACATTAACAGTTCGTGCAATCTCGTACATGGGTTTCCCGGAGGCGTGTGTGTGGCTGTACCATTTGTAGTTGTGTGTGCTTGGCAATGGGACTGTGTGCTGTGCACATGTGGCATGGGACGGATTGGCCATGCCGATGGGTGTGTTGCTGTGCCCCTACTTATTGTGACTCTGGTGTATGCGGGCTCCTGGCCCATCCTGGGTCTGGTTTGTACTTTGCTTTTGGGGTTCAAATGGAACGCTTAGGAACGCATATGGCAACATGGGGGCCATGCCCCAGATTCGCATTTGGGAGGGAATATGCTTTTGGGGTTCAAATGGAACGCTTAGGAACGCATATGGCAACATGGGGGCCATGCCCCAGATTCGCATTTGGGAGGGAATATGCTTTTGGGGTTCAAATGGAACGCTTAGGAACACATATGGCAACATGGGGGCCATGCCCCAGATTCGCATTTGGGAGGGAATATGCTTTTGGGGTTCAAATGGAACGCTTAGGAACGCATATGGCAACATGGGGGCCATGCCCCAGATTCGCATTTGGGTGGGAATATGCTTTTGGGGTTCAAATGGAACGCTTAGGAACGCATATGGCAACATGGGGGCCATGCCCCAGATTCGCATTTGGGAGGGAATATGCTTTTGGGGTTCAAATGGAACGCTTAGGAACGCATATGGCAACATGGGGGCCATGCCCCAGATTCGCATTTGGGTGGGAATATGCTTTTGGGGTACATGCTGTGAGCCATGGGTGCCGAACGTGACATGTGTTGTGGCAGCATGACAGTGCATGGTTTGAGGTGTGTGCATGCTTGACATGGCCTGCATATTTGCTGTCTGTTGTGATTTCTGGACATGGCATTGGACGCATCGTTATGAGTGAGTGATGGTTGTGTGCCAGCCAACGTATTGCAGTTGTCCCATCTCCTTGGTGTGCGTGCTGCCCTGTGCCATGTGCATCACTGCAGTGCTCGGGGGTGTGGCCCATGTTGTGTGTTGTTGCTCACAGTGTGTCGTGCGCTTCATTGACTTCTGGCACATGGTTGGTCATGG
The DNA here is from genome assembly GCA_963921515.1 of Calotriton arnoldi. Lineage (NCBI taxonomy): Eukaryota > Metazoa > Chordata > Amphibia > Caudata > Salamandridae > Calotriton > Calotriton arnoldi. Next base: position 511,277 of record CAWUFW010011942.1, read on the forward strand.
GCATGTATCTTAGCGTGACTGCTGTATGTGTGGCAGCTGTGCGGATGACATGCCTTTCATGAGACTGGGGCTGACGGATGGGATGGATGGTATGTTGTATGTGCATGGTGTGTCTGTGTGTTTGATGGGTTCAGTGGTGTTCGTGTGCATTTATGTTGTTCCGCTCTGTTGCGTCTAGTGTTGTTTGTCTTACATAGGCGTAGTTGTGGGGTGTGTGGTTGACAGGCAGTAGGGGCTACATGGACAGGACTTCAATGGTGTTTCGGTTGTGTGTGATGAGTTGCACAGTGGCTGCCGTGTGGTACTATATTCAGTGTGGCTTGTGCATGCAGACGTGGCTCCTTGGGTGTTGCTATGTCTGTGATGGGTCATGTGGGGTGTGAGTCTGTTGTTCATGTCCGTGTGCACATTGTTCACTTGTTCGTGACGGTGGGCGGTGCTGCGTGTTCGTCTGCTACGTGACATGTCCCATGTGTTGGTCGTGTTCCGGTCCTCATGCCTCCAGTAATCCAGCCCTGTCCAGTTTCCCACCTGCAGGTTGTTCGTGCGTGCACTGTACTGGATGCCACATGGTTCTAAGCGGGGGTGCTCCATGTTGCAGGTCTGTGGGGGTGGGGGGTGTTGTGGGTCGTGGGGTGGCTGGACACCCACTGACACCGATTGCTGTGGACCGTGATGTCTGCCTTTCGGCTGTCGTTGTGCACTGCGGTGGCTGACACGTGGCCGTGGGGTGTGGGGGATGCTCCTCCTTGCTGTGCTGTGGGACTAGGGGCCTGGTGTGTGTTATACTTGGGCTGTCCACCGTCCCACCCACTGCACTTTGTGTTCCTGCCACTTACCTGTTACTTGTCGGTTAGTGCAGCTGTGGCGGACACATGGGTGTGGTGGGTGCTCGTTGTGGCGCTTCTGGCATATTTGGGGACCTGTTGGTGGTTACGTGGCTGGCTGAGTGTACACATGTCCCCACGCATCTTACAGTTGTTCTGTTTGGGCTGTGTGTGGTGGTGTCTGTTGCATGTGTGTGTTGTGTATTGTGTGCTGGACATGGGGGTGTTTGTCCCTGGGAGCTGTGGCATGGTGGTAGTGCATGTGAGTACATAGCGGTGTGCTGGTATACATTAGTTTGTACTTACCAGCCTCCACTCCCCCTGCTAATCCGGCGAGGATCTCGGGATGTATGATGACTCGCACCTTCTCCTCCCACGCTTTGAAGGTCTTGAAGAGCGCGGGATTCCCTCCGCCAGTGACGGCAGCCAGCTCTCTGTTTTTGCCCTCCTTCTTCTTGACCAGGCTCTTGACGTCATTCCACCGTTTGTTTATTTCTCCTCTGTTCCTGGGCAGGGTCCCGACTGCATTGACCTGGTCTACGATCCGGTTCCACATTCTGTTTCTGGTGGCTAGTGGTGTGTGCTGGACCATGTTCCCATAGATTTGTGGGTGCACCTTGATGATCTCGTCGACCATGACCGTCAGCTCAATGGGCGTGAACTTGGGCATTCTTTGTGGTGCCATGGTGTTTGTGGTGCTGGTGCGGTGTGTGTTGTGTAATGTGCAGGGGTTTGTGGTGCCGGTGTTTGGTGGTGGTGGTGGTGGTGGTGGTGGTTGTGATGTGTGCGTTTCTGTGGTGTGCTGCTGTCCTTGCTGTGTCACTGTGTCCTCTCCTCTCTGGTTTGCAATGTTGCAAGGGGTTGTGGTCTGTGGGAGTGCTGCTTTTGTACTTACCTATGTGGGTGTGTCCTCATGGTCTGTTGTTTTCAGGTGTGTTGTGTCTGGTGTTCTGGCCTTTGTATTTTTTGTTTGTCCGGGGGTGTTTTCGGGATGTGTACTGTGCTTGTGTATTTGTGCGTGCCTTGCTGTGTGGACTTGTTGGCCATGTTGTGTGCTATTGGTTTTGTGAGCGGATGGTTTCTGTGCAGGGACGTGGGCGCCATGGCTTCTGCCGTGTCGATTCTCATCGGCGTTGTTTGCGCTGGCGGGCGGTATATTTGTAGTTTTCCCGCGCTCATGGCGGTGCGATCGTAATCTCACGTGCGGTGTGTCGGCCGTGAGGGCGGGCGGTTTTGTGTTGTCGTGCGTGTTTCCGTCCGTGGCGGGCGGTTTGACTCCGACTCGGACGATGGCGGGCGGTATCTTGTGTGATTTTTCCGCCGATGGCGGTTTTCGGTTTGTGTAATCGTAATGGCGTGGTCGGTGTTCAGACGGTGTGTGCGGGCGGATTTTTGCCGCTTCCATGCCTGGCGGATTTTTTACGCCGGGTATCTTAATGGGCCCCAAAGTACTTTAAATATATGTTTAAAATAGTTTATATTTGTTAAAAAATGGTTATTGTTTATTTTAATACTTAGGTATTAAATTTAATACTGAAGTAATTTGAAAATGTTTATAAAATATTTAAAATGTGCAAAAAGGTTGTTATTGTTTATTTTAATACTTAGGTATTAAATTAAATATTAAGGTATTTATATAATAAAAATTAGATATTAATTTATAAGTATATATAATGAGGAATGTTTAAAACATTTGGAAAAAAATTAACAGGTTTATAAATAAATACTACAGTATTTTTGAAACATTTAAGAAATACATGTATTGTGATATATTAATATTATCAGGGAGAAGAGATTAATTAAAAGTTAAAAAAATTAAAAAAAAGTTGATTAGAAGATTGAATTTAATACTCAGGTAATACAATAAGTACTAGAGTATTTTTAAGAAATTAGTTTATTAAAAGCATTGATATATATTAATATTATTATGGGGTAGTGTAATATATTAATACAAATAAATTACTAAATATTTTGAAGGATATTACATAAAATATATATGTATTCAAATTAAAACTAGTGTTTGTTTAATAAATTATTTAATAACCATGATTACTATTAATTGGAGAAATAAAGGCAGGATAAAATCAGATTAACAATTTAATTAAAAATATATTGTTTATTGAATTTTAAATAATACTCAGGTAATAAAATTAATATTACAGTATATATTTATAAAAAATATTATAATGAAACTTTTGTGAAAATAGTACTGTTAATGTGAAATATAAATTGGTAAGGAATTAATATTAAAAGTTATAATAAAATTAGGAATTTAATATTTAAAAGGTATTGAAAATATAAAGACACTATTTATAAATTAAAAAATATATAAAAAGAGACATTAATGTGTAAATAAGAAAAAATATTTTGTACTGTTTATACTAATATAATATAATATGATATGAAGAAAGAGATACAAGACGTAATTAATTAATAACATATTTTTATTAACATTTTAAATATTTTTATATTATACAAATAAATTATAAAAAATATTTAAAAAAGTTTAAATACTTAAATAATTAACAAAAATAAACTGGCAATTTATTATGTACATTTACATTTTTAGTTAAACAACAAAAGAGTGCGGACCAAAATCAGAAAAGGAATCAGGAAAAGAATCACTCTTGTGAGTTAAAAGAACCCTCACTCACCAACCTAGTTGGTGACATGCTTCATCATTGGGTTCCCACCAGAGAGGCCGAATGCCTCCCTGGTGTGCTACAACGCCTGGTTACAGCGGAGCAGGTATTTTGTGTAATCCAAGTGCGATTATAGTGAAATGTGATTTAAAAAGCGACCAGTTCAACCAAAAACGAACTTTATTCACGGTGAACTGGGCACTATTAAAAACAGTGTGGTGGATGTTAAAGAGTCCGGCTAAATTGACCAGACACATCCATGGAGCAAATAAAAAGAGATTATGGTCAACATGTTTCTGCCTCCATTTGCTCTTTGCAAGGCTTTCGTCAGGACCAAAAGTCAGAACTACCACGGCGGTATGCACTCACTAAGGCGCACCCTAACCTGTGGTGTCAGTAACCAGTAAAAACTTACGGTTTGTAGTCAGACCTTCAACATTTTTGAAAGCCACGTGTATCTGTAGTCAAGGAAAGAAAACAAACACACAAAAGCAAATCAAGTTACACAGACAAACATATATTAAGTTAGTAGGACTTGAATATTCACAGGAGTGATCAAGCGCAATCCATATTGTAGGAAATAGTGCTCTTTTAGTGTGCCACTAGAACTAAAATGTGACAGATTAATATACCACCTAATTAGGGTAGAGAAGACCAGGCACCGCGTGATTATTTTGTTTATCGAGTGCCTAGCTTTGTTTGTTTGCCACATATTATGGGTAGAGAAAGGCGCCTAGGTTAGATGTGCCACACCGGCCAATGCCAATAGTATAACAACATAACTTATGGAACTTGACTGAACATAGCATATAGCTTGCTGGTGTCGACGCGAGCTTAAAATTACAAAACATTACGAAGAAATGCAGGGAAAGTGAAAGAGAAGGATTACTTAGGATCTCCGGAAAGTATACCCCATGGGTCCTGGCGGGGGGGCGCAAACTTATAGTCACACTCTGTTCCCGTTAGAAATAGAATACAACCAGTTAGCGTATAACCGCATTAATCTCAATAGCATGTTGCGAATAACATAAAGCATCCGCTACTTACTACGCCAAAGTCCGTCACCCGTAATGGACCTATCTGTTCCAAGCCTCAGGACCCCGAAGACGGTGCCTTGTGGAAACCTTACAGTTTAAATAATACATCAAACATAGCGCCCCCGTACCGGAGCACAGGCGTCGTGACGTCATAACGTTGCAACGCATGACTCGTATTTAGCAACTAGACCTGTCAGTTTTGAATCAGGGACCTTGAATTGAATAATTCAAACTTTATTGTGCGCTCGTGAATAGCGCAAATGTCGATGTTAAAAATCACTACCAATAATTATTTTGCCAAACAGGAAGGACTTGGTTACTGACACTACGTTTTTACTGCATAAACTATAGAGAATCACCATTATCATCCTGGGCAAAATAAGTATGTTTCAGAAAACGGGGTTGCCAGTTACCAATAAGAGCATTCCCAGATTACAGGCGAAGAGATCTAAGTCCTGCATAATTCTAATAGTGATACACCAGGACAATCCCTGGACCCTAGAGGAAGAAAATTCCCTCTATGCTCCCATAACACTACCGGCATCACTGTATACAAATTAGAACTTGATGACTTGAAAAAGAATTCATTTACTATGATTCCACCTAGAACAATTAGAGTTCAAACAATTCAGTGGTTGTATCTATAGGACAAACTGACAAAAGTTAACGGGGGGAAATAAACAGCGAATGGATGGTCATTCCAATCTATCTGTAATTAGACAAACTACTATCATAGATGTTCGCTGTATGGTTAACGGTGTATGAATACACAATCTGCAATTTTTAATGATGTAATACAGTACCCCACGGGATATTGTCGTTAAGTCCCAGGGTATGGGTTGCAAGGCGGTAAACCCACCGTTGTTCCTTCTCGAACAGTCTTTGTGTTGTGTTGTTACCAGATGCAATCTGTTCAATGATTGTCCACCGCAGATCGTTCGTTGTGTGATTGAACTGAAGGAAATGTTCCGTCATTCTAGTCGCACTCTTTTTACATCGGATATTACTACGATGTTCACAGACGCGTTGTTTGATTTTGCGTGTGGTCATACCCACATACCTCAGGCCACACGGGCATGTGATGAGATAGACCACGTTAGTTGAATTACAATTGGTATGTGAGCGTTGCATCCAGGTGCCTCCGCTTTCCAGATTTAAAGTTTTCGTGGGTGCAGTAAGGTGGCAAACACTGCAGTTCCCACAGGGGAAGTGTCCCTGAATTCGAGGCAGGCCACAGGCATTCACAACGGTCGATGTTACTTCTTTCTCAGTTTTCCTTGGGCGAGTGTGTACTAGAGCATCCCTGATGCTTCTAGCTTTTTGTATGAAAACAGCGGTTTAGTCCATTTCCTGTTGTTACTCTCCAGAATTTTCCAGTGCCTATTAATTGATTTAGAGATCACATTCGAGGCAACGTTATATGTGGTGACACATGTCAATGGAACATCTTCTGGATGTTTCACATGATTCTCGAGTAAGACTTTCCTAGGCTGATTTCTAGCTCATTTGCAACCCCTTTTGAGGATCCATTCGGGGTACCCCCGTTTTTGAAGTTTCTTAGTTAGGTCAGTAGCCTGGGAGCGATAATCGTCAATTCTACTACAATTACGTCTAATCCTTAGGTACTGACCATAGGGTAAATTCTCTCGCAGGGGTCTCGGATGAAAGCTAGAAAACTCAAGTAAATTGTTTTTGGCCGTGGGTTTATATTGTCTTAGTTAGTAGTTTGCCTTCTGATTTGGTTATCACTAGGTCTAGGAAAATCATCTCTTTTTTGTCCAAGGTGTGTGTGAACCTTAAGTTGGGGTCCAGGGTGTTGATCCATTCTACAAATTCTAGTAGTGGGGCTTCAGGGCCTTGCCAAATGATCAAAATGTTGTCGATATATCTTTTCCAAAAAGATATACCGAAAGAGTAGGGGTTATTTGCGTTCAAGATGTATTTGCGTTCAAAATCATGAACATACAGTCCCGCTACGCTTGGGGCAAGGGAACTGCCCATAGATGTCCCTGTTGTTTGTAAAAAAAGGTCACTCTTATATTAAAAAAATTCCGTTTTAAGGCCAGAGTGGCACACTCGATGATGAATTGTCTGGGAGTCTGGTATTCCCAAATACCTTCATAGAGAGCCTTACTCAAAACTCTGATGGTATCGTCCTGAGGGATGCTGGTGTAGAGGCTTTCAATGTCTAATGAAACCAAAAATGTGGATTCCTCATCCACCGTGAATTCCTGCAAGATGGCCAGAAGACTCTTAGGGGCCGATTCCGATTCGGGCCGGAAAACGTACCGACCGACTCGGAGCCGGAATTTATTCCGACCGACACGTACCGGTGCAGCACGACCCGCAAAGTACGATGAAATGCGTGCAAAATCCGACCGACTTGTACGGAACACAATACGAATGACCGAACCGCGCGGAAAACAGCTATCCGGCCGGAAAAGAACGCGAATCGAACAGACCGACACGTACCAGGAAGAATCCCGAACGAAACGTACCCGCGAAATCCGACCCGCCAAGTACGATGCAACACGTGGAAAACACGACCGAGTCGCACAGAGCCCAAGCCGTACGACCGACACGCATAAAAAACTGCAAGCCGAAGCAACCCAATACACCCCGACCAACGCGTACGCAGCACAGAAAACAGCACAAACACAGCGTGAACGAATCGGAGAAGCTCGCACGAGACAACTGCAGGGTCCGACTCGGTCAGAAGAACATCTCCTACATGCACAAAAAGTACAAAGGAAAAAAAACAAAAAAAGGCCAAACAAGCAATTACAAAGCCAATAAATACTGGGGGGGGAAACAGGGAACACAGACACACCCACAACTCCACCCATATAAAGGACACAAATCCCTACCATGATCCTTTGCAAATTCAAATTACCTGCCAGCACTCAACAGACAGCAACCACACACCCACCCACAGCTCATCCATCACACAAGCCACACACCATCAGCACCTCAACAAATAGCACCCTCACATACACCCAGCAAAACACACACTCACACACCCTCACTTGCACACCCCCACACACATCACTCACCACCACCACCCATCACCATGCCCCCGAGGAAGAATCCAAAGTTCCTAGATAGTGAATTGGAAGTCCTGGTAGATGAGATCCTCCGGGTAGAGCCACAGCTGTTTGGTACACTGGTCCAACAGACCCCCATGTCGCAGAAAACCAAGATGTGAGAGAAGATCGTCGACAGGGTGAACGCACAATCACCATGTTTGTGCACAAAGGAAGACATCCAGAACAGGTGGTATGATGTGCGCAGGAGGGTCAGGGACCTGCTTAAGAAGGACTACCTCTTGAGCCAACACACCGGCAGTGGCCCTCATGCCTAACCAGTATACCTCAGGCCCTGGGAGGAGAAGGTGCGGGCAATCCTACCACCAGTCAGCGTATATGGACTAGAAAACATCCCAGAGCCTGGTGAGTACACAACAAATGTACACAATATTGTGCGACAATACACACACATCACTTTCAAGGGGAGAGTCAAACCATGCACCCTCAGCAAATACACACCAACCACAAGATAATCATTAGGCCTGGGCGAAGTACTACGCTACGCTCGCGTAGTTTGCGAAGTTTGCGTTACTTCGCACTACGCGAATTGCACGTAGCACAGTGCAAACACGCGTAGCGTAGCGGTCATTTTTGCTTGCTCGCGGTCCTCAACGTCAAGTTGGCGACCGCGAGCAAGCAAAATGACATCCCGGCGAGACTTTTTCTCGTTCGCGATCAGCAACATCAAGTTGCCGATCGCGAGCGTGGAAAATAAACCTCCGGCGAGATTCTCAACGCGGGAGGTCAGGTTTCTCATTGAGAGTGGTTGCGTATGCTCGCGACCGCTCGCGATGAGAAACTACCAGTCCGCGTTGAGAAGCTGCCGCTCGAGTAGAAATCTACTCGAGCGGCAGAAAACGACCGCTTGCACTGTGCAAGAAGCCGTTTGCAATGATTGCACAGTGCGGACAAGCATCCGGCACTATGCAATCAGTGCGAACAGCATTTTGCACAGTGCACTACGCAGTTCGCGTAGCTATGCGTAGCTCGCGTAGTGCGAAGTGCACTTCGCGTAGCTTCGCGTAGCGCTACTACGTGAACTACGCCCAGCCTTAATAATCATCCCAAGATGTGTATGTCAGTCAGATAAACACAATACATGCCATTTCATAGTGATATGTAACTGTGTCATGACATGTACAAACCCAACAACAAACAGAGCTAGGCAGTGCCACAAATCTAACCAACAAACACAGTCAGATATGTAGCCACCACTACAACACCACCTCACAGGGAAGCTCACTGAAAGGAAGGAATTATGTGTATGCTGATCAAGTCAGTGTAGCCAATAGCATGATGGGAGTTGTAGTCACAGATATTGCCCACCCTCACAATACGCCCATCAACACCACTATGAACCATGCTCACATCACAGGGAGTGGAAAACAACTGACAAGATGGCTGACACTGGCTACTGCTGTGGGGAGCACAAGGCTCTGCTGGCAACTGGGCACCAACCAACAGCAGGACACCACTGACTGACATCCTGAAAGACAACTCGCACTCCCTGCAATGGAAGCACGTTCCATGGTGGGATATCTGGCTGGGTGGGAAGGAGGACTGACAGCACTGACCATAGTTACCAGCTGCTTTTCTCACACACACCCTTAACACAAACTTCTCACAACTCACCTGGGAGAATGCATTGCCACACACTCTAATTAAATATCCCACAAAGAACCACCACCCTGGGTTATGCTGTGTGAAGCACAGGGGCACACATGGGACTTGTAGCCAAACTAACCCCAGGATAACACTGTCAGCCATCTTGTCAGCACAGGCACACAACCCCACAGGGAAGCAGAGTCAAAAGGAAGGAAGCATGGACATGCTGGGAAGGGGGGTGGAGGCAATTGCAGGATGGGAGTGGTAGTCACAGCCCAACATCCCCCACCCACATGGCCCAGCAAGCTCACACCCAAGCATGCACACCTCACAGGGAGTGAAAAGCCACTTCAAAGATGGCTGACACTGGTGCTCAGTTGTGGGGAGCACATGGCCCTGCTGGGAACTGGGCACCAACCAACAGCAGGACACCACTGTCAGCCATATTGCCATTGCTGTCACACTCACACACAGTGAAGTCCACTCAAAAGCAAGTAAGTATGGGCATGCTGGGAAGTGGGGTGGAGGCAATAGCATGATGGGAGTGGTAGTCACAGATATTGGTCACCCTCACAATTGGCCCATCAACACCACCCTGAACCATGCGCACATCACAGGGAGTGAAAAGCCACTTCAAAGATGTCTGACAATGGTGCTCAGTTGTGGGAGCACATGGCCCTGCTGGGAACTGGGCACCAACCAACAGCAGGACACCACTGTCAGCCATCTTGCCATTGCTGTCACACTCACACACAGTGAAGTCCACTCAAAAGCAAGTAAGTATGGGCATGCTGGGAAGTGGGGTGGAGGCAAAAGCATGATGGGAGTGGTAGTCACAGATATTGGTCACCCTCACAATTGGCCCATCAACACCACCCTGAACCATGCGCACATCACAGGGAGTGAAAAGCCACTTCAAAGATGTCTGACAATGGTGCTCAGTTGTGGGGAGCACATGGCCCTGCTGGGAACTGTGCACCAACCAACAGCAGGACACCACTGACTGACATCCTGAAAGACAACTTGCACTCCCTGCAATGGAAGCACGTTCCATGGTGGAATATCTGGCTGGGTGGGAAGGAGGACTGACAGCACTGACCATAGTTACCAGCTGCTTTTCTCACACACACCCTTAACTCAAACTCCACACAACTCACCTGGGAGAATGCATTGCCACACACTCTAATTAAATATCCCACAAAGAACCACCACCCTGGGTTATGCTGTGTGAAGCACAGGGGCACACATGGGACTTGTAGCCAAACTAACCCCAGGATAACACTGTCAGCCATCTTGTCAGCACAGGCACACAACCCCACAGGGAAGCAGAGTCAAAAGGAAGGAAGCATGGGCATGCTGGGAAGGGGGTTGGAGGCAATAGCAGGATGGGAGTGGTAGTCACAGATATTGGTCACCCTCACAATTGTCCCATCAACACCGCCCTGAACCATGCGCACATCACAGGGAGTGGAAAAGAACTGACAAGATGGCTGACACTGGGTACTGCTGTGGGGAGCACAAGGCCCTGCTGGCAACTGGGCACCAACCAACAGCAGGACACCACTCACTGACATCCTGAGAGTCAACCTGAACCCACTGCAAGGGTGGCATGCTTCATGGTGGGATAACGGCTGGGGGGAGAAGGAGGGCCGGATGTCAACCAAATACAACCAATGCAGACCATGTACACACCCCAAAATTCATATTGAGATGCTCAAAGTATGCAGGACAATGTGCTACACCAATATCAACCTCTGACTGTGACAACTTAGGACAACGCAATGTACAGGCCCGCATCCAGAGGTACAGTCACAACTGTCAGGTGTGTCAACCATTGATGCCTGCAGAAACATAACATACATTGTGTGTGTCTCCCAAAAACAGGTGATGATGGGGACACAGCAGCAGACGCTGAGGAGTCCCCGTCCCAGGCTCAAGGGGAAACGGAGCTCACTGGTGTGGAACAGCCTCTGCCCTCCTCGGATGACGAAGACCTACCTGGCACCTCCGGAGCAAGTCATCATGCAGCACCAGCAGGACCGCCAGCTGCACCCCCTGCACCCACCCCTCCAACGACTGTCAACACACAAACCACCCCTGCCGACACGGACAGACCAAGGAGCACCACCACCACCAGCACACGGACCCTGGACCAACGTGGGGCTATGGACACCAACACCACCAACAACCCCCAAGGGGACCCAGGGTCACCTGTGCGTGCCACCTCAGGTACTGCACGTGTCGCCAGGGGTGGTGGGAGGGGTGGTAGACATAGGTCGCTGCTCGCAGAGGGGTCTGGACTGCATGATGACCCACAACTGGTACGCATAGCCGATGCGTACCAGTCCAGAACCGGAGAGCTCAGCCAGGTAGTGGGGCTCCTCAGGGACATACGACAGCAGCAGGCTGCCCATCATGCCCGCTTGGACTTACACATGTCCCGCATGGAGTCCAAGTGGGACACACTGCAAGAGATGACGGCGGTGCATAGGGACATATTACAATGCCTCCGCCAGATGAGCAGCAACCAGTCAACACCTCCCTGTGTGCCCACAACATCTGGTGCTGAAACAACTGCAACTGCCACAGGGAGGGAGGATGATTCTGGCGGAAAGTCCCCTGCACCGCAGCAGCCTGCACTTGAGGGTCCCCCCCCAAAGAAGAGGGGTCGTCCGAGGAAGGGCGACTGAGAGGCCGATGGCCATGCGCAACCCCCAGGATGCCAAAACCTGTTCTAGATAATCACCTTTGTGCGCAAACTGTTCACCCTGTTGAATGCAACACAACTCCCCCACATGAGATGGGGAGTACAAGTTGGACCAATGTATCAGATGACTGTGGACTTTACTCAGGACATTTCTGCTACCAGGACTTCCAAATCATCTAGGAACTTTGGATTACAATCACAATGTACAGCACCCACCATTCTGTGCACTATACACACACATGTATGACAATAAACACACTAATACACCATACCTGCCTCTGTTGTGATTCCAACGTGGTTTCTGTCATGGAGATGATGACCTGCGAAATTACACTGTGCATGCTAACTGCTACAGCTAGTACAACACAGGCATGTGAGTCATGGCAACGTGACACATATGAGGGAGACACACCACTAGGGCTACACAACATATACACACCAAGGCCATCTGACTCATCACCTACACCGATGTTGCCAGGAAATACGGTGCAATGCACAGACACAACACCTATTCACAGTCTTTGCCAACTAGCCCACTGGTGCAGTAAGCAAATGTCAGTCAGATGTGTGACCACAGACAACGCACATCACAAAGTGAAGCACAGGTTTATTACACATTTGCAACATGTTGTAACCACTACAGATGCAAGGTAATCCCACCTGGCAGTGGGCACACAGTCAACAAGTGTAGAAGGAAGGAAGTCCATGGGTGTGGCGCACATCACCTGTAGGGACACGACAGCTACCACCCTGGAAGTTGAATCACGGTGTCGGGGATCACAGTTGACCAAACGACTATGAAAGTACCCTGTGAAGGACAGAAATGACACACAGTCAAAAGCACTGAAGAACAGGACCGAACTGCAATACTCATGCCCAATACATGTCACAAGATACCCACCCAGAACCAAGTTAGCATGTCAACACTGTTGGGGAGTACAGACTACCTGTAAGGACACATCGCTACACGCATACAGTCATGTAGCACATGGCCACACTCAAACAGCACCAGAGCACCACCAACACATATCATGCATACTCACATCATTGACATGACATCTACGGATACTTACATTCAGCTGAAGAAGTTGGTGATGAGCTGTGTGCGGACATCACCATCATCATCATCATCATCACTGGCATCGTGGTCCAGGCCAGGATCCTCCACAGGTGGCGGATGTTGGTCATCGTCATCCAGGATGAGAGGCAACTCCTTCCGCACTGCCAGGTTGTGTAGCATGCAGCAGACGATGACAATCTTGCACACCTTTGCTGGGGCATATGGGAGCGCCCCTCCTGTCTTATCGAGGCAGCGGCTCTTCAGGAGACCAAATGTCCGCTCGATCACTCTCCCGGTCCGACCATGTGCCTCATTGTAGCGCATCTGGGCTGGTGTCACAGGGTTCCTGTGGGCGTCAGCAACCACGGCATGTTGGGGTATCCGGAGTCACCTACATACAGACAATTGCACATTAGCTGAGTTGGAAAAGAGGGTGGAACACTACATTGCAGAACACACACAATGGTACAAAGTCAGTACACACCAACAAGCCAGGCACGCTGGTTCCGCATCTGTGACATCATCCTCGGGATGCGACTGCTCCTCATCACGAAGGCATCGTGTGCAGAACCTGGGAAACGGGCACAGACGTGTGAGATGCTCATATCTGCAAGACATACCACCAGTGCATTGACCGAGTGGTAGTGTTTGCGGTTCCTGTATGCCTGCTCTTGGGCCTGTGGTGGTACCAAAGCCACATGTGTCCCATCAATGGAGCCAATGACATGCGGCATCCTCCCCAGGGCATAGAAGTCACTCTTCACGTCAGTGAGTTGTTGGAGTATAGGGAATAGGTGTACTGGTTCAGGTATATCAACATAGCCTCCAAAACATCGCGGAGCACACGGCTGAACATGGTCTGTGACATCCCACCAGCAGACGCCACAGTGTGTTGAAAGGTACCGGTGGCAAAGAAGTGTAGGGCTGCCATCACCTTCACCTTGGGGGTCAGCGCTGTAGGGTATGTCCGGCCAGGTTGCAAATGTGGGGCCAACCGCACCGTCAATACCTCAATCAGCGGCCTGGTGAAGCGGTACCGTCGGATGCAGTCCTGTTCGACCATGGTTGCAAGGTCAGGGAATGGTCTATGGACAGCTGGTGCCCTGCAGTGCATAGGTGAAGAAAGAAAGATTGTCAGTCACCCCACATATGTGGCATTGACCATACTCAATATCACATGATACATCATTATGAGACACAAGTACATGATGTGTGCAGTTCCGTAAGAACATGTATGGCACCTACATGGCCAACATCTAACATCACAGTTCAACAAGTGGCATCAACAAGTCCCAGGTCGTGCCATGGGATATCATGAGGCCATGTCACAGTTCCCATGTCCTGCTGCCACGTTCCAAACACAACCCACAGTGACATGTGAGGACAGATGTGCCCCAGGCATCACAGCTCATCGACAGGTAAATTCCCAGGGACCCTGTATTGCCACATGGACACTGGCATGACATAGTGTATCATGAATACACCACAGCAAAACAACCATGACCCCCACAGGTAGTGGTCCCTGTTGCCTCGGCAGGACAGACATGGACGTCTGTGACACACACACGCACAACATCAAAGTCCATGCACAAACAACGTCTCCCATTGTGCACATTGAATCCGAGACATCTGAAACACAACATGCACACAGACTGTGGAGGGCCATCACAATTGTGGCAATGGGTCACCTTGTGACGTACATACCATCCCACATGGGACTCAGGGTGTATGTGACATAACACACACATACACAACCTGGAGATGTGACCATGCCACATGCTCAGAAATGAACAGTTGCACATCACAGTGGTCATGTGCACGACACACCAAGGATTCTGTCCCCATGAACACGTGCACAGCCTGGGAGTGGCTGCCCCCAAGTGACACCCACAGAACAACATGTTCACCCCCATACACGGAATAGGTAATGCAGCCTTACATGCCTTAGGATACAGTGTGGACAGGCTGTGGTGTTGTAGGTGTGCCCCTCACTCCCTGGGAAGTATAAGTGGCTGGCATATGTTCACCTGTGACAGGCATGGTGACATATGCCAGTGACGCGTTGGACAGCAATGGACCGATCGGTGCGCACACATTGGCCATTGCATTCAATGTGAGCGGGTACGCGTTGTATTCGCAATACGCGTTGGACAGCAATAGGCCGATCGGTGCGCACACATTGGCCATTGCATTCAATGTGAGCGGGTACGCGTTGTATTCGCAATACGCGTTGGACAGCAATGGACCGATCGGTGCGCACACATTGGCCATTGCATTCAATGTGAGCGGGTACGCGTTGTATTCGCAATACGCGTTGGACAGCAATGGGCCGATCGGTGCGCACACATTGGCAATTGCATTCAATGTGAGCGGGTATGTGTTGTATTCGCAATACGCGTTGGACAGCAATGGACCGATTGGTGTGCCCGGCCGGCCCATTGCATTCAATGTGTGCGGGTACGCGTTGTCTCCAGTGCAGCGTTGTACAGCAATGGACCGATCGGTGTGCCCGGCCGGCCCATTGCATCTGTTGTGAGCGGAGTACGCGTTGAACTGCAATGGACCGATCGGTGTGCCCGGCCGGTCCATTGCATTCAATGTGTGCGGGTACGCGTTGTATCCCGGGTACGCGTTGTACAGCAATGGACCGATCGGTGTGCCCGGCCGGCCCATTGCATCTGTTGTGAGCGGATACGCGTTGTACAGCAATGGACCGATCGGTGTGCCCAGCCGGCCCATTGCATCTGTTGTGAGCGGGTACGCGTTGAACTGCAATGGACCGATCGGTGTGCCCGGCCGGCCCATTGCATTCAATGTGTGCGGGTACGCGTTGTATCCCGGGTACGCATTGTACAGCAATGGACCGATCGGTGTGCCCGGCCGGCCCATTGCATCTGTTGTGAGCGGGTACGCGTTGTACAGCAATGGACCGATCGGTGTGCCCGGCCGGCCCATTGCATTCAATGTGTGCGGGTATGCGTTGTCTCCCAGGTACGCGTTGTACAGCAATGGACCGATCGGTGTGCCCGGCCGGCCCATTGCATTCAATGTGTGCGGGTACGCGTTGTATCCTGGGTACGCGTTGTACAGCAATGGACCGATCGGTGTGCCCGACCGGCCCATTACATCTGTTGTGAGCGGGTAAGCGTTGTCTCCCGGGTACACGTTGTACAGCAATGGACCGATCGGTGTGCCCGGCCGGCCCATTGCATTCAATGTGTGCGGGTACGCGTTGTCTCCGGGTACGCGTTGTACAGCAATGGACCGATCGGTGTGCCCGGCCGGCCCATTGCATTCAATGTGTCGGGTACGCGTTGTATCCCGGGTACGCGTTGTACAGCAATGGACCGATCGGTGTGCCCGGCCGGCCCATTGCATCTGTTGTGAGCGGGTACGCGTTGAACTGCAATGGACCGATCGGTGTGCCCGGCCGGCCCATTGCATCTGTTGTGAGCGGTACGCGTTGAACTGCAATGGACCGATCGGTGTGCCCGGCCGGCCCATTGCATTCAATGTGTGCGGGTACGCGTTGTCTCCAGGGTGCGCGTTGTACAGCAATGGACCGATCGGTGTGCCCGCCCGGCCCATTGCATTCAATGTGTGCGGGTACGCGTTGTCTCCCGGGTACGCGTTGTAGAGCAATGGACCGATCGGTGCGCACACATTGGCTATGGCCTGGCCTGGCAACGGACACGTTTTCAAATCTTGAACGAGTCTGATGCTGTAAATTCAGTTGGTCACCCACAACAATGTTGCAAATTCATGGGTGTCATGAAGTTGAACTTTTGAAGGATGCTGTGGGCGTGTGTAAGTGGTGCAATTCCATGGATTGGCCAGATTCAGAAGATGCTAACGACTTGGACCTATCACTTTGGACACATGGGACAGTATCTGCCTCTGCAGCACACATATAATGCTGGCTGTTCCCCTGAGAGCTCACTTGCCTGCACTACATGCTCCAGGACGACATCTGCCACCACCACTGCTGCTGTATCTGCACCCTCTGGACCCTGCAATGGCACGTACTGTGGAGAGAGCCCCAGCCTTCAGCACTGAGGAGAGCCAGGCCCTGCTGGACAGCCTCCTTCCACAGTACAGCAAGCTGTATGGGAAAGCAGGGGAGCAGGTGAGTGTGCTGTCCAGTGCCTTACTAAATGTGCATGTTGTCTGACTAGCAAGGCTTACAGTCTGCATGCCACTGGCTAGCAGGCTCACTGAGTAGTTGTCACCCCCATAGTGTGTAGTTACATGCACTGAACAGGTATAGTGCAGTGACAGTGCATTTAAACAAGGTTTTACTTCCCAGGCAATGATACCATGTAGTAACTGCTGGAAAACTGTCCATAGCCATCGTTGCACTGCCTGTGTACATCATGTGCCCCTGTGATTGAGACATGTATATCCAACTGTGTAATGCACGGATATGTTGCATGTGTAGTAATGGCATTCTCACTTTGTTCATCCTCACAGGTTGATGCCCACCAGAAGCAGCAGATATGGCTGACCATCGTCCGGGCAGTGAGATCCGTGGGGGTCTACAAGCGCCGGATCCGCAACTGCCAGAAGAGGTGGCAGGACCTTCGGGGCTGGACCCGGAGGATCGCACGGGTCCAGCTGAAGCTGTCGCCTCCTCGCAGGAGGGGCGGACACCGGACCCTGACCCCCACATGCTCAGGATCATGGCGGTGGTCTTCCCTGATCTGGATGGGCAGCTGAAGGCCAGAGAGCAGCAAGGAGGGGGTGAGTCCATGACTGCATTGTGAACTTTGTCTGCCATGCTATGTGCCCTTCTCTGGCCTGGTTAAACGTCCACAGTACATCAGTCATGTGGTCCAGGACCCATGTCCCTCAATTGTGCACTGCCCACTCCTCATCTGATACCCAGGTGTGGCCCTTACAGTCAGGGAATTGTGTCACTTGGGTACTGTGTCCTTGCATTTTGCTTAGCTCAAGGTGGGGGACAGCATTTGTTCCCCTAACTCTGTGGTGGGCATCATGGGTGGGTCCATTGCTAACACAATGCCTGTGTTCTGACATGTAATCTGCGTGTTACTTTAATATGTGGTCCAATTGCTGAGCTGATCCACCACATGTGCCTGGGGTATCTGGCACACACCCATGCTGCGGGTGGGAACAATGTTTGGGCCCCAGGAGTGTGTATATTACGTGTGTCACACATACTTAGCCACCTGCCTACTGTCCAGGGCTCATCCCTCATTCACGTGGGGCAGGACAGTCATGCCTACTCCAGGCCATACAATACACTCTGTACTCCCACTCCCGTGTATCAGCTGACACATTGTGCTCAGTGATATGTCCCCTCAGGTGTCTGCCTCTGTGTCAGTGTGCTGTGGCTACGTTGTCAGGACTACTGGGGTGTTTCTCGGTTAGGGCTCAGCATGCCACCGGAGATGTGACCATAGGAGACGATACTTGTGTGACATATAGGTGTTTGATCACTTGACCGTGCAGACTGGGGTATGCGAATGTGAAGTTCAGGCAGCTGTTTCCCATTCACAGCAGATTGTGAGGTGCTCAGGTTCAGAGGGTTGTGTTACAGGTCTCCCATATGTCCAATCGGTATGACGTGGACAGATAAGGGTTCAGATGATGTGGTGTGTGGGGGATGTACATGTGCACTTGTTCAGCTCCAGGACTTGCATTCCCCATGACCTACTATTGTGACACAGTGCAGACTGTTGTTGTCTGGCTGCCCTGCCCATGTGACTGGAGACAGTGATGTATGACTTAGCAGGCATGCCTGTGCCATGGCATGTAACTTCCTATGAGTGATCCTGCAGGGGAGTGACATGTGCTACATGCACACCATTATGGCAATGACTATCAGGACATGGGTGCATCATGGTGTCTGTCGCTGGTGTGCATCACATGCATTTCATATTTGACTCTGGGCATCCCTTTCATCCGGACACCTGTACTGACTCAGTGGCAAGAGTTGTGATGTGTGCATGTTCACATGCTTCACCGTGTTCTCTGCACTGTCCAACTACTGTGTAGGTGGTGCATGTGTCCACACTGGGGTATTGCCATCCAACAGACACCAGACAGATGGGTGCAAGGCCAGGAGGGATGTGAGTGCCATGGTTGACCATCAGACTGACAATTGGCTTCTCCTATTCTGTTTGGGCACTTTTGGCAATGTTCAACTAAGGATGCCAGGGCTTGCTCTGTAATGTGCTGTACTTACTGTGGTGTGAGCGTTCGGTGCAGGTGACTGATGTCTGTCTGTTTCTCTATTGTTTGCAGATACATCCACGGCCACAGGAGGGGACAGCTCCACGGACCAGGAGGAGCCGCAGAGCCAGACTGGGTCAGCAGCCGAGGAGTGGTCGGAGGGACCCAGTGGCACGGAGGGCGAGGGGAGCCACACCGAGGAGTCCTCAGCAACATCCACCTCAGCTGAGGACCACAGCAGCTCGGAGGATGACTCCCTTGTGGAGGCGGGTGTCAGCAGCCACCACACCCCAGCTAGTGTTGCTGTCCCCGCCACCACCACCACCGCCCTCCCATCGGCTCCCATTCCCGAGGTCCGTGGAGGCTCCCATGTTCGGGAGCGTGTCTCCTTCCGGCCAGGCACCGCACCCCCTGCCCCTGTGTCCCCTGCTGCCCTGAGTGAGGAGTCTGTGTACCTCCTTCGCCAGCTCCATGTAGGGCAGACAGCGATGCTGAGTGTCCTCCATGCACACACCACTCTGTTGACTCAGCTGGTGTCGTTCATGGAGGGCATCTCATCGGGCATGTCTGCCCTACAGAGGGGCAATAGGTCCATGGACTCCTCCCTGATGGCAGCAGTGTCCCTCCTCCAACAGTCCCTCACCCCTCCTGCCTCTGCCCCATCCACACTCCCCAGCACCTTACCTGTCCCAAGCACACACACACTGGCACAGGCACACACCAGCACAGACAGAAGCAGCACACAGACACACACGCCAAAATCAAGACGCACACGCACGCACAGTCAGGGGACTGAAACCACACTCACAGGGGATGGGGCCCAGGCACACACACACGCATCTACAAGCACTGCGCAGTCCTCAGTTACCTCTCCCTCCAAAGCCCCTTCCCTTGCCTCACCTGCAACCCCAAAGACACAGCGGGTCTTCCTCAGTGACCTCGGCCTCTTCCACTCCGATCCAGCTGATACAGCATTCAGGGGGAAGAGGAAGCCCACCCACACGGAGCGGAGTGCCCCTCGCCCCCGGACACCCTCCCCCAGGCGCAGACCGACTGAGGCCCCCATCCGCAAGTCCCCCCGGACCCGGAAGTGCAAGACCCCGCCGCCGCCCTGCAGCTCAGGCATCAAGTCTCCTTCCTCCATCCCTCAGGCCCCCACTCCACAGGTGCCCCCATCACACCCTGCCCCAGGTTCCCCCACCCACAGATACACCATCCCCAAAATGATCAGGCCTTCTCCCCCTGCCACTTGCTCTTCCGGCACCACACCCCCCGCTGCGCATGTCTGTGCCACTGGTGTGGAGACGGTGTCCTCCCCCTATGTCCTGCCCACCTTACCTGATCCCCATTCTTCGCCCCTGGAGGTAGGCACTGCAGTGGAGTCCACTACCACCCGGTCTGACTTGGGCACTGCAGTGGGGAACCTGTCCACTCCATCTGCACGGTCCACTGCAGTCGTGCCGGCACCCACACCAACTGACTCATGCCCCCCAGTTGTGCCGGCACACACCATGTCAGACACTTCCACTGCAGTTGTCAGTGGCTCTCCAGCACCCACCACCCCTTCCCTGCCTCCTTCTGGTGAGCCCTGATCCTGTCCCTGCGGTGCCTGGCCTGCCCCCCCGTATGCCCCTCCGAGGGGATTGTCCCTGGTGTTTATCAGTGCAGGCATGCGTAGGGTGACATCTGCCACTGTCACCCTGTTTTGACTTTCAGGATGGACTGGCCATTGGCCTTTGTTTCTTTTTACTGGACTTCAACTTTTGAACCCACATATGCTGAATAAAGCAACTTTCTGTTCTCTAGTGGTTTTGCTTCTGATGTACATGATGTTGATGATGCTAACCATGCCCTTGCTGCAGTGATGGTGATATTTGGTCTCATGAAAATGAAGTGTTACTGTGCAGGAACCCATGTGGTCCACGGGCAATGTGTCCTATCCTGTAGTG
This sequence comes from Calotriton arnoldi, assembly GCA_963921515.1. Taxonomy (NCBI): domain Eukaryota; kingdom Metazoa; phylum Chordata; class Amphibia; order Caudata; family Salamandridae; genus Calotriton; species Calotriton arnoldi. The sequence continues at coordinate 532,385 of CAWUFW010011942.1, forward strand.
TATCCATGTCATCCTTAGCAGCATATGAGGGTGTCATGTTTTCAATATTTGGAAATGGGATTTCCAACTTACATTAGCAATGTCACATCTGTGGCTTCCACCCCTGCACATCTGTTGTGCTTGCCATTGTTCAATTAGTCTACTTCCCTGACCGTGTGGCCATCTCCACTGGACATGCAGGTTTGGGCATCAATGGGGAAGGACTCATCTGTGTTGTCAGTGCAACTTGCTATACATGTGTGTTGGATCTGTGCTGATGATTTCGTTGACACTCCCATGACCAGGCTGATGTGACGGGAGCCTTCATTTGGTGCTAATTGTTGACTGTGTGACCAAGTGTTCTGCTGACATGATGGAGCCCTACTGAGGCAACATATGGCACAGCATTCCTCACACAGGAGTGGAGTCCCCTCATGGCAGTGTGTACTCCTGTGACATTGCCTGTGCCCAAGGTGTGTGTTGTGTGAGCATGTCTGTGTGTTCACTTCCATTTTGCTGTGCATGCTGGGATCCCTAGTGATGTTCCTGTTTGTGATGCTTGCTGAGTTGACCTATGTTCCCCCAAAGTCTTCTCCTTGGGTTCTCTGTGATGTGGGTGCATGGCACATTACTGATCATCAGGGTGTCACCCATGGGTGTGTTTGCTGTCAGGGCTGAGTTTTTGGGCAGACGCAGATGGGACACAGTCAGGATTCCCCTTGGCACTTGTTGTTTAGACCTGTCATGTAATTTCCAGTTTGTGTTAGCTTTCAGTGATTGTGACACGTTGTGTGTGTGACTGCTGGCACTCCTCAGGGTCAGGGCTGTAATGTTGGTAGTTGTCTATGTGTGTTCTTTGTGGGTGACCTTGGCTTCTTCATTGGTGTGGGACTGTGGCTGGGATCCCATTGGTTGTTGTGGTATTGCCGTCATGTCCATGTACGGCGTAGTGTGCAGTGTGTCAGACATTCAGGAGTCTTGTTGAGTGGCCATGTGTGATGTGTTTCTGCACCTTGGTTCCCACCACCACCCATGGGATTGTCATGGGTGCATGTGCAATGTCACCAGTGCATGTGAGCTTCACTGCTGCACATTGTTGGAGGTCGAGGTGTGTGGTGTTGAGTGTGTGCAGATGAGAGTTGTTGACCGGCTAGACCCCTGCCTCCATGTTGGCCTTCGCTTACTGGCCGTGCTGATTGATTTGTGCTTGTGTAGGTGTGATGGTAGTTTGTTGCTCAGGACACATGACTGTGGTTCACAGTGTGAACAACATCTAGCTTTGTCATCACAGTGGGATTGTCATGCAGCCCAGGGTCACCACATTGTGGGGACCCTGGGGGTAGTGCTGTGGTGTGTCTGTGTCTTGCTGTGTCAGTTGCTGTTCCTACATGCTTGTGTGACATGTGTGATTTGTGCTCCCTCTCATCTAACAATGCCTGATTGCCCACATAGGGGATTTGGATCCATGAGTTACTTTTGTGTGGCACTGTATGCGCATCTGTGTAATTGGTATTCAGGCCTCATCATGTGTTGTGTGTTTGCCTGGGGACACTGGCACCCCCTCACCTGTTGTGTTTGATGTGAAGTGTGGGTCTGCCTGTTTGTGTTTGTGCATCTGCACCACTGCATTGGCATATCTTTAGTGTGCCATTGGCTGTATGTTGTTTGGTGGGTTTCCCCTGCTGTCCCTGGGACTCCTAGGTCATCAGTCAGCACAATGATCATTGTTTGTGTGTCCCATTGCTGCCATGGTATGGTATCTGTTCACCTCACATCTACAGTCTCCACAGGGTATCTGCATTTGTGTGCCCATTGGTGCAAATATGTGGGTCTGCATTCTGATGGTCACTTCTGTCATTGTGTCATTGATGAATGTTGACAGTGTCAGCCCCCATGGGTGATGTTTGTCTGCACATGGCCAAAGGTATGTCTTATTTGCACTGCACTGTTTGCCTCCCCCAATGTATGTTGCTATGGGACACAAGCACTACTTTGCCACTGATGTGTTTGTTGTTCTGTGACCAGGAATCATCCATGCAGTTTGGCAGTTGCAGCTTTTTCAATGTCAACACTTACATTTTGGTCACTGTGATGATGGGGGTTTGGACCCCATTGCCACAATGTTCAAGATGTGCTTCAGCTATGGGCCCCACACTTACCTTTTGGTCACTGTGATGATGGGTGTTTAGACCCCATTGCCACAATGTTCAAGATGTGCTTCAGCTATGGGCCCCACACTTACATTTTGGTCACTGTGATGATGGGGGTTTGGACCCCATTGCCACAATGTTCAAGATGTGCTTCAGCTATGGGCCCCACACTTACATTTTGGTAACTGTGATGATGGGGGTTTGGACCCCATTGCCACAATGTTCAAGATGTGCTTCAGCTATGGGCCCCACACTTACATTTTGGTCACTGTGATGATGGGGGTTTAGACCCCATTGCCACAATGTTCTAAATGTGCTTCAGCTATGGACCCCACACTTACCTTTTGGTCACTGTGATGATGGGGGTTGGACCCCATTGCCACAGTGGTCATGGTCTGCTTGCATTGTGGGGGCCACACACATTTATGTGTGACACATGTGATAGGGGGTCACATTGTATGTTCAAAGTCATGTTCAGTGTTGTAGGCATTTGACACAGTCTACACACGCTTGTCATGGTGTTGGGGGGATGTCTTTTTGTTGCATTCTTTATGTTGGTGTGTGCTTGTTGTGTCATGCATTAGCCTTCCTATGAGTGGGGGTGTTGTTGGTGGCAGGCATCCAGCCCCCCATGGGTAGGGGTGGTAGTAGTGGTAGACATCTGGCACCCCCTGGGTAGGGTTGGTAGTAGTGACAGGCATCCAGCACCCCATGGGTAGAGGTGGTAGTAGTGGTAGGCATCTGGCACCCCCGGGGTAGGGGTGGTGGTAGTGGTAGGCATCTGGCACCCCCTGGGTAGGGGTGGTAGTGGTGGTAGGCATCCAGCCCCCATGGGTAGAGGTGGTAGTAGTGGTAGACATCTGGCACCCCTGGGTAGGGGTGGTAGTAGTGACAGGCATCCAGCCCCCATGGGTAGAGGTGTTAGTAGTGGTAGGCATCTGGCACACCCTTGGTAGAGGTGGTAGTGGTGACAGGCATCCAGCCCCCCATGGGTAGAGGTGGTAGTAGTGGTAGGCATCTGGCACCCTCTGGGTAGGGGTGGTAGTAGTGAGAGGCATCCAGCCCCCATGGGTAGAGGTGGTAGTAGTGGTAGACATCTGGCACCCCCTGGGTAGGGGTGGTAGTAGTGACAGGCATCCAGCCCCCATGGGTAGAGGTGGTAGTAGTGGTAGGCACCTGGCACACCCTGGGTAGAGGTGGTAGTAGTGACAGGCATCCAGCCCCCCATGGGTAGAGGTGGTAGTAGTGGTAGGCATCTGGCACCCCATGGGTAGGGGTGGTGGTAGTGGTAGGCATCTGGTACACCCTGGGTAGGTGTGGTAGTGGTGGTAGGCACCCAGCCCCCCATGGGTAGAGGTGGTAGTAGTGGTAGACATCTGGCACCCCCTGGGTAGGGGTGGTAGTAGTGACAGGCATCCAGCCCCCCATGGGTAGAGGTGGTAGTAGTGGTAGGCATCTGGCACACCATGGGTAGAGGTGGTAGTGGTGACAGGCATCCAGCCCCCCATGGGTAGAGGTGGTAGTAGTGGTAGGCATCTGGCACCCTCGGGGTAGGGGTGGTGGTAGTGGTAGGCATCTGGCACACCCTGGGTAGGGGTGGTAGTGGTGGTAGGCATCCAGCCCCCCATGGGTAGAGGTAGTAGTAGTGGTAGACATCTGGAACCCCCTGGGTAGGGGTGGTAGTAGTGACAGGCATCCAGCCCCCATGGGTAGAGGTGGTAGTAGTGGTAGGCATCTGGCACACCCTGGGTAGAGGTGGTAGTGGTGACAGGCATCCAGCCCCCATGGGTAGAGGTGGTAGTAGTGGTAGGCATCTGGCACCCCTGGGTAGGGGTGGTAGTAGTGACAGGCATCCAGCTCCCCATGGGTAGAGGTGGTAGTAGTGGTAGACATCTGGCAACCCCTGGGTAGGGGTGGTAGTAGTGACAGGCATCCAGCCCCCCATGGGTAGAGGTGGTAGTAGTGGTAGGCATCTGGCACACCCTGGGTAGAGGTGGTAGTGGTGACAGGCATCCAGCCCCCATGGGTAGAGGTGGTAGTAGTGGTAGGCATCTGGCACCCCCTGGGTAGGGGTGGTAGTAGTGGTAGGCATCCAGCCCCCATGGGTAGAGGTGGTAGTAGTGGTAGGCATCCAGCCCCCATGGGTAGAGGTGGTATTAGTGGTAGGCATCTGGAACCCCTGGGTAGGGGTGGTAGTAGTGACAGGCATCCAGCCCCCATGGGTAGAGGTGGTAGTAGTGGTAGGCATCTGGCACCCCCTGGGTAGAGGTGGTAGTAGTGACAGGCATCCAGCCCCCATGGGTAGAGGTGGTAGTAGTGGTAGGCATCTGGCACACCCTGGGTAGGGGTGGTAGTGGTGGTAGGCATCCAGCCCCCCATGGGTAGAGGTGGTAGTAGTGGTAGACATCTGGCACCCCCTGGGTAGGGGTGGTAGTAGTGACAGGCATCCAGCCCCCCATGGGTAGAGGTGGTAGTAGTGGTAGGCATCTGGCACACCATGGGTAGAGGTGGTAGTGGTGACAGGCATCCAGCCCCCCATGGGTAGAGGTGGTAGTAGTGGTAGGCATCTGGCACCCCCGGGGTAGGGGTGGTGGTAGTGGTAGGCATCTGGCACACCCTGGGTAGGGGTGGTAGTGGTGGTAGGCATCCAGCCCCCCATGGGTAGAGATAGTAGTAGTGGTAGACATCTGGAACCCCCTGGGTAGGGGTGGTAGTAGTGACAGGCATCCAGCCCCCCATGGGTAGAGGTGGTAGTAGTGGTAGGCATCTGGCACACCCTGGGTAGAGGTGGTAGTGGTGACAGGCATCCTGCCCCCATGGGTAGAGGTGGTAGTAGTGGTAGGCATCTGGCACCCCCTGGGTAGGGGTGGTAGTAGTGACAGGCATCCAGCCCCCATGGGTAGAGGTGATAGTAGTGGTAGACATCTGGCAACCCGTGGGTAGGGGTGGTAGTAGTGACAGGTATCCAGCCCCCATGGGTAGAGGTGGTAGTAGTGGTAGGCATCTGGCACACCCTGGGTAGAGGTGGTAGTGGTGACAGGCATCCAGCCCCCATGGGTAGAGGTGGTAGTAGTGGTAGGCATCTGGCACCCCCTGGGTAGGGGTGGTAGTAGTGGTAGGCATCCAGCCCCCATGGATAGAGGTGGTAGTAGTGGTAGGCATCCAGCCCCCCATGGGTAGAGGTGGTAGTAGTGGTAGGCATCTGGCACCCCTGGGTAGGGGTGGTAGTAGTGACAGGCATCCAGCCCCCATGCGTAGAGGTGGTAGTAGTGGTAGGCATCTGGCACCCCTGGGTAGAGGTGGTAGTAGTGACAGGCATCCAGCCCCCCATGGGTAGAGGTGGTAGTAGTGGTAGGCATCTGGCACACCCTGGGTAGGGGTGGTAGTAGTGACAGGCATCCAGCCCACCATGAGTAGAGGTGGTAGTAGTCGTAGGCATCTGGCACCCCCTGGGTAGGGGTGGTAGTAGTGACAGGCATCCAGCCCCCCATGGGTAGAGGTGGTAGTAGTGGTAGGCATCTGGCACACCCTGGGTAGAGGTGGTAGTAGTGACAGGCAGCCTGCCCCCCATGAGTAGGGGTGGTAGTCGTGACAGGCATCTAGCACCCCCTGGGTAGGGGTGGTGTTAGTTGTTGGCATCCAGGCCCCTATGTGTATATGTGGCATTGGTGATGGCCATACCGCCCCTATGGTGCTGCTGTTACTGGTGTGAGTAATTTCTGCAACCCTCTGTGTGTGTGTGATATGTCGGGTACGTGTAGTTTGTTTTTGTGGTTGGTGTCTGACTTACCTTCTGCGCCGTACGCGTCCGTACCTGTTCCGGTAATAGATGTAGAATATTGGTAGGATCGGCATGATGGCATTCATGGTTGGTTCGTCTCGTTCGTCTTTCTCTTTGCTTCGCCTCGTCCTCATGGCTGGCGTGTTCGTCTCGTAGCCGTGGATCGTCTTGTGGCGCGAATCGGAGCTTATGTGTGCCTCTCCCGGATGCTTTGACGTGCCGTGCGTAGCGACGGGTTCGGCGCGTACGGAAAGCGCATCGTACTTGTCCGGCCGGACGGGGCTGCATTTTGGCTTCCGTGCGACTCTATTCTGCGTTTCCGGATCCGGCTCGGTCGGAGAACAGGACCTGGATTGGGTGAGTACGACTGGGTCGGAATCTATGCAGTTGTGCTCATCGTACTTGCTCATTCGGAATAATGTGCGAATCGGTCGGGAAACAGGCATTCGCCTGGCTTTTTTCCCGGCCGAATTGTGTTAGGTGCGCCTCCGACCGAGATCGGAATCGGCCCCTTAGTGTCTTTGAGGTAAGTTGAGGTCTGTTGGACGAGAAGCTTCAAGAAAAAGTCACAGAAACGTGACAATGGTTCCAAGAGGGAACCATCCCTGACACGATAGGGCGTCCTGGAGATGGCGTCCTATTCTTGTGTGTCGTAGGGAGGATATAGAAATACGGAATTATTCCCTGGCCAGTCGTCAAAAAATCAGCCTACTGATTTCAGCTTTGAGTTGTGAAGATGGATCACTGGTCAAGGGAGTATAGTTCCCCCCGAAATACTAGCCTTTGAACAGGCAGTATTTAATGATGTTGAAGCGTTTGAGGAATCAGGAACCTTCAAGAATTTTGGTGCGGCGGAATTCGAAGCAATGCAATCCTTACAATCTAACACCTCAATTGTTATTAAGCCTGCAGATAAAGGCGGAGGGCTGGTTATTCAGGATATAGGAGACTATGATAAAGAGTGCAGACATCTCCTCAGTGACCTTAGGAACTATACTCCCTTGAACAGTGATCCATCTTCACAACTCAAAGCTGAAATCAGTAATCTGGTGAATATTGCTAAGGTGAATGGCCACATTACAAAACATGAGGCTGATTTTTTGATAACTGGCCACGGAATAATTCCGTATTTCTATATCCTCCCTAAGACACATAAGAATAGGACGCCACCTCCAGGACGCCCTATCGTGTCAGGGATTGGTTCCCTCTTGGAACCATTGTCACGTTTCTGAGACTTTTTCTTGAAGCCTCTCGTCCAACAGACCTCAACTTACCTCAAAGACACTAAGAGTCTTCTGACCATCTTGCAGGAATTCACGGTGGTTGAGGAATCCACATTTTTGGTTTCATTAGACATTGAAAGCCTCTACACCAGCATCCCTCAGGACGATAGTTTTGAGTGAGGCTCTCAATGAAGGTATTTGGGAATACCAGACTCCCAGACAATTCATCATCGAGTGTGCCACTCTGGCCTTAAAACTGAATTTTTTTGAATATAAGAGTGACCTTTTTTTACAAACAACAGGGACATCTATGGGCAGTACCTTTGCCCCAAGCGTAGGAGGACTGTATGTTCATGATTTTGAACGCAAATACATCTTGAACGCAAATAACCCCTACGCTTTCGGTATATCTTTTTGGAAAAGATATATCGACGACATTTTGATCATTTGGCAAGGCCCTGAAGCCCCACTACTAGAATTTGTAGAATGGATCAACACCCTGGACCCCAACTTAAGGTTCACACACACCTTGGACAAAAAAGAGATGATTTTCCTAGACCTAGTGATAACCAAATCAGAAGGCAAACAACCAACTAAGACTCATTATAAACCCACGGCCAAAAACAATTTACTTGAGTTTTCTAGCTTTCATCCGGAACCCCTGCGAGAGAATTTACCCTATGGTCAGTGACTAAGGATTAGACGTAATTATAGCAGAATTGACGATTATCGCTCCCAGGCTACTGACCTAACTAAGAAACTTCAAAAACGGGGGTACCCCGAATGGATCCTCAAAAGGGGTTGCAAACGAGCTAGAAATCAGCCTAGGGAAGTCTTACTCGAGAATCATGTGAAACATCCAGAAGATGTTCCATTGACATTTGTCACCACATATAACGTTGCCTCGAATGTGATCTCTAAATCAATTAATAGGCACTGGAAAATTCTGGAGAGTAACAACAGGAAATGGACGAAACCGCTGTTTTCATACAAAAAAGCTAGAAGCATCAGGGATGCTCTAGTACACACTCGCCCAAGGAAAACTGAGAAAGAAGTAACATCGACCGTTGTGAATGCCTGGGGCCTGCCTCGAATTCAGGGACACTTCCCCTGTGGGAACTGCAGTGTTTGCCACCTTACTGCACCCACGAAAACTTTAGATCTGGAAAGCGGAGGCACCTGGACGCAACGCTCACATACCAATTGTAATTCAACTAACGTGGTCTATCTGATCACGTGCCCGTGTGGCCTGAGGTATGTGGGTCTGACCACACGCAAAATCAAACAACGCATGTGTGAACATCGTAGTAATATCTGATGTAAAAAGAGTGCGACTAGAATGACAGAACATTTCCTTCAGTTCAATCACACAACGAACAATCTGCGGTGGACAATCATTGAACAGATTGCATCTGGTAACAACACAACACAAAGACTGTTCGAGAAGGAACAACGGTGGGTTTACCGCCTTGCAACCCATACCCTCGGACTTAACGACAATATCCCGTGGGGTACTGTATTACATCATTAAAAATTGCAGATTGTGTATTTATACACCATTAACCATACAGCGAACAACTATGATAGTAGTTTGTCTAAGTACAGATAGATTGGAATGACCATCCATTCGCTGTTTATTTTCCCCCGTTAACTTTTGTCAGTTTGTCCTATAGATACAACCACTGAATTGTTCGAACTCTAATTGTTCTAGGTGGAATCATAGTAAATGAATTCTTTTTCAATTCATCAAGTTCTAATTTGTATACAGTGATGCCGGTAGTGTTATGGGAGCATAGAGGGAATTTTCTTCCTCTAGGGTCCAGGGATTGTCCTGGTGTATCACTATTATAATTATGCAGGACTTAGATCTCTTCGCCTGTAATCTGGGAATGCTCTTATGGGTAACTGGCAACCCCGTTTTCTGAAACATACTTATTTTGCCCGGGATGATAATGGTGATTCTCTATAGTTTATGCAGTAAGAACGTAGTGTCAGTAACCAAGTCCTTCCTGTTTGACAAAATAATTATTGGTAGTGATTGTTAACATAGACATTTGCGCTAATCACGAGTGCACAATAAAGTTTGAATTATTCAATTCAAGGTCCCTGATTCAAAGCTGACAGGTCTAGTTGCTAAATACGAGTCATGCGTCGCGACGTTATGACGTCGCGACGCCTGCTCTCCGGTACGGGGACGCTATGTTTGATGTATTATTTAAACCGTAAGGTTTCCACAAGGCACCGTCTTCGGGGTCCTGAGGCTGGAAACAGATAGGTCCATTACGGGTGATGGACTTTGGCGTAGTAAGTAGCGGATGCTTTATGTTATTCGCAACATGCTATTGAGATTAATGCGGTTTTACGCTAACCGGTTGTATTCTATTTCTACCGGGAACAGAGTGTGACTATAAGTTCGCGCCCCCCCGCCAGGACCCATGGGGTATACTTTCCTGAGATCCTAAGTAAGCCTTCTCTTTCACTTTTCCTGCATTTCTTCGTAATTATTTGTAATTTTAAGCTTGCGTCGACACCAGCAAGCTATATGCTATGTTCAGTCAAGTTCCATAAGTTTTGTTGTTATACTATTGGCATTGGCTGGTGTGGCGTATCTAACCTAGGTGCCTTTCTCTACGCATAAAATGTGGCTAACAAACAAAGCTAGGCACTCGATAAACAAAATAATCACGCAGTGCCTGGTCTTCTCTACCCTAAATAGGTGGTATATTAATCTGTCACATTTTAGTTCTAGTGGCACACTAAAAGAGCACTATTTCCTACAATATGGATTGCGTTTGATCACTCCTGTGAATATTCAAGTACTACTAACTTAATATATGTTTGTCTGTGTAACTTGATTTGCTTTTGTGTGTTTGTTTTCTTTCCTTGACTACAGATACACGTGGCTTTCAAAAATGTTGAAGGTCTGACTACAAACCGTAAGTTTTTACTGGTTACTGACACCACAGGTTAGGGTGCGCCTTAGTCAGTGCATACCACCGTGGTAGTTCTGACTTTTGGTCCTGACGAAAGCCTTGCAAAGAGCAAATGGAGGCAGAAACATGTTGACCATAATCTCTTTTTATTTGCACCATGGATGTGTCTGGTCAATTTAGCCGGACTCTTTAACATCCACCACACTGTTTTTAATAGGGCCCAGTTCACCGTGAATAAAGTTCGTTTTTGGTTGAACTGGTCGCTTTTTAAATCACATTTCACTATAATCACACTTGGATTACACAAAATACCTGCTCCGCTGTAACCAGGCGTTGTAGCACACCAGGGAGGCATTCGGCCTCTCTGGTGGCAACCCAATGATGAAGCATGTCACCAACTAGGTTGGTGAGTGAGGGTTCTTTTAACTCACAAGAGTGATTCTTTTCCTGATTCCTTTTCTGCTTTTGGTCCGCACTCTTTTGTTGTTTAACTAAGATTATTATCAGGGGGTCTAAGAGTGACTCGGCATCCCTCTCTCTCTTGTTGATTATATACATTTACATTTTTAAACACATTTTTTAAAAATTTTCCCACGCATTGCCATTGAAGTCAATTGTAGAAAATGTCCTTTTTTCATTTTTACAGAAGGACATGATGTTGCCGCGTAAACGTAACTTTCGTCATTACGGGGATCGTCGCGCTACGGATCAGATGCAAGGGAGAGCTCCGTCAAGGTAAGACAAATTTAAATTATTAAAATACATAGATGTTCATTACGATGGCGGTCGGACGTCGTTGGGGTAGTGGGACTGGCCGCCTAAGAGGCGGCCTACCCACCAACCGCATTACGATGGGACCGCCACCGCGGCGGTCGCAGGTCCTATTTTTTGCATTGCGGCGGGGATGCAGTCTGCAGCTCCCACCGCAATGCATAAAAAGAGGCACTTGCATACCCCAGCACTACGTGGCAGGCATGCGGTGCCCCCCAATGCCCTTGCCCCAGGGATTATGGGGGGCCTGCTAGGGGCCCCCAAATCCGTTTCCACCAGCTGTTTTGTGGCAGGTTGGCCGCCACAGAACGACAGGCGGAAAGGGATATTATAATCCCTACGGCGGTGCCTTGCTGGCACCGCCGCAATGCTGGCCTTCCGGGGAGGTCCGACAAGCGGTCAGAGAAAGACCGCCTGTCGGGACCGTGGCGGTTGGTCTTTCCGACCGCCACCTGTCCGCCCGCTAAAGTAATCTGGCGGGTCGAAAATCTAATTCCGATGGCGGAGGGCCTGCCACCGACAGGCTGTCGGTGGCGGGCCCTCCGCCATCGTAATGAGGCCCATAGTGTAGTGGTAATGGTTATTGTAAGGAGAGAGGAGGGCGGTAGATAGATGTAGTAGATGTGTTTTAGGTACTTTTGTTGTGTGTTAACCAACTATTTAACTCCGTTACAGGTTGCAGTAGTAGGCCCACGTCGGCTTTTTTTTCGAAACAATTTTTGTTTAATATAGTTATTAACAATATATACATTAAAAAATTAATTAAACAAAAGTGTTTCGAAAGGTATATATTTTTCTTTTTGCGACGGGTTTTTAAAAAAAAAAAAAGGATTTATCGTCGTCGCAGTTAGATGTATTTTTAATATGATTTTTTTAAAAAAACATTTCCAGTTTGGAAAATAGAAGATCGGTTATTTTTACATCCACTTCTTTTTGGTTTTTGGATTTTGGATCTGTGAATGTCATTTTTTCGAGATGGTTTTTCGGCAAAGGATTATGGAACATGGAATCGAAATGGAATTGTTTTCGAAATAGATTGGATTGCATCATTGGATTTTGTTGCGTTTTTGGCAGAAAAACAATTTTTCGGGATTTTGTTTGGGTGCGTTTTTTTAACGTATGCACAGTTTATTTTTTGTAAAAATTGTGCACATTTACAAAGTAAAAATCGGGTTATGGATTTACCAAAAGGAATGTGGATTATTGGTAATGGGTTGTCTAAAAAAAAAAAGGACTCTTGGTGAAAAAATGGATGGAACGTAAGTCCAAGAGTTGAAAAAAGAAGACATCTGAAGGTAAGGAGACCCGACATTTAGTATTAATTTAAAAATGTTTAAAAAAATGCCAAATCAATTAGTGTTATTGTTTAGGACAAAACAGGCAAGTAAGAAGATAGTGTGGGTTAGAAATGGAGGATGTGTGCAAGATTATCAAGGTAGTCTGAAGCCACCATCAACGTAAACTGTTGAATTACACCCAATAGTCTTTTAGACATTTCCTTTGTTCTTTGAGAAATACGTGGGTTCAGACTACCTGTTAATGATTGCGACATTCTCATTTCTTGGAAACTTTGCTCCTTCCTCAAAATTTCCAAGAAATGATAGAAATTAGGATGAGGTTTGCCAATTGATTTATTGAAGGAGTTGTGCCATCCCTTTATGGCATTGTTTGTTTTTGCACCTCCCTCTAAGCAGGTTGTGTAGCAGTTCCACCACTCCACATGGAAACGTGACTTCCTCCTGCGACCCGACCTGCTTAGATGGCCAATCCATGTGTCTTCAAAATAATTTAGAATAGGTGCCAATTTACCTTCGTTTGAGGTAAAGTATTCCGATTCTGTAATTGAAGTGTAGTACTCGTCTACACTGTCAGGAGGAACAAAGCAAAGGGTGGTTAGTTATTTTAGTTCAAACTGTAGTTTGCTATCTGATATATAATCCTCAATTAAGGATGTTTTTGAATTTTTCGCCAATATGCCTGTGAAAAGTGAAAAAAACATCCTTGTATTTGGATATCCGTGTACAATTTGGTAATAGTATTAATCATAGGTAGTTCAAAGTCAATTAGTACTTTTCTAGGACTTTTGTTTGATGTTTTAGCTTTTATCACTGGCAATAATTCAGTGTATGTTGAGGATTGTTTATCAGGGAGTAAACTGTAAACTAAGGGAACTACTGTATTATTAATATATGCGTGAATAGTGTATATTTGGGTGAATGGATGGGGCGTGCTTTTAAACGTTCCATCCATCATCCAAATATCACTGTTCTCCAACCTTACAAGATAATGGGGTGTGCTAAAGATTAGAATTCTCTTTTGAGGGTTTTTGTTGTCATGCAAAAGGAATGGTTCATTAGTAACAGTTACAGAGAGTTCAGGTGGAATGATTATGTCAGAATAGGTTTGGGGTGTTACTCTTTGTGGGTTACTTGCCTGTTTTTTACGTTGTACAATTCTTCTCAGATTAGGAATTGTGGGCATACTACTTGCAACATGTGGTGGAATGTGTTGGGCTACCTCCTCAAAACTGCACCACAGGGTTCATTGGAGGTGGATGCAATTTCTTTAATTTCATTTATTGTTTCTCTTACCTCAATCTCCATTGCAGAGGCAAAGTGGTTATGTTCTGTGGTTCTTAAAACAGAGTCACCAAGAGTAACCGCTCTGCCTGTGCAATGGGTTGAGTAGTATTGCACACACCTCCAATGACACCTGGGCGCAGATAGTCTCTCCTTACAATAAACATACCTACTATGATTGAGTAAACGGTTTCCCCGGCTTGATGTTATATATTTGGCTTGATTTGACGTCATTTTTTGTTATGGATTGAAAAAGAAAAAAAGAAGAAAACAAAAAAGTTAGGGCCCCATTACGATGGTGGGCGGACAAAGTCCGCCCGCCACCGTAACGGTAAACGGGACCGACCGCCAGAGGTGCGGCGGTCCCGCTAGGCCCATTAGGATGCAACCGCCACCCTGGCGGTCGCATCCCGCATATTTCACATTGCGGCGGACGGTGCTGTAAGCAGCACCCGCCGCAATGTAAAAGTTGCACGTTGTGCATTGACATGCACGACGTGACAGGCACTGCGCGGTGCCTGCCACCTTGTGCATGCCAATGAAGGGGGGTACCATGGGTACCCCCCAAGTGTACCCCCACCCCCTCAACACCCCGGGGGCCCGCAACGGGCCCCCAAAGCCAAAGACCGCATGCCTTTCCATGGCGGCATCGCCGCCATGGAAAGGCACAAATCCGCACACATCGTAATATGGCGGGCGGTGCCTGCTAGGCACCGCCACCATATTATGGCCCAGGACCACACAGCAGGCAATCGTAACGATTGCCTGCCTGCGGAAAAGCGGTGGACGGTCTTTCCGTCCGCCGCTGTACCCCGCCATTGTAATGTGGTGGGGGGTAAATGGAGGGGGGGCGGGGAAAGATGTCGGGCGGATCGCCACCGCCAGTCGGGCAGTGGCGATCCGCCCGACATCATAATGGTCCTCTTAGTTTATTTATCATTTCTTGTGTTTACCTGTTTAGGGCTAAAAAATATACAGTACAATTTATGCAATTTATTGAACAGTTTAAAGTTAATGCTTTTTGAAGTTATATTTAATGTTTTCAACGTGTTGCATTTTTAAATTTGAGGAAATGTTATTTAAAAAAAAGCTTTATTGGGAGAGAAAAATGGTTAAGTTGTTTTATTGATAAATATTTCTAGTTTCTTACCTTTTGACTAGATGTTGCTTGATGCTTATACTTTGGTGGACGGTTTTGTTAATTAGTTGATTCTGAAAGGAAAAATATTTTATGTGTTTTATCAGTCTTATATTATTTTAATAAGGTTTACTAGGGAGAGAAACATGGTTAAGTAATTTTATTTTTTATTGTTTGAGTAATCTTACCTTTTTTGAAAGGTTTTGGTAGTGGTTTTCTGTTTCTTGACCAGTTTGAATTTTATTGGGGTCTGAAATAGTAGAAAAAAGTCATTGTTAGGAGTTTGTGAAAATTTTAAAATGTTTACCTGAAATAGAATAACATATTTTTGGTTATGGAAGAACAGGTTAATGTTTTGACTTTTTACAATACTTTTTTGTGTTTTTACAGAACAAATACATTTGTGTTTATTTTGCAATATTAAGTATGTGAAGATTAACATATTTATTTACCTTCAAAAGGAATTTTCTTTTAGAGAAGAGCATTTTGTTGAATTAAAATATTATTGATTTTTTTACGGCTCAAAAACTTTATTGACATAATTTTTTGATGTAAAAATTACCTTGTGATGTTTCTGGTTTTGATGCTTGACTTTTAGAAATGTTTTGATGTTTCAAGTTGTAAAATCTGGAAGAAAATATATCTTTACATTGTTTTAAAAATGTAATTTGGATGTAATTCTATTTTGCAAACTTGTTTTTCATACAATATAATTGCTTTAGTTCTTTTTCGTGTAAATATTTTAAAAAAATACCTTTTCAAATAATTTCCAGAAGGTCTTCTGTTGGTTATTTTTTCAAGAAAATAGATTGTTCTTTTTATAGCTGTTGATGGATGCTGTAGTTATCTGTTGATATATTAAAATGTAGAATAAATATTTATATTTGTATAAAATATTTATAACCTAAAAATAAACATTTAGCACTTTCTCAGAGGCAAGCACATGTTGGGGTAGGATTAGTAATTTTGCACCCACCACTATCCAGCACTTTCCCAGAGCCAAGCTCCCTTCGAAGTAGGAATAGTAATTTGAACCCCACCACTATCCAGCACTTTCCCGGAGGTAAGCACCCTTCGGAGTAGGAATAGTGATTTTGGCTCTATCACTAACCAGCATTTTCCCTGAGGTATGCACCCTTTGGAGTAGGAATAGTACATTTATCCCCACTTCTATCCTGCACTTTATCTGAGGCAAGCACCCTTTGGAGTAGGAATAGAAATTTTAACCCCACCACTATCCATTATTTTCCCTGAGGCAAGCACCCCTTGGAGTAGGAATAGTAATTTTAACCCCACCACTATCCATTACTTTTCCTGAGGCAAGCACTCTTCGGAGTTGGAATAGTAATTTTAACTCAACCACTATCCAACACTTTCGATGAGGTACATACAGGTTGGAGTAGGAATAGTAATTTTGCCCCCACCAGGATCCAGCATTTTCCATGAGGCAAGCACAAGTCGGAGTAGGAATATTAATTTTATCCCCACCACTATCCAGCACTTTGCCTGAGGTAAGCACCCTTTGGAGTAGGAATAGTAAATTTAATCCCACCACTATCCACCACTTTCCCTGAGGCAAGCACCGTTTAGAGTAGGAATAGTAATTTTGCACCCACCACTATCCAGCATTTTCCCTGAGGCAAGCACACATCGGAGTAGGAATATTAATTTTATCCCCACCACTATCCAGCACTTTCCCTGAGGTAACCACCCTTTGGAGTAGGAATAGTAATTTTAACCCCACCACTATCCAGCACTTTCCCTGAGGTAAGCACCCTTTGGAGTAGAAATAGTATATTTAATCCCACCACTATCCATCACTTTCCCTGAGGCACGCACCCTTCAGACAAGGAATAGTAATTTTGCACCCATCACTATCCAGCATTTTCCCTGAGTTAAGCACTCGTCGGAGTAGGAATAGTACTTTTATCTCCACCACTATCTAGCATTTTCCCAAAGTAAGCACCCTTTGGAGTAGGAATAGTAATTTTAATTCCACCAATATCCAGCAGTTTCCTTGTTGCAAACCCTCGTTGGAGTATGAATAGTCATTTTGCCACCTACCCTATCCATTAATTTCCCTGAGTTAAGCACCCGTCGGAGTAGGAATAGTAATTTTGTCCCCAACACTATCCAGCATTTTTCCTGAGGTAATGTCCCTTTGGAGTAGGAATAGTAATTTTGCCCTCACCACTATCCATTATTTTTTGAGAGGTAAGCACCCGTTGGAGTTGGAATAGTAGTTTTGCACCCACAACTATTGGCCCAATTCCGATCTAGCTAGGAAAGCCATCCGTTTGACTCGGATCCGGAGGGCTTTCTGAGCGAGACATGCTCCGGGAGTCCGAACGAGTGAGTATGATGCTGCTGTATGCCAATGGACTCGGTTCGCTCAGTCTCCCATTGAACTCTATGGGAGCCCGTGTACAGAAGCGCACACAGGCTCCCATAGCAGAAAAGGGGTGGGTGGGGAACAGCGTACACCCTGTGGCAGGCACCCCATTGTGCCCACCACACTCTGCATGCTTGGATCTGTGGAACCCATGGGCACCACCCCGTGATAGATTCGGAGGGCCCCGGATGAAGGGGGGCCTGGTACGGTCCCCCGCAGTACGCTTCCGACAGCCGTTTCATCTCACTGAGGCCAAGGCGAAGCAGCTGTCCGAATCAGGACTCGGCCAGAGTCCTAAGAAAAAAGGCAAAATAAAACACAAGGGGGCAGGGTAGCCTGACCCTGTAGGCCCGATGGTGGTGTCCCATAGGGACCCGCCTGGTGCCAAATATGTTGTTTTTTAAATTTTGCCACAAATTTGCAGAGAACCCATGGCAAACTTTTTTTAAAAAAACAAAGCACGGTCTCCCACACTTGTTTTTTAGGCCCCCCTCCGTGAGCCATTAATGGAAAACAAAACAAAAGTTACAGGGACATTATAGTTAAGAAATAGAATTTTAAAAAAATATAGAAATTCACTTAAATTCCGAAGGTTACAGGGACGTTATAGTTAGGTTCAGATTTTACACACATAAAACCATAGCAGTTCAGCAGTTATAGTTATAGTTATGTTAAGAAATTTAGGGCACGAGTTATAGTTTCTCGACATAACTATAACTATGGTTGTGTGTGAGTGAGTGTGTGAGCACTTGTATGGGTGAGTGATTGGCTGTGTTGAGAGGCTGTATGGGTGAGTGAGTGGGTGTGTGAGTGAATGTATAGGTAAATAAGTTGGTGTGTGAGTAGCTGTATGAGTGTGTGGCTATGTGACTTGCTCTACAGGTGTGTGACTTGTTGTATGAGTGGCTGAAACTGTGAGTGAATGTTTGTGTGAGTGGCTGTACGAGTGAGTGAGTGAGTGTGTGAGTGCCTCTATGTGTGGGCCACACAGCCCGCTTCTTTTTTTGTCATAGGGCCTGCCATGGGGAGGTGGTGGCCTTGGACAGGGGCCAGGCACCCCCTACATCTTTTTAAAGTAATTCCTGGGAGAGGGCAAGCCCCACATGCCTTTGAATTTAGTCCCCGGGTCGTGGTGGTTCCTGGGACACAGGAGTCCGAGAGGCCCTCTATTTCTGTATTTGTAGCCCTGGGGATGTGGCAGTCCCCGGGGTTGGGGGGGTCCGTGCTGCCCCCCTATTTGTTTTTGTATAGCTCCGGGGAGGTGGCAGTCCCTGGAGCTGCGGGGGGTCCATTTGGCCCCCCATATAATTTGTTATTAACACCCCAGGCAGCTAGTGGTCCCGAGGGTTTTAAAAACCCTTGGAGGGGGGCCCCATGAGCCTCCCTCCTTTATTTTTTACATGCCCCCTGGATTTGGCCCACCCGGGGGCTTTCTGAAAAAGACACATGGGAGACCGCGAAACTCGCGGTGGAGGTGTGGAGGAGGCGGGGACCGAAACACCAGCGGTCCGACTGCCGTATTTGAGTACAGCGTTCAGATCTCCATGGGACCACTGCAACCGCCAGGGATCCAGGATCCCTGGCATTGGCACCGCGTTTTTGAGGCTGCAATATGCTTGGTGGTGCTGCGGCAGCACCACCAAGCATAATACGAATTCCTTTGCCGCCAGCAGTCTCATGGCGGTTCTCACATCATGAAACTGCTGGTGGTGAGGAAACAAAGGGAGCCCTACATGGCCCCCTCTTGCCCCTATGCATGGGGTGAATGCAGAGGGGCACATGTTGTGCCCCCCTGTGTGCATACACCCCTGTTCCTGCATGGCATGGACTGCACAGTCCATGCCGTGCAGGAACATGCATTGGTGGTCCCGCGGTGGTGCAGTTCTATGGCTCACATATGAGCTTTTGTACTTCACAGCCGCCGGACCATGCCACCGTCCGCCCGGTGGCGCTTAGGCTTGGTGGTGTGGAAGTGGGACGGTGTTGTGGCGGCCCACTCCACACTGCCAAACTCATAATTAGGCCTTTGTCCCTTTCTATCTCGGCGTGGAAGGCGATGTGCTAATCCTATGCTTAAAAGCTTTGATAGAAAAGCATACATTTGAGGTGAGCAAATGTCACTGATGTTGTAGGGTGCTCTATACAGGAGCTGCTCTCCACTTAAACTTCAGAACTTCCCAGATTTTTTTATTTCTTCTTTTTCTTTGCATCATTTATGTGGCACTCTATGCTTGAATGCCTGAAATATATATATATAGATAAATAGTTACAGTTTCCTCTATTGAAGGAGTCCACAGCACTCTGGAGTAAGTTAGAAGATTTGATTTTAATTTCACTCGCTCCTTAGCAAAGACATTACGTCAACGCATTTCGGTGCTCACACTCACCTTGGTCATGATGCCGACCATGTCGTACATTCTTCATTTTAACACCACATGTTACAAACATAATAGAAGGCCAAAAAACTAGGGGGCAGATTTACAAGCCCCTTGCGCCACTTTTGCGTCACTTTTCCCATGTTAAAAATGACGCAAAAGTGGCGCAAGGACCTTGTAAATAAGCCACTAGGAGTTTTTGCAGTCGCCATTTTGTAGTGGGCAGCAAAAAGTATAACATTGCTGTGTTTTTCACTTTTTCTCATTATTTCAGTATTTCCTTTAACAAAACAAATTAGATATAATTCATTATTATACAATGTATTAATGTCGTTATCTGTGTCCCTCTTTTATGTTTGCAACATGTATATAACTATTTATGCAAATCAGCGCCCGGCAAAGCGCTGAAAATCGAGCACCATCGGCGATCGGGAAGCACGAGGGAAATGCGCTGAACACAGAGGACAATATATATATATATACACATATATATATATATTGTTGCCAACAGGGAAAGAAAGACGCTGCACTCTCGAAAGTTGTTTGAAGTAACTTATTTTCTTTAGCCAATTTTAATTGCAGTTGGTTGCAAAAGATACCACAATGCGTTTCAACATAACTGTCGTCTTCATGGCGGTATTAATCTGTTTGCAATAATTGGTAATTACTGCCTTGACCTTTATACAGTTAACAGGCATGCTGGCATATGTAGTCCCTTTACTATTCCACCTGAGAGTCAGTGCATTTCACTTTTTCCATGATTAATATGTATGGCTTGACTTCCAAAAAGATCGATATGGCTTCAATGGGAAAATTGCATTTATATTTGATACAGCACATTGCTGAATTACGAACATTCTAGTTCTCTTGCATAGTCCCACAAAGTCACTTTTTGAATTCCTTCTTCAAAAATATAGCCTGCAGTGCTCCCAGTATTGTAGTGGTTCCCAGGGAACTAAATTTGGAGATTCATGAAGAGCATAGACAATTCTGATGTGGTTTCTTTTATTTGTTGTTATTTATTTCCTCTGTCCCTCTACATTTTTTGACCCTCTATAAAATATTAGTACTCTAACATTTCACATTCCTCCTCTAGCAAAATTAGCAAAGTGTATTTATGACCTGATCTCATTTCAATGAAAATATAAATTAATTTTCTCGGAATCGTGCAATATGGGCACTACCACAAGTCTGGGCTTTTGTTTCCAATAACTTCTTGGTCACTAGACAATATGGCATTTCTTGTGCTGCAAATAATACCTATTGCATAACAAAATTACAGCCGTGTTAGCAAGTAAAACAAGCGTGCAGTAGCAGATTACTTGTGGTAGTAACAGGTATTCTTATTAAATATATTTTTCAGAACATGGTGTAGGATTCTGCCCTACAACTTAAATTACAACGTATAATAGCTCATATATCATAAAAACGTATAATGGGCTTGTGCAACCCACACAAAATAAAAAGAGGAGGCAATTATTTAAAATCACCTACGAAAGACTTATTTGCTTAAATAATTATTGTTTATGCTTTTATTTTATTTTGAATGTTTATTGAATTTAATTTTTGAGCTCTCAGCCATGTTGCTGCTTCAAAGCACGCAAGAATTGGCAGGAACTGATGAAAACAAGCTAGGAAGTCAGCGGAGGGTTTAACTTGTTAATCGAATCTGCATGAAGAGTGGACCAGGATGGATCTATGCACATTTTGAGCTTCATAATATCAGGTTCTAATCTGAGATGGTGTTGAGAGCGCTCCAAAGGGAGGAGCCTTCATAGAGAAGAAATCTGACCCCAAAGCAATTGGTTTTGGAAGATGATCCTAGTATTTTTTTGGTTGGTAGGACTGGTAAAGTACTGTGAAGGATCTGGGACTGGAAAGAAGACTGCATTGTTAGAGAAGTAGAATGTCTTGAGGCCTATGCTTTCTTACATCTGCTGTAAATGACCAGTATTAGCTTAGGCCGTCTGAGGTGTGCACCCACTGCAGTTAATTTAGCATTTGAGTGTACTAGCTGTTATAACTACTATTGCAGTAGATAAGTCATGACATGATCTCTGCAGGTGTGAGTGGTATCCTTTGAGGCACTGACAGATGGGTAAGGGGCACTTCAGCGCCTTTAAGTGGCATTAGCCTTTGTTTGATACTTCACTCCATTGAGGAAAAAAGTGAAGCTCAGGTTGCCTACTTGATTCTTGGTGGTGAAAGTGGGGCAAAAGTGTGGGGCTCTGGTAATGGGAGATAGTGGGTGCTGTTGGGCCAATCAAACAGTCCGCGCCTTGATGGTGTCAAAGGAGAATTGATTATTGAGTCGTGTTTGCAAGTGAATCAAGATCCTCTGCCATTTGCTCTATCTTGGGGTGGAGTTTGGTGATGTCAATGTCCATATGGTAGAATATCTCATACCTTCATGGACTACTGGCCAGTAGGATCATGTGGACCCTCACGAGCCTGGGTGGTAAGACAGATCAATGGGATAATACATAAGGGATATTCATGATTGAGCTCATGTACTATTTATTGTTGTCTTTAGCTGAATACCAGAGCTCATGTCAGCAGCTCATACAAATACGGAGAGGTCTTGAGTGCCCCTGATAGGTGTTTTGGAGGGAGGAACTTTCCACACCTGCTAAAAGCCTATACCCAGACTCAGGTATTTACCAGGAATACTAAATATCACACATGCTCGGTATTGCTCATGAAAAGAGGGAATTACATGCAGGTTTTGTTGCTTTCTGTGCAACCTCTAAATGTCTTCGTATTTACCAGATATTTCTCCTCCTGTAAAATTCAGCAGGCTTGCTATATTTACCTAAATAAATAATAAGTCTGGTCCCTGTGTTAAATGCGGTTTGCTCAGGGACAGGAATATAAGGAATAACTTTTTATTAGGAACGGAGAGTAGGCTTTGGGTCGGCCTCTTCAACCACTGCTCACAGACGTATTGTCTAGTTAATTATTTTGCAGTGGTGATTGGAAAAGGCATTTGTCTCCATCCTAGCATTTACAATGCAAGGTGAAATTACATGACAGTGTGGTATGTGAATCTCAATTCTCAAACTACTTCCATCTGAAGGTAGTATTGAGAACAGAAGGCTCTCTGCCCAGGCCCTTTGCCCTGTCCACTTGAATCTTTGAAATACTTTATTTGTTAGGATAAATGACAATTGAAAGGAATGAAATAGCTCCAATGAGTAATCCTACCCTAAGGCGTCAAGATTATGCAAACAATCCCTTGCATGGATTCATTCCAGAAAATGCACAATTATGACTACCCCTAGGCCCCGATTATGAGTTTCAGGGTACTGGTGGGTTACAAACTCATCTTGTAAAATTTACATTACTATGCAGTTACACCACACCAGTGCCCTTTGATTATGAGTTAAACGCCATGGAACGGGGAATAATTGTGTAGGTCTGAATTTACTGGCCATAAATCCACACTGAATTCCCAATTCTATTGGGCTTCATACATGCATTTACTACCTGTTCTAAGCAGGTGGTAAATGAATGCTGCAGCCTCTTTGTGATGTGGTGGAGGGAGGAGGGTGAGAAGTGGAAGGGGAGGTACTGAAGGGAAAGCTAATTTTTGACCGGGGAATTATATGTTCCCCACTGACAGAAAAACAAAGAAAGAGGCTTGGCTGATAATGCTGCAGACATATCCTCATGGGAAGGGTGTGGGAACACTGGCAGAACAGAGCTCCAAACTGTAATTCCACTCCGCCTTACTTAATATCAGAGCCATGGAAATGAAAAGAAAGGGTAATGGTGCAGGCGGGAACATTTAACATAAGAACACTAGATAAATGCCTCGAAAGTAGTTGCCTATATTTTGAATACAGGTCCACTCACAGGCGCCATTAAATGGGAAAATTATATTGGTGCTTTTTAGGTCGAGCATTCAAGACCTCTTGTATATACTTTAGTATATACTTATTATATACTTATATGTGTATGTAGCTTGTGGGCTCTGGAGATCAGCCCTAGGACTTGTCTGCTTCCGCTTAGGGACTTTTTTTCTGTTCAACTGCCTCTATTTAACTGTCTTGATAGAAAACGACCAGCAGAGGTCAGTAAAATACCAGAATTGCTTTCTGCTGAGGGACTTTCTTTTTCAAATTTTTCTGGCAACTGCCTCTATTTAACTTTCTTGATAGAAAACGACCAGCAGAGGTCAGAAAATACCAGAATCACTTTAGCATTCTCTAGATTCCAGTCCATAGAAATTGACTTCCACGAGCACCCGTAAACAATAACGTTTTTTCAAATCTTTTATTTTCAGTGATATGACCACCGAAGGTACTGATTTTATATTAAAAACTGAGCTTTGGACTATACCATTTCCCGCTGAAAGGCAATATTTCTCTCCATGTGTTCCCATACCTGGCGTGTCACACAGTTTGGTGCTTACTTTACCTCCATGTTAAAGAACAGTAGATGTTTCAGCACCCAGGCTAATGTGCTGCATAGCTAAATACATATAAGGTCCCAAAGATGAGACCGATTGCATTGCAAATGCTTGTTTGGTTTATGTGTAGATATTGCTTCATATGTGTTTCAGTGTGCAGTAATTGAATGCTACAAATTAATATTTCAACACCATATGCACCGTATAGTTGTAGTTTTAAAATCATCTGTTGCCAAAAAATGATTGACACATAAAGCAGTTCTTCAAATATCAATTACTTAACCATTAAGATTTTTGTTGTTCATTTTTCATAATTAGAAACTTTGGAACATTTTTTTACCCCATCATCACTTCCACTCAACATGCAAGGAAAGGTCTGTAAACAACTTGTTTATCCTGATGATGATTGGCACACTAAGCTGTCCTATTAGAATGACAGCTGCAATGACAGCATGCATCGATCCCATAAACGAACAATGGTAAAGCAAATAACACTTATACAGTCTCTAGCACAACAAGTGGTAATGTCTTCCTCCGTTCTAATAAAAATGAACCTCCAGGATTCATGATTGTGTAAAAATGATTTGGTTATTATGCATGTTTCATACAAAGGACTGTAGGTATGTGGATGTTTGATCCTACCGACATGTGCTCTCGCTCACATGTAGCACTGCCTCTCTGGTCTCTATCAGGGTTCCCCATGTGTTATTTCAGTTTAAATGTGATCTTTCAGAAAGTAATATTAGTATATTTAAGCCCTTTCTTCTGTGACTGGGCCAGCATTCTTGTAGACACAGGCTCTTGTAAAGCATCTGTGTTCCCACATGTATTCTTTAATGTACATGCATATACTGCAAAGTGCACTAGAGTTCTTGCTTATGCAAAAGACATGAAGCACAATGTGAAGTCCTAAACTCAGCATCTTTTATATCATTGGGTCCTCAGTCATTCTGACATGGAACCTCCTTTCTACTCTTTCTATCAGTTAATTTCGGCTGTGCTAGGTCCCCACTGCATTGTTCCTGCAGGTACATTGTCTGATCCTTCATTAAATGTTTTAATGAAGGCAGTCGACACAGAAAGTAGAACTCACAGCCTTTTTCCTACAAAGAGGGCAGCCACGCCTGTGCAGGTAAGAGCGGTGGGACCGGGTGGGGAGATTTCGACAGACGACGACGAGGGAAAATTAATTATTTATTTAATTTTCCCTTGTGGTCGTCTGTCTAAAAAACTCACCCCCCCCCCCCCAACCCGGCCCCACCGCTCTTACCTGCACGAGCAGTGGCTAAAAGAGGGGTTTCTTGGTGCGAGTCTGCTTTTAATATTCTGCATTGGAGAAGCAAAAGAAAGCACATTATTACTGGCATCTGGTAAATGATTATGTTACTGCACCATAAAACCCCACTGATTACTTTAGAGGCACATCTAGTAATGACCTGAGGTACAGCAACCTTTCTGCTGACTTCTGTGACCTCTAGTATTGACCTGACATATTAGGTCTTTCTGCTGACTTTTTAGCTAAGTTTGATTTCCCGAAGCAATTTTTAGCGATGCTCCATAATATTTATAAAGGTGCAGATGCTATGATACTGATAAATGCTAAGAAGATAGGCTTGGTTGCACTAAAAAGAGGTACTTTCCAGGGTTGTCCAATGTCTCCGGTTTTCACTTTTTTTATTGAGCCTTTAGTAGATAAGCTTCGTAACGAGCCTCTGATGAAAATAAAGCTCTTTACGGACGATATTATTTTGCACCTCAAAGCTGATAAAAGCAACATTCAAGGTGCGTTCTATAAAATCTAGGAATTCACAACGGTGTGCGACTTTAAGATCAACCACTCTAAATCGGAGGTTTTGTTGTTTAAGGCAGACGCAAGTGATCTTCCCCAATGTTTGCACCAACAGCTTGCTCCTTGACATCCAGTACTTTACTTGGAGATTTTTCTAGCTCCAATTTTTACAAATGTATTCCATCTTAAATTAATTATTCAGCTATGTTGAGGTAAGTTAAGAACTTATTAAATAGATGGGCACTGCTCTCATTATCCTTAGTTGGACGTATTTTAATAATATTTTTTTGATTTTACCTTTATTTCTATTTCCTTTTGCCAATGTTCCAATCGAAGTTAATAGCTCATATTTCGCTGAAGTTGACTCCCTCTTCAGTAGATGTATATGGAAGAACAAGCACCCCAGGGTTCGTTGGCAATCTTACAACTAAGCAAGGAGCAGGAGAGGTTAGCCTTATCCCAGCTTCAAGATTATTATTTAGCATATTTTTTAGATAGTATTGTGCTAATTAATCATCCAGGAAAATCATTTGAGATTTTTTTCTTGTGTCAGATGATCAAAGAATTGAAAATAGATTTGCTGGCTTTTTTGGCAAAGACAAAGTTACTGGAAAAGTAGATATAAAGTGGCCCATTGTATGGTGGACTGCAAACAATAGATTTTTAAGAAGTGGAGTATTCTCTCATGCCATGTATTTATGTTGCTGTAGGAGTGCAGATACATGGGATTGGCAGTCTTAAAAACTCTTCTCGATGGATGGAACGCTAAAGGGCTCTTGTTTTTTTGGTGATTTCCTTAACATCCAAAGGTTGAGAACCTAGGCTGAGCTAGAGCTGCAGCTCAGGCATGGTACTCAATCGCTCTGTTTTAGCTTCCTACAGATAACTAGTATTTTGAAAGACAGGTGTGCAATAATGAATGAGGGCTCCCATATAGTGATAAAGTCAATAGTTAAGAACAGAATGCTGGGTGTAGGGAATTGGTATAGAGTTTTACGACAGAACTCAAATTTATCATAAATTTGTAACTTTTTACATAAAATGTATAAGAGCACTGATTGTATATTAACACCAGGTGAATGGCAGACTGTTGCAGATATGGGGTATAAAACTCTTCGAGCAGCAAATTTTAAGAGAATGGCTTTTCTTTCTAGATGGTTAACATACTATACTCCTAGTGCTCTTCATAGGGTATATCCAGCAACATCAAGTAAATGTTTTATGTGTCAAACCAGTTCTCAAGGGCCTGGCTTGGTACATTTTTAACTTGTCCAGTACTTCATGGCTTTTGGGATCCGATTTTTTTAGGCTTAAGCAAAATGCTTGGTTTGATTATCCCACCTGAGACAGTTTAAGCTCTGTTCGGATTTTCGTAAACTATCAATACACTCACTAAGTCTGGCCCAAATTTTATTTGCATAGCTATGATGGCTGCACGTTTTTTGATATTACAATGTTGGAAGTTAAAAGAACCCCCTATAATGGATCACTGGCTTATTAAGATGTCTTGAATGAGATTATTTGAATATCTATATGCTTTGTGAAACAAGAGCTTATCAAAGTTTCATGCAATTTGGAAGGTTTTTGACTGTGATGTGCAATGTGCACTTTATGATCCGAATAGATAATATAATTTTAGAACCCAATTGATATAATATTCTTTTCTGCCATGTCCTCTCAGCACTATCTCTCGTAGAAGTGATTTTAGAATAGGAGTTTAGGAATATTCTGAATGCTATTGATTTTCTTGAGAGATTTTAGCAAGGCAGAATAACTAAAGGTACTTTCTGCCCATGCTATGGGCATAATTCACTTTACTGCTAATATTTGTAGGGAAACCCTTTCTGTGATTAGATGTTTCAATGTTCAATGTTTACATTAAAGGCACCTTATTTTTATACAATACACTACAATACAATACAATACAACACAATACAATACAATGCAGTACAATACAATACAATACATTTATAGAGCGTACAGCTACCTCTGAAGAGGTGTCCCAGCCATAGTGGAAAAAACACCTTCAAGAGATCTATCTAGAGGGAACCTAAATGACATCAAGGAAGGAATCAAAGATAAGAGTTTTAAGGTTCTTTCTGAAAACCGGTTCAGTTAGGCTGCTTTTTGGTCCAAGAGGGAGAGCATTCCACAGTTTTGAGACCAGAAAAACAAATGCTCTCCCATCTCCTCTGGCCCTGTGGATGCGTGGGAATAATAAAAGTTTCAAACTATTAGATCTCAGCAATCTCACCTGGGCATAGGTCTTGAAGCTGCAAGGGAAGTAAAGAGGACCTTTATGGGTGAAGGCCTTAAATGCAAAGATGAGTGCCTTGAACTGAATCCTATTTTTCACTCTGAGCCAGTGAAGACATCGTAGGTGACCTGACACTGCTGCCCTGGGGGAATCTTGAGAATTAAATGGGATGCAGCATTCTAAATGATTTGAAGATGCTGGATGAGGAAAGCTGGCAGCCCAAGGTACAGATTGTTGACATAGTCCAGCCGGAATGTGATCAAGACAGGGACTATTGTTTTGCAGAACTCCATGGGGATAAGATGCAGTATCCTCCATAAGGACCCGAGGGAAAAGAACCATTTGTAGGACATTGCCTTTATTTGATGCTCAAAGTCAGGTTAGAGTTGAGTTTTACACTCAGATTTTTACTACTGTGGCTGGTTGGGGAGGGGCACCAAATTCAGATGGCCGCCAGGAGCTGGGATCTGGAGAGGTTTTGATGCCAAAGAAAATAATCTCAGTCTTATCTGAGTTACATTTTAGACAATTAGAGTTCATCCGATCTACTACTGCTTTGAGGCAGAGTTTAAAGGAGCACAGGAGAAGTTGGGTGTCATCCACATATGACAAGACTCTCACTCCCCAAGCCTCAGTACGTTTCGCCAGTGGCTCCAGATAAATGTTAAAGAGCATGAGTCTCACAGTAGAGCCCTGAGGCACCCCACACTCTAAAGGTTTAGAAGTAGATGTGAAAGGAGGAAGGAAGATAGCCTATCACATATTTGATTTGTTTTACAGTAGGATGATTAATGCATTTTGATTATAATTAATGTTATTTGCACTGTTGCACTTCACCACTTTAATTAGGCTTGAGTTGGTTGGTTCAGGATTCTACTGATTGGAGAATGTTAATGTTTTCTGTTTTGTGTAATTTGTTTCCTGCTTCCTGGTTTGATGTAATTGTCTTTTGGTCACTGGTCTATATGGTTCAGAATAAAATAACAAGCATTTGCAATGCAATAGGTCTCGCATGTACGAGGATTTGAGCTATTGGTATTGTAAATGACAAGGCCTTTTATTTATGTGTTGTTTTTAAAACAAATTAATAAAAGGCATTGCCATTTACAATGCCAACAGCTTAAACTCTCGCAAATGCAAGACCTATTGAATTTGTTAACTACAAAGGGTGAATCAGCATTTTTATTGGCAAGACATTCTTTTCCTAATGATATGCTTACTCTGCAAAAAACTTGCCCTACAGTAATGCACATTTTCAGTGCTTTTCTAATATCTCAATATTTCATCAGCAAGCATCAGGGCACGGGTTTATGTTTAAGCCATTCAGCCATAGTCTTTCCGTCTCGATTTCTTTTACTTTACTTGCCTTTCATTAAAATAAATAAATGTCTTGTCGTGTACACACAAGGTGATTTCCAGCATTCTCAACAGTTTATTAGAAATAAAAGAAACTAACTTTCTTGAGAAAAGTGCAGTTCAGGAAATAAAAATCACAAAAAATCACAAGAATCATGTCGGACAAAAACTCAGCCCGAATGCTGAAAGTTGTGTAGTTTCTTAAACATTACAAAACCTTTGTGCTCATGGTGAGAATGAGGGGGTGCGTGTGGTGAAGACATTGTGCAAGGTCATGCCCCTGCGATTGGTGGAGGCATGAACAAGTGATAACATGAACACCTGTCAGTCCACCATCAAACAAACCGCTCTAGCGCAAGGTGGTCCAACTTAAGTCCAGGACCCATGCCGGATTTGCAGGATATCCCCGAGATATATTTGCATATATGAAATGAAGGACAGGTGCTGATTTACATCATTGGACGTCACCCTGAAAGCCTGGCCTGGAGAGCCTCGCCTCCACTGCCATGGAATCCATTCTCTAGCACACAAGATGGCGGGGAATGGTACTGCCTCCGGCCTCGCCCCGGCTCGTGCAGGAAGGAAGCCAGGGACGGTTTCTATTAAATGCAACACAAGCAGTGGCAACGTATAACGATTTCACATATAAGGCCACACCCAACTTTCCCTGCAGCTTGCCAGGCTGTGAGCAGGCACGGGGTTTGCAAAGACTCGAACAGATCCACTTCTGATTTTGAGGCTCGCCACTCTGGATCTGTAAAGTGGCCACCCGTCGCCTGCCATGGTGCACGTGACGGGGCCTACTCACACGGTTCTGTGTTCTTGTGCAACAAAAGAAACGTGAAGTTTTATAAAGTGTTGGCTAGGTCAGTATGGCACCTCCTTAGCACCGTAATAACAGGTATTCATATCGCCCAATGTATTTACCTCATGATGAAATAGGGTTGAGCACGCTCTGTTTGGATTTAGGATGCCAGCAGGAAGCAATTTACTCATGAGCCACTGACCGACTCTGTCCCAGCCCACCCCACCTTACTGAGACAAGCATCTGTTGTGAAAAGCTCCTCATCCCCCGGTAGGCTAGACCACATCTGGCTCTCAGAAGGCATGGCTCGCTGACGCAGACATCCTCTCATCCCCCGAAGCGCCTAGAAACTCTGCTTATAGGCACTCTCGAGCACTGTTCCAATTCCACGTCTGCATGCTTCACCGTTGACGTCTTCAGGGTGCCCTCGCGCCTTCCACATACAGCGTAGATCGTGACACCCATCACCAGAAGGGAGATTATGGTAGGGCACAGAAGCTAGACCCTAGGCGCTACGTTATATACATTGCACTGGTGCTAGATCCATCGGGCACCATCGCTTGGACGTCTTTTCACTGGTTAGTCAGTGCAAATGTATTTGTATTTAACACGTTGATGTGCTGCAAATGTCAGCACAAAACTGTGTCAGTACGAGTGTAACACAGCATCCCAGAAGTGCTGGTTCAACATTGCACTAGCATTGGTGCAATGTATGTAATTGAAAAGACAAGCATTTGTAATGCAATAGGTTTTGCATTTACGCGAGACCTATTGCATTACAAATGGGAGGCATCACGGAGAACGGGAGGGAGGGGGGAGTGAAAGGCACGGACAACGGGAGGGAAGGCGGAGGTGAAAGGCACGGACAACTGGGGGGAGTGAAAGGCACGGACAACGGGTTGAAAGGCACGGACAACGCCCACAGACAACGGGTGGGAAAGGCACAGACAACGGGAGGGAGGGCGGGGGAGTGAAAGGCAGGGACAATGCGCACGGACAATGGGAGGGAGGGTGGGTGGGGGAGTGAAAGGCACGGACAACGCACACAGACAACGGGAGGGAGGGCGGGGGGAGTGAAAGGCACGGACAACGGGAGGGAGGGCAGAGGGGAGTGAAAGGCACGGGCAACGGGAGGGAGGGCGGGTGGGGAAAGAAGGCACCAAAGCACGTCGTGCATGCAGTAGGAGAACCTCATTAACGAAAATAGTGCTCACTGTCTAAATAACATGCACTGTGTAACACTCAAAGTAAAGCGGCCAGTCGCCATGGGAGGTGAAAAATTAAGAGGAGGCGGTACTAAGGATGGACTAACAAGCCTATTGACGAATCAGAACCCAGCATTTAGGCCGACAATGACACAAGCCTATGCCAAATATGGGCGGAGAGTGGGGGGAGCTTCTACTCTGTACTCCTACACAAGAAGTCTCGCAGAGCAGCGCATGCGTGCTGGCTCTAGGCTCGACCTAAAAATAAGTAATTATTAGAGCAGTCAGTTCATAAATGCAATCCTCATTGTAGGCGATGTGGGTTTGATCAAAAAAAATATCATCAGCAAAAAGCAGGGTGTTATCCTGTGAACTCCCAAGGTTGGTAGAAATATATTTGTACTCAGTAGTAGGACTGAAAATCAAGTAAGTAGAAAGAAAAACATGGAGCCTTAACTGAACCTCTGAGTATGGCTTGCTGGCCTCCGATCAAACTTTGGGAGGGGGCCTGTGAAAACCACTGTGTAGAGGCAGTGAGGGGCTGCACTCTCTCCCAATACTCCTCATCAAGATAAGGGCAGAGTGCATTGGCACACAGACATACAGCATCAGTCCAGGGATACGTTACAATATATCCTGCATTGTTGCTTGTGGTGAATGATATTAGTCTTCTGATTACATCCTGAACTTGTGGGCAACTCACTACCATCATAATAATCTCAAACAGTGAAGTGATGATTTCCTATGTGTGTGTTAACATTCTACCTCTTTTCTTTACTGAACATCCTCTTATGTTGCCATCACGTCACCTCTCCTGGAGTTAATGTCATTATGTCAACACCACACTAGTCCCTTCTGCCATCTTCTCTTTGTCTTAAGTGTTGTAATGCCAAGCCTAGTCATCTGCATGATTCACAAACCTTTTTCTAGGAGTAGGTGTGTATTTCTTCATACATGGGTGCGAGTAACACCTGAATACCAAGGACTGATTCACAAGATATTTTCTATTAGTAGCTGTTTAGGGTCAGTGTGAACCACTCATGAATCCATGTGGATTCCATGAATAATCTTAAGGGGAATTACTACCAGTGGTGCAGCCGGTGCATTTAACAAGAACATTAATTTATTCACGAATACTTTATGTAGGTCTGGTAACTCAATTACTCCTTGGTACGGACCACATATTATAGGACACCAACACACAAGAGTTTGAAAATATGGTGTATTATTAATCATATATCGTAAAATGACAGACTGAATAATAAATCATAATGAATCGCAAAATCACACAGGACTGTTAAGAAACGTAAACATTGATAAACACGGACTGGAAACCTATACAAAAATAGAAGTACATAAAAATTGTGGACTTAAAACACAGTTGACATATACAAAAATACAATGGTTACATAAACAATTCTTTTTGAGGGTATCCCAAAGAAACAGATGCCTGTCCAAGCAGATGTCCTTTCTATATTTGCAAGTGGAAATAGCTTGGCAGGTTACGGGAATACCAGAAATTATCGTTGATGTAACCAATTGTTGTTGCATACTACTAGATTTCCCAGGTTCTGAGGGATACTGGGTCACCCCATTACTATTGAATGTCCTTGTACTATGGCGCCAGGGTGTATGCACTGGTGCATGACAGCCGAAAGTGCACCAATGACGGGGGAGAGAATTAATTTGCCATATCTTAGCGATATCCCACATTTTTCTCTCTCCCTTTGACTCAAAGCAGCTCAGCAACTTTTGTTGCTGCACTGCTTTGCGTCAAATATTTGTAAATGTGGGCCTAGATTTAGGCCTGATGCCACACAGCCCAGTGTTAATACTACATCGCATCAGACAAACCCCAGGAGGCCGTGCTCATGCACCGGTGTTCTGTATCCCCTATGTCTTCGGGGAGGGGGCGAAACGGGGGATGGCCTGGACTCTCCTTCTCCAAAGATGATGCCTTCTACAAAGAACATGGGGGCTTATTTACAAGCCCCTTGCGCCACTTTTGCGTCATTTTTAACATGGGAAAAGTGACGTACGGGTGGCGCAAGGGGCTTGTAAATAAGCCACATCGATGGGACATTTATATTCGGACTTTCAGTCATAATAAGCGCTGATAGCAGCTTGGAGATTCCATTTGGTCATATCCAGGAAGAAGGCGCACGGGCTGGGTTTAATTGGAGGCCAAATAGTCGCTGGAACTCTCCTATCAGTACGTCGTCCTTGTCCGTGGTCCCGAGGAACTAAACTATTGCATCACCGGAGCTTAAACAAGGTCTCAAGAGCTTCCTGGTACTATAATCTAGTTAACAAACATTAGTTTTCTGCATACGATATTACTGTCTGAATGTATGGTGGACAAGGAAAACATCAATAAAGATTGTTCTTAAAAAAAAATAATAGTTTTAGTTCATTGACCTGTTCCCCGGACAAAATGAAAAGAAAGGGCTATTGTGTGTGTAGTTTTGGCAGCATGTTTTTGGGAGAAGTGACTTAACGGCGCCACCTACCACATTTGGACCCAGGCTCGAATCCTAGCCTCGGTGGAACATCCGATGATCCTAGACCAGTCACTGTATAACGTGCGTTTTTTACGTAAAGCGCTCTAAAGCAATTGCGCCAAGTTTGCGCAATATAAAAGCTGCGAAAAAATGTAATCTGGAAACCATGCACCCCCTCTTCACCCAGCTCCCGCCTCTGTTAGTTTTGTGCGAGTGCCCTGAGCCGTCAGAGGCTGTACAGCAACTACCAAGGAGGCATTAATTTCTCCTCGGCTGCTTCTGAGGCTGAAGCTGAATGATTCCCGTGCCAGGCTACATTATGCGGGGACAAAGGAACAAAGAGGTGAAGGACAGTGGCTGCTCGGCGCCTTAATCAGATGCAGATAGGCCTAAGAGCATCAGACCATCAAATCCCCGCGCCGCAGAAACTCTCTGCTCTCAGCCAGCCCCAGAATGGACCGAGGGAGAACCGGGGCTTTATTGAAAGATCACACAGGATGACTGCAAAATCCCATTACTTGTTGATTAAGTATTGATTGCCTGGGTATTAACAAGCCAGCTAATATGAAGTGACCTCTGAGGCCATTGGCGGTGAGGCGATGGTGTGGGGGGCCTGGGGGGGGGGGGGAGACAATTTTCTAAAAACAGGCAGGCAGATGAATGAGAGGGCTGCATGTGCTCTCGGCTCTTAGCTTCGGTTAAAATGTCACACTCGATAGTGCAGATCAATGCCCACTTTATTTCCTTGCAGCCGCCTTATTACCATCACGAGGCTGCCTCCTTTGATGCTTTTTAATGACCCTCTGAACCGCGTGCTCTGCGTAGCCGCGGTCTTCGGCTAAAAGGCAGGGAAGAGCTCTCTGCTGCCGGTGATGGAGTGGCTGAGCACGTGACACTGCGCCAATCCGACTGGAGCAGTGAGATTCTCGGGTCAGCGGGGCTGCAAATCTGCTCTTTCGCTCTCTGACTTTTTTCTTTATCCTCCTTTTGAGAAGTCCATCTCCTTTTCAGAAAATTCAGGCAGCAATGGTATGTGGAGGCCGCAGGCTGCCACAATTTTAAGTCATGTTTCCAGCACTCATTTTAGCGTGAAGAGGAGCTGTGATTCGCTTCTAAATGTGCTCATTCTTTTTCTATTCGCCATACTTTAATGTTGACAATTGACTTTTCTTTTGGCGGGACTTTTAAAAACGAATCTAGGATGTAGTTAAAGAACAATCTAAAATTCTTGTCGTCCAGAAATGTCAGAGTAAACAGCTACCTATTTGTACATCAAACCACTATCATGAATGGATGAGCGCCTGGACGGATTTTGTCACCATGCGCTCAGTCCCAGTTTGCGCCACTGTACACCGCCATGAGGACCGTGCATTTGTTTATATGAAAAAATGCACTCTCCAGCTCGTGCACAAACCCAGAGTGAGCACATTTGCTGAAGAGAACGTAGCAGTGAAATACAGAGTGGCACTCCAGTTCTCTAGTCTGTGCCACACCGGGCTGGCCCAGATGGGGCAGGACAGGGACCGCCCCACTTGCACTTTGTGTCAGCATCTCTCCTCTGCCCCTACAAAAATAGCATGCTTAGGGGGGCTCTCTGTGTTCCACTTTCTGATAACAATAGTATTTATTTGTTTAGTTAATTAGAAACATTACAAAATAAATCTATTGTGGATAAATCAATTGTGGATAAACTCGAGAGCCGTAGTTAGTCTGTCCAACAAGGGGCCCTACGCCCATGCAATTGCATCTGTAATATGGAACAGGCACAAAGTCAAAGCATTTCGTCCTTTGCATGTGGCCTTTCCCTTGTTCAACTGAAAAAATTCCCTGTCACATTGCATAAATCCAATATTGAGCCTATGCAATGTGTATTGCAGAAGTGGCCATGCATGCATCTGTGCACCCCTCTATAATACAGAAAGGCCCCAGAAGCACTAAGGGGCTTATTTATGAGAGCCCTGCATCACTTTTGAACCATGTAAAGTGGTACATGCATGATGCAGGGCTCTCATAAAGATTTAAGAAGCCACGCAAAGCCACCCTACGTGGCTTTGAGTGGTCTCATAAATCATGAGTATGGTGATGCAGCGCAAATCGCTGCGTCGCCTAATCTGCGTCTGGGAGGCATTCCATGGGCATTGCAGTGAGTATTCCCACGCAACACCCATGAAGTTTGATGCTGCCCCAGACTTACAAAGTGATGTAAACCCTAGGAATTGTCAAATCCATACGCCTCCCGAGGTGAGGCGTAACGAGGGGAAATATGTTAATTTCTCCTCGTTTTTTCCTGCATTCTGCAGCACATGTAGAAAGAGGAAATCACCTCATAGGATTGTTTTTGTGCAGGAAGGTGCCCCTTCCTGTATTTCCTGTACAAAAACAATCCTGCCTGCAACGGAGGCACCCTTGCATGCAAGAGTGACTACATTGGCGCTAGGCTGTAAAACGGCACCAGCGCAGGCAGAAAGGACAGGAATGCACCGTATTGCTTAAATAGGGTGCATTCCTGCCCTTTCACTTTGGCGCAGGGCCAGTGCAGCAAGGTGCCTTGCTGCTCTGCCCTACGCCAAAATGCCATAAATGAGGCCCTAAATGTGGCTTGCATTCTTCTGCTGCACTGATTGTGAGGCTAACCTTACATGATTTACTTGCAGCCATGTATTATTCAGCACATATTACGTACTGCATATACATGCAATTTTATATGTATGATGTACTGTAAAACATGCATCGTTGTAAATCTGGCACTATTCAGCCCTGACCCCTGCAATATTAGATGTAACTGAAAGAAATTAATATATTTGCTAAGACATCTTTGCATTGATTCCAGCTTGAAAAATAATTGCTTCCAGTGGAACAAATATATTTTCGGCAAACTTACTTACTCTTCTTTAATTTAGTGAACATTTTTATAGTTTTTTTCCTGACAAGTGTTAAATTAGAGAAACCCCTGTAAAGAGGGAATTCTAAATTAGGGGAGAAGTATACAAAATGTGAACATTCAGGCCCTAATTATGATGGCGGGCAGACCACCACTGACAGGCCATCGGTGGGGGTCTGCCTGACATCCAGGGCATCAGTCCGACTGCCGCATTTCGATGCAGCATGTCAGACCGCAGAGGTCGGGTGTAGGAAGGTGGAATCTGACTATATGGTTGCCCCCACTTTTTTCCTGGTGTTTTGCTGGTTTATGACTTAGTTGGACTGGGACCCTGCTATTCAGGGCCCCAGTCTATCTGCTCTCTCTAAACGACATGGAGTGCACTCTAGGTGCACTAGTGATTGGATACTGTGGTGCCTTATGAGTCCCTAGTATATGGTACCTTAGGTACCAAGGGCATAGGTACTTCACAGGCCTACCAGGGGCTGCAGCATGTATTATGCCACCCCTGGGAAGCAGACTAAATCTGACACCACAGGCCTGCTACTGCAGCCTGGGTGAGGTGGTGCTAGCACCCCTCACTGAGATATAGGTTTCCTATATCTCTCCTGCACACACATATAAACCTATCAGTCACCCCTAAGGCAGGCCCTATCAATCCTGAGGGCAGGGTGCTTGGCTTCTATGTGAGGGGGTGCCTCTGCCTGAGCAGGGCCCCTCTGCAGCTCTCAGAGTCTATTCTCTGGTGCTGTTTGTGGATGCGGTTAAACCATATACTCTTAAGTGCATTATATCCTCGCGGTAAAATGCTAACTTTGGAATGGCTGCATCAAAACATGTCGTGTTTGGTGTCAAACATCTTGGAATACTACCCCCCGCCAATCCTGGCGGCGGGGGTAGCATTCCACCCTTCTAGAGGGATAAGACATGTACCTGCTGTGGAAACGCGGTAGAATCCTGAAGAGCCCTGGCATCACAAAATGGATGCCACCAGTCACAGACACTGGGCTGCCCTCCTGCTGATGACCGAAACTCACAGTGGAGGAAGCCCAACAATAGGCATCCTGTCACAGGGAGGTGTAACCACCTCCCAGACAGGGTTTAGTGTATTGGGGCTGGGTGGGTGCACTCTTAGAGTGCTTTGAAGTCCTGCACTGGGGGAGCAGAAGGCTCCTCTGTGCATATGCCAGTTCAAACCGGCTCAGGGGCTACCTGCCCCTGCTCTGGCGCGAAACTGGACAAAGGGAAGTGGGTGTAGCCACCCCCTCCCTTGACCCTCCCATAGGTGGGGTCATAGAGCTAGTCCATCCCCTCTTTTTAGTATAAGAAGGGGAACCCTTGAACTTGCTAGTTAGATAACCCCTGGACGACGCTCTACAGAAGAATCCTGGCCCTTCGACGTTCCACTACCTTTGGAAGACAGAAGAATCTCCCTTGGAGTCAAGGAGTGACTCCCCTGCTTGGCAGGCACCAAAAACGACAACGACGGTCGCAAACTACGCCGCTCCCGCCGGAGTCCGAAGTCCCTGCAGCCCAAGAAGTGGATTTCCTGACTTCTCCAAGGCCATCGTGAGTCCCCAGCGAAGCTGAGGCAAGTGGACCCCACGAGTGACGAGGAACCGCGACCCCTGGGTACCGTGCACTATTGTCGAGTGCAACCCCTTCACAACGTTCTACAAACTTGTGCTTTGGACCACGTGTGGTCCCGACCTCCAGCAGGAATCCCTCCGAAGATCAGAGGCCTACACCGTCCCGAGTGACCGTGGGCCCCTGTTGAGTGATTCCGCCCGAGGTGTCTTTGCGATCCCTTGCCAGCCGGCTCGTGGGTCCCCAGAAGACTTCTTAAAGAAACCAAAGGGCTCCCCTGGTTGCTCCAGGCCTGCCCTGACTTACCCTCGCTGGGTGAGTCCCTCAGACCTTGCTGGTCTGTGCCATCGACTTTTCTTCATCTCCCCAAGACTTGCTGTTGCCAAGGCTTGTTGGCTCTGATCGAGTTGCCGACACCGCAGTAAGCTGCAGACTTCGTGGGACACCCAGAATCCAGCTCCTGGTCGTCGTCGACGCCTCCTGGACCTCGTGGCTGAAGAGTCAAGGCACCCGCAACCGACCTGAATCAACCGACGACGGTGGGCATCCATCTTCCTTGCCCCGAGTCACTGCCAAGTGACTTTGAACACTGTCCCCTCTGCTTTCAGGTCATCCTTCTTCAGAATCCAGGCTTGGATTCCACCGGACACTTCTTCAGCTCCCGCAAGCAGCAAGTCTTCTTTGTTCGCCATTGAAAACGACGCCGCGACCCGACACCAAAGGACACCTATGCACCCGGCTTCCCTGGGTGAGGTAACTCCAGCACTACGGTGCTCCTGTGGGTGTGGGCCCTAGAACTACTTACCCTGTAAGTGACTTGCTTGTAGGTTCTCCCGAAGTATCCTAGAACTCTTAATTTCCAACCGCGACTTGCCCCATTGAAGTCAACGGCGATCCGCGCCTGTGTATCCACACTGCACGCGTCCCCCGTGGGTCCTTTACTTACCTGCCTTGGGTGGCTTCGTGAGGCCCCAGCACTTCTGAAGGCCCTAGGCCTTGTCTCCCTGCAAGTCGTTGTTGCTAAGTCCCTTTTTTAGTATATGGTCTGGTACGCCCCTAGGGCCCCAGCCATATTTTGTGCTTAACTTATTGAGAAACGTTGATTTGTGCATATGTTTGTCTTCTAATCTCATAAAGAGATTAGTAGAGAGTTATTTAGAAATAAATACATATATATTTGATATATATACCTGTGTGGTGTCTTTTCATTTGGTGATTCAAGAGATTATATGGTAAAACAAGCTGCTTTACATTCCTTCAAGACTTAGCCTGAAGGCTGCTCTCCACAGCTACCACTAGGATAGCTTTCTTTAAAAGGTTGTCTTAAACCTATCTACCATAAGAGTCGATTTGCCCTGGTGCAAGGTGTCCACTTTAATTAGTGAACAGCATATACCAGGCCAACTTCTCACATTGGTGGGCAGCGTGTGGGATTCCAGCTTGCCATTGTTTTACCAGAAAATCTCTATTTGAATTACTAACTGAAAACCATTATAGGTACTCAAGGTACATATAAAGTCAAGCTTAGTATCAATAAGTTCTACTGAACTTAGAGCTGTGTGCCAAGGGATAGCACACCCTTTCCACAGCTCAAGCTAGGATCAGTAGGCCACAAACTAGTGTAGGTAGTACAACACTGCACAACACTAGAATGTCCTTAAAGGGTGGACCCAGTGGATCCACTCAGCCTCAGTATAAGGACATGGCTTTCTCTGACTTGAGAGCCATGTGTGTTGAAAGACACCTGAAGCTAGGACAGAGTCCCTCAACACTACACCTGATAGATCTGCTGACAGCAGATGACCTTAGATTGGCTCTAGGAGCTAAAGGGTCTGAATCAGTGGGTGGGTCAGTCATAGTATCTGGGTCAGATGATGAAAATCAGAATGACCAAGACTCTGTGATTGAAGGGCCAGGCTTCAAGGGGCCTGAAAAGGACAGAGGAATTCTCCCTAAGAGAACTGACAGAGAGGAGGAGAGGCACAGATCCCCTTCCAGGGAATCTGACCACTCTTATCACTCTGGCAGAGAATTTGTCCAGCAGAGGAGCTCATACTTTTCCTTAAGAGAGACCTCCTCTGAGAGAAGGTGCAAACTGCTCCAGTATGAGGAAGCCAAAGTGGCCCTCAGAACCAAGCAGTTGGCACTGGATAGGGAAGCCCTGGAGATCCAGAGAGCTTCTAGAAGAGAGGGGTTAGAACCCCCTGGTGGCAGCAACAGTGTCCCTAGAGGCAGAGAATATATTCCTGACCATAGGAACCTGAGCAAGGTTGTTCCTCCCTACCAGAGTGGGGATGATATCCACAAGTGGATAACTGCTATGGAGAGGGCCTGTAGAGTACAGCAGGTCCCCCAAAAGCAGTGGGCAGCAATCTTGTGGCTCTCCTTTT
The DNA here is from genome assembly GCA_963921515.1 of Calotriton arnoldi. Lineage (NCBI taxonomy): Eukaryota > Metazoa > Chordata > Amphibia > Caudata > Salamandridae > Calotriton > Calotriton arnoldi. The sequence goes on from CAWUFW010011942.1 coordinate 572,888, forward strand.
CAGATAAAGGAAGAGACAAGCTCCTCACTGTTAGAGAGGAGGATGCTGATGATTATGAGGTCCTGAAGAGTGCACTGATAGATGGGTTTGGCTTAACCACTGAGCAGTACAGGTTGAAGTTCAGAGATACCCAGAAGGCACAGACTCAGGACTGGACAGACTTTGTAGATTGTGCATCCAAGGCTCTGGAGGGTTGGCTGGTTGGCAGTAGGGTTACTGATTTCAAAGGATTTTATAATCTAATGATGAGAGAACAGATCCTTAATAATTGTCAAAACCAGCTTTTACACCAGTACCTGGTGGACTCTGATCTGACCTCTCCCCAAGAATTGGGAAAGAAGGCAGACAAATGGGTCAGAACCAGAGTAAGGCCTAAGAATCAGGGTGGTGACCACAAGAAAGATTCTACCAAGTCCCAAGAGAAAGGTGGGGATAAATCTAAGGATAAGTCCACTACAGGGCCCCAAAAGTCCTCTTCTGGGGGTGGGTCCCAAACTCCTTCCTCTCCTGAAAAGAAACCCTATTGCCATGTCTGTAAAAAGCCTGGGCACTGGAAATCTGATCCCAGTTGTCCCAGGATTGGCAATAAAGAAAATGTTCCTCCAACAACTACTACCACCCCTCCTGGTACTACCAGTAGTAATCCTCCAGTTGGGAGTAGTGCACCCAAAAAGTTAGGTGCTTTTGCAAGAGGAACAGAGGTGGGCCCTAGTTTAGACAGGACCCCCTCAACAGACTCCTCAGACTCTGATGGTGGTATAGGATTTGCCACCTTTACCATGGGTCCCACAGCATTGGGCAGGTACAGACTGGAGCCAATAATTAATGGTCAGAAAGCTGTGGCATTTAGGGACACAGGGGCTAGTGTCACCATGGTGGCAGGGAAACTAGTCCCCCCTCACCAGCTTTTACCTGAGTTTAAATACCAGGTGACCAACATTGATGGTGTCAGAACAGATCACCCCATGGCCATAGTCAATCTCACCTGGGAGGGGGTCACAGGCCCAAAAAGAGTGGCAGTGTCCCCAACCTTACCTGTAGATTGCCTGATGGGCAATGATCTGGAAATTTCAGCCTGGGCTGAAATTGAACACCAAACCCATCTGAGGATGTTGGGTGTCCCTGTAAAGGTTAGTGGGGCTGTGATGGCCACAGCCCCAGCCCAAGATTTTGGAGAGATGGAGCCTGGAAGAATGGCCCACTCTCCCCCAGAAGAGAGCACAAGGGTTGAAGAAAAGTCTTCTTCCCTCCAGACAGTAGGTAAGGGTCAGCCTCCTCAGGGAACTGACCCTCCCCTAGTGAAGGAACTGCCACAGAGGTAGTCAGGCCTGGCCTGGCCCCACCCCTGATGGCAGAGGACCCTTCCAAGGTGGTACCCAGTCTGGAGCAGGTAAACTGCCCCTCTCTACCCTGCCTCAGTCAGCCCAGGGCTGCAGAGGTCAGGGAGGTCAGTGGACCCCCCAGGGCCCCCTGTCCAGAGGAACCCCCCATCAGCAGATTAGGGGCACCCAGTCTAGTAGCCCTAGCCAGGTGAAAATTCCTCAACCCACTGAGGGATCCCCCATACCTTTATGTAGGGACCTCCCCCAGAAGGACTCTGTTAGGCAAGGGCAAACCTGGGACCAAAAGGTTCCAAACATGCCATGTCCCTCCAGTGTTCCATCCAAAGGGACCCAACCCCCAGCTGTAGGCAGTCAAAGGTTGACCCTTAGAGCAAAGTGCAACTCAGTCATGGAAAGACAGGCATACATGGTGACCAGTGATCTGAGGAAGCTGAGGCCAACCTTCCTAGGGCCTCACTTCCCTACTCAGACACCCCACCAGCCTTGTACTTTACCAAAGCACACCAGAGGTAGTGATTCCCCATGGTGGAGACCCTCTCATACCCTTAGGGTGAGGGATTGCTTAGTGGACCATAAGACAGGGGGCAACCATGCTAGTGCAGGTGCTTCCTTATATGACCACTTAATCAATAAAGGCTCAACTGGTCAAGGTTAGCCTTATCTCCTTTCGTTTGGGGGGGTTATGTAGGAAGGTGGAATCTGACTATATGGTTGCCCCCACTTTTTTCCTGGTGTTTTGCTGGTTTATGACTTAGTTGGACTGGGACCCTGCTATTCAGGGCCCCAGTCTATCTGCTCTCTCTAAACGACATGGAGTGCACTCTAGGTGCACTAGTGATTGGATACTGTGGTGCCTTATGAGTCCCTAGTATATGGTACCTTAGGTACCAAGGGCATAGGTACTTCACAGGCCTACCAGGGGCTGCAGCATGTATTATGCCACCCCTGGGAAGCAGACTAAATCTGACACCACAGGCCTGCTACTGCAGCCTGGGTGAGGTGGTGCTAGCACCCCTCACTGAGATATAGGTTTCCTATATCTCTCCTGCACACACATATAAACCTATCAGTCACCCCTAAGGCAGGCCCTATCAATCCTGAGGGCAGGGTGCTTGGCTTCTATGTGAGGGGGTGCCTCTGCCTGAGCAGGGCCCCTCTGCAGCTCTCAGAGTCTATTCTCTGGTGCTGTTTGTGGATGCGGTTAAACCATATACTCTTAAGTGCATTATATCCTCGCGGTAAAATGCTAACTTTGGAATGGCTGCATCAAAACATGTCGTGTTTGGTGTCAAACATCTTGGAATACTACCCCCCCGCCAATCCTGGCGGCGGGGGTAGCATTCTACCCTTCTAGAGGGATAAGACATGTACCTGCTGTGGAAACGCGGTAGAATCCTGAAGAGCCCTGGCATCACAAAATGGATGCCACCAGTCACAGACACTGGGCTGCCCTCCTGCTGATGACCGAAACTCACAGTGGAGGAAGCCCAACAATAGGCATCCTGTCACAGGGAGGTGTAACCACCTCCCAGACAGGGTTTAGTGTATTGGGGCTGGGTGGGTGCACTCTTAGAGTGCTTTGAAGTCCTGCACTGGGGGAGCAGAAGGCTCCTCTGTGCATATGCCAGTTCAAACCGGCTCAGGGGCTACCTGCCCCTGCTCTGGCGCGAAACTGGACAAAGGGAAGTGGGTGTAGCCACCCCTCCCTTGACCCTCCCATAGGTGGGGTCATAGAGCTAGTCCATCCCCTCTTTTTAGTATAAGAAGGGGAACCCTTGAACTTGCTAGTTAGATAACCCCTGGACGACGCTCTACAGAAGAATCCTGGCCCTTCGACGTTCCACTACCTTTGGAAGACAGAAGAATCTCCCTTGGAGTCAAGGAGTGACTCCCCTGCTTGGCAGGCACCAAAAACGACAACGACGGTCGCAAACTACGCCGCTCCCGCCGGAGTCCGAAGTCCCTGCAGCCCAAGAAGTGGATTTCCTGACTTCTCCAAGGCCATCGTGAGTCCCCAGCGAAGCTGAGGCAAGTGGACCCCACGAGTGACGAGGAACCGCGACCCCTGGGTACCGTGCACTATTGTCGAGTGCAACCCCTTCACAACGTTCTACAAACTTGTGCTTTGGACCACGTGTGGTCCCGACCTCCAGCAGGAATCCCTCCGAAGATCAGAGGCTTACACCGTCCCGAGTGACCGTGGGCCCCTGTTGAGTGATTCCGCCCGAGGTGTCTTTGCGATCCCTTGCCAGCCGGCTCGTGGGTCCCCAGAAGACTTCTTAAAGAAACCAAAGGGCTCCCCTGGTTGCTCCAGGCCTGCCCTGACTTACCCTCGCTGGGTGAGTCCCTCAGACCTTGCTGGTCTGTGCCATCGACTTTTCTTCATCTCCCCGAGACTTGCTGTTGCCAAGGCTTGTTGGCTCCGATCGAGTTGCCGACACCGCAGTAAGCTGCAGACTTCGTGGGACACCCAGAATCCAGCTCCTGGTCATCGTCGACGCCTCCTGGACCTCGTGGCTGAAGAGTCAAGGCACCTGCAACCGACCTGAATCAACCGACGACGGTGGGCATCCATCTTCCTTGCCCCGAGTCACTGCCAAGTGACTTTGAACACTGTCCCCTCTGCTTTCAGGTCATCCTTCTTCAGAATCCAGGCTTGGATTCCACCGGACACTTCTTCAGCTCCCGCAAGCAGCAAGTCTTCTTTGTTCGCCATTGAAAACGACGCCGCGACCCGACACCAAAGGACACCTATGCACCCGGCTTCCCTGGGTGAGGTAACTCCAGCACTACGGTGCTCCTGTGGGTGTGGGCCCTAGAACTACTTACCCTGTAAGTGACTTGCTTGTAGGTTCTCCCGAAGTATCCTAGAACTCTTAATTTCCAACCGCGACTTGCCCCATTGAAGTCAACGGCGATCCGCGCCTGTGTATCCACACTGCACGCGTCCCCCGTGGGTCCTTTACTTACCTGCCTTGGGTGGCTTCGTGAGGCCCCAGCACTTCTGAAGGCCCTAGGCCTTGTCTCCCTGCAAGTCGTTGTTGCTAAGTCCCTTTTTTAGTATATGGTCTGGTACGCCCCTAGGGCCCCAGCCATATTTTGTGCTTAACTTATTGAGAAACGTTGATTTGTGCATATGTTTGTCTTCTAATCTCATAAAGAGATTAGTAGAGAGTTATTTAGAAATAAATACATATATATTTGATATATATACCTGTGTGGTGTCTTTTCATTTGGTGATTCAAGAGATTATATGGTAAAACAAGCTGCTTTACATTCCTTCAAGACTTAGCCTGAAGGCTGCTCTCCACAGCTACCACTAGGATAGCTTTCTTTAAAAGGTTGTCTTAAACCTATCTACCATAAGAGTCGATTTGCCCTGGTGCAAGGTGTCCACTTTAATTAGTGAACAGCAAATACCAGGCCAACTTCTCACATCGGGGATAGGACCGTTGACTCTTACAGGACCCGTCGGGGAGGCAGTCGAACTTCTATCCCTATAATGGAGGCTGTGCCTACGCAGGCACTGCCATAGGGATTAGGATGTCCCTTTCCAACTGCCTTTTCATGGTGGTTGGACCACCATGAAAATGCAGATGAAAACAGACATTGGGGCCCAAGCAGGGCCCCAGATCCCTGTGGGCCACTTCTAAGTGGCCCTGAGGGCACATGTAGTGCCCCCCCACACATCCATGCACAGTGTGCCAGGTACACGGTGCATGGATGTGCACAAAGTGCCTTCA